>CM035413.1:74667011-74674511 GCA_020310875.1 Ceratopteris richardii
GGCACTTTGTTTTTTTTGAAACCCATGCATATATGTTATGCTTTAAAATTGACTTTCATCATTAAGCAGAAAACAGGTCTTATTTGGCGCATCCGGAGGATGCACAGGTTTGGTGGGGGCGAATGTCAGAGAGATTCTCTCTCTATGTGGATATTACATTCCTTTATATTTACATATGAATTGTGTGGAACTTATGGATTGCAATATTAAAGGCATGATGCAGTACCAGAAGGAAGAGAGGCCTTGGTTGACCGCTTAGAATTTAGATGTCTATAATTCACGGAGGCGGATGCAGCTGTGGCTCCAACTGCAACTTCGGCAGTGGATGTAAGTGTGGAAAGAAGATCTTCGATGAAACTTCTCTATACGCTCCGAGAGAAGTAACTGTATCTACCGATGCTTGCAAATGTGGATCAAACGGTCAGTGTGGCGATTCATGCCCTTGTGAAGAAGAAGGAACTAGCAGTGGAAACACATGCAAATGCGGTGCTAACTGCACTTGCGACCCTTGCACTTGTTAAAGATATTACTTGTTGTTCAAAGGCACTGTGCAGAAACGACTGTGTAGCATAAAACATGGCATTTGATTTTAAGTGCCACTGAGCAAGATGGTATGGCTGTCTGCTCGTACACATGTGGCACTTGGAATCCGATGCAACTTTTCTTCCATATATTAAGATAACTACTGGTATTAATGAAAAAAATTTTAACTCGGTCTGATGGTACAATTCGAAAGGGGAGAAAAAGAGCGGCGTCCAGAAGGAGGGGGAGACATGCAGAGGTGATGATAACGGGATAGAGATAGTTGCGCATCAGGAACTCAAGGCAGATGAGAGAGCTGTAGCCGTCGGAAAAAAAAAAGACATAAAGGAGGCCAATAATAGAAGAAAGGGGATCGCGCATCATTAGATATCTAGGCGCGTATGATATGTCATCCATGGGGATACGAGAGGGCTCTCATATTCATGAAGAATTACAGAGGGAAAGGGAAGGAGGCAGAGAAGAGTTCCAGGCAGAGAAGAAGGATTGAAATTCTGCTGTTGATTAGAAAATGAAGGTTGGCGCGGATCTCTCTCAAACGATTGTGCTGTAACTCTCTCTCCTGTCTTTTCCTGGCTTCCGTCGTCTTCTGTCTGCATCATACCAGATCTCAGGAGACAGTCTGCCCCGAGTGATCACTTGAACAATAATACCAAGAATTCATCGGAGGACGGAGTGGGCAGACAGAATGCAATTGATCTGATCTGATAAGGATCGTGTATAAGTGCTGACTTCATCTGTGTTTTGCATATTCAACTATGACATCACTGCATATTGTATTGAATGATTGCAGTTCAATGGTGAAGATTATCTGTTGACGACAAGAAGTTTGTAATGCTTACGACGATAAAACGGTGCTGTGATCTGACGCTTACCAATCTGATCATCACATCCGACGCGTCCATACTCTTCAATCACTGAAAACACCTCGACTCCATACATCTGATGCGTCTGATGTGCTGCTCAACCGACCCTAATTTCTCATCTATATCTATGGCAATCAGACACAACGAGAGAATTGAAAGAAAGAGGAGCTGCGCTGCAGGGCTGGAAGAGGGCAATATATGATTGCTATTTGGCAAACTCACGAAGAGAAGTCACATCTAATCGAGCACAATTTTCTATGGAATCACTTCAGCAGAGTTAACTTCTCTGATAGTCTGTCAACGATACGAGTTTTCCTGTTCTCATGACAATAAGGATGGCATAGCTTCTAGCGCTCAGTGATAAATTCCCTGATGCTGCGAAGTATTGGCTGCGGAGGATTGCGCTAATCACACAGACTCCAAGGCAGCAGAGCTTGCAAAAGGAAAATTTTTTCTAAATGTTTGGTTTGCGTCTCTGTCTCTAAAGATTTGTTATTTGCACTTGTCTAAATGTTGTACAACTGTTATGAATTAAAGATTTTATTGACGTGATAAAATGTGTCACGCTTCTCTGATTATCTTTATAGAATTTGTTTCAATGTTAATCTATTAGTAATGCTTCGGAACTCTGACCATAAGTTTTCATGAAAAACTAAACCTGACGATTGCGCGTGAGTTAATTATTTATAGAAGATTGTTGATTGCGTTCATCTCGAATAAAAGTGCCACGAAAATGCTTTGGAAATAAGAAATCTGCATTTGAGCTCAAGTTTTAAAATCTATTACTATAGTATGCTTCTGTGTTTAACTTCCAAATTGTTCAAACATTTTTTTTTAATAGATCGCTATATATTATGTTACCTCCACATAAATTCTGAATGAAATATTTAGGAGGTTGATTTTTGTAACTATTGCACTTTATCAACGATCAATCTAACTTTTGTATGCATTGGCATTACATTGCTAATGATTGCAAATTTATTGCATACAACATGACTGAACAATTCTTTTCGACACAGGCAATCTAGGGAAAAATATTTTCATACCAAAATAATTTCAAAGCGAGTTCCAATAAGAAATAGAATTTAAATTGCAATCCGAATAAGAATCCCTTTCTGATTCGAAACTTAAAATCTAAAGTGACACTGATGATAGATAGAGCACTATGATTATTATAGAAATTCAGATGTGATAGTAAAAGCGATGAGATTTATTTAAGCAATAAGAATGCGATGACACCACCATCAACTAGTCACCCCTCTTTTCCACGACTACTATTTTTTAGCCAGGGTCACTTTTCCTGATTTGCTCCAAGCACCCTCTGTGCGCTGTATTTTTGACGGTCGTCCTGATCCATCGACCGTCGCTTCCGCTCCGACAATTTGGTGAACCTGACGTGAAGATCGGCGTGGCAACTCAGGTACATACGACCTGAAGGAATTTCAAGTATGCATACTTGTCTTTCCTTGCTTGCACACGTGCATAGGAATATAAAATCAAATTTCAAGATTCTTCGTTTAGACGAAATCAAGAATATGTGTGTTTAAATTATGCCTTATGAGACGGTTTGAAGTTTTCAGTGGATAGAGATTTCATAATGGACCCTTACCTCATAGAAGAAAGAGTCTGGAAATTGATTGATGACCTTAAAATAGAGAAGAAAGAGTTTTGTGGTAAAGATGTTACTAGGTATATCAAGGAGTACGAAAATTTAGCTTATCAATATGGCATACCTAGGGATAGTTGGGTTTCAACCTTTAGGTGTATATCAAATGGAGATACCCGAGATAGAATAAGCCTTAGGTTGAGCTCGTCCACTATACCTTGGGATATTTTTAAGACCCAGTTGCTACAAGAATTCTTTTTCGAGGATTCAACAAAAAGAAATCGTGAAACGTTTCAAGCTTGGGTAAATACATCTAAACCAAAAGACAACTTAATTGAGAGTTTCCAAGATTTTGAAGAACATTTTAGTGACTTACCTGAACAAGATCAAACCTATCTGGAATCTTATAAAGTAATGGATTTTCTAACTACCCTTGAGTATTCAATTCGCAAAGATTTAGAGCCTCTTTTGGAAGAACATAATACCTCAAATGGCCTCACCAATGATTGGACATATGTGCAACAGCAAGTTCATCGACTTGCTCTTAGATATGATGCCAAAAACTTAAATATTTTCCTCTTTCTAAAAGCAATGAATTAGATTGTACTTATCAAAAGATAAATAAAGAAAACAAAATTACAAACAATGAATTAGATTATGCTACACCAATGATGAATGATGAAAATCAAACTGCAATTACACAACACAAAACATTAAGCAAACATGAGTGTGAACATGAGAAACCTTTGTTTGATTCTTATAAAAGTCATACCGATTTAATTACTGAAGAAGTGAGTGATGTAAGTGCTAAAGAAATCCCACTCATCACAATAGCTTCTCTTAAAATTATTACTCTCATTGATTCTCCATATAAGGAAGAACAAGATGAGAAAATTATAAACAATGATACTTATACATTTGAAAAATATAAATTTCAAGGTTTCAACATGAATGAACACTTGTTTTGTCTTAATTTTCTATATATTAATAATGTTAATATTGGTTTTTCTAATCAAGTTTTTGAGTGGTTTGATACAGGTCAAGCAAGAATGGATGATTTGATTTTTCAATGGAATGTTATGAGATCCATAAAATTTGACTTAATACTACTTTGGTTTTTACAGATGGACTATCAAGAAGTCTTATCTTGGATTAGTGTGCTAATAGTTATGTTTCTCATAATTATTTCAATATGAATTATTTTTCAGGTTTAGCATGAAGATTGGGAGTTTATTGACGAACCAACATTTTGTTTAAGTATAGATCATGAATAATTTTTTTTTACTTCCAGTTTCGCACCATTTTGTTTAACGTTGCATTTAAAGTACGCATCAAACTATGTAAAAACACATGTTGAGTTCTTTTCTTAGGTGCACGTCCATTTGTACCAATCTCCATTGTAACATGCATGATGAAATCTGCGAGCAAAGTAAGTCTAGTAGATAAAAACCTCTTCATTGAAATCTCTTATCCCTTATGCACCATAAATTTTTGGCAAATGCACTTACAGTAGGCATGTGTTAGGGTTACATTATATGACCATGCATTGAGGCACAAATGGAGTGTTACCCTTGCACATAAGAGTGATTGTAAAGATTTATGTATTTTCACATTGCTATGTATGTGAGTGAGTGCACTATCCTCACCATCCGAAGCCTGTTACCTTGCTTATTGCACCATATTTGCTCTCTATGCAATTTTAAAGTATGCATTTTATTAGGGCCCAATACATGGCCGTGCACAGGCACTTATTGTTTTTTAACCCAAGCACATGCTATGAAGTTGATCATCAATATGTAAAATGATTTTAAATATTGAAACAGAAAACAGGTCTTGTTTGGCGCATCGGGAGGATGCACAGGTTTGGTAGGGGTGAGTGTCGTAGAGATTTCCATCTCTACTCTCGCTTCTACTTGCTTCAAATTAAAATATCGTTCGGAGTAAACACCGAGGCAATTATGGAGGTTTATGGTACAAACAAAGGTCTATATCCTCCTTTCATGCATGGGCTGCGTTATGTATTTTTCGCAAAATATTGATTGCATCATTTACCTTGGGCTTAATTTTTGGGCACCAATTATAGATGCTCTATGGATTGCTCAAGCACTGTAAATAGATGCTCAAAGACACAATTGTGTTTCTAATACTTTCATGGGTACTGAGCTTATATTATATGTATGGAAAGTGTGGGCGTTAACAAAAAAAAAAACAAAAGAAAGCATAGATTATTGACAAAGGCAATCGCGCATGTTTTTTTTAGAGGAAGTGCTCAATTTAGCAAAGTTTGAATTTAAAAGTGGGCATGAAAATCAATGGAGGAAGGTCGCTGAAGGAGAAACAAAAGCTGCCAACGAGGAAGTTATGGGGGGTTCATCTCACGCATTTAATCGGGACCACTGGCATGACTTAATCTGTGTGCTACAGAGAAAAAGGGAGGATCTGAAGGTTCAGAACTGAGGGAAAAAGAGAGACCACTAGCATCGTGGAAGGAGGAGAAAAAAAAAGGATGGGTGCCTATGATATGGGGATCTCCTGCGCTAAATTTGGGGAGGCCGATTTCATGATCATTGCTGGTATACAAATCATCTGAACGAGAGGCAGCACAGACATCAAAGACACAAATAAACTCCTCTCAGGAGAAGGAGAGGGATGATCATAAAGAGAAAAGGAAGATTCTGATCATGGGCAGGAGGGAACGCGCACAAGCAAAAGACGAGGAGGAAGGCTGGTATTATCCGACATCTTTAGGAAGATGCAGCGCTGATTACGGGATGGGAGCCCATACATTCAGAAACTACCTGGAGGATTTGGAAAACAATCAACTGAGCTCTGTCTTACTGCACGCTGCTCCATAGCTTCAACGGAAATTACTGCCAAAATAGCGCAAAGGTGTTTGCACACTTATTCTGATCATCAAATTGTCCACATGTTACCGGAATCAACTCCGATAGTTTTTGGAACATTACCAGTTTCAAGGTGCAGAAAATCAATTTTTTGATAACGATGTTTCTGACACACACCTCCATCAAGTGCGTTCGGGTTTGCATCTATGATTTTGCATTCATAATTATTCATATACTGATGAAGTGTGCCGTTTTGCATTATGCTCAGAATTCCATTTCTCATGCACCTTTAAATTGACAAACAATCTCTAATTTTTTATGAATGTTAGCGATTTCATTTCTTCAAATCTGAAATCATATTGCGAACCTAATTAAATTTTATTGAATTTTTCTCTGCTCGATATTTTGAGGTATGATTTTTTTTTTGTCAGTGCTTGTTATTTTGATGTGTTAAACTCTCTTCGAATGATCAGATAGTTTGGCGATTTGAATCAGTAATCCTTTAATGACTTTGACACCTATAGCTTTGTTTTAATATATTGATAATTTGCGCTGCGATTGGCTCTGTCAGATTATAACTACGCTGCCATTCACCCTGTTAGATTATTAGATTATAACTGCACTGCAATTCACTCTGTCAGAGTATAACTGCACTGCGATTCACTCTCTGAACTTTCCGCATCACACTTAGCGTAACATGTTGTTTCCTTGCGCTAATTATATTGCTGTGTGATTATCTATTCAAAAAGAGATATGAAAAGTTTAGCATCTTACGAAACTTCAACTGGGAACGAACTGTATAAAGTAATGAAATGAAAATGATTTGGCTAGAGAGAATTAATACATGGTTACGTTGCAGAGATTTATTATATATGGTTCATTGATTTTACCAATCCAACAGATATTTTCAGAATGTATTCTATGATATATATAGTGCGACTCCTATAGTAGTTGATGATTACGTTTTTGGCAACATATATTATTAGAATATATTTGACGAAATACATATAGTGCGAATATTATAGTAGTTGATGAATACGTTTTTTTTCTTGCATTCGTACAAAACATTTTGTCTAAACACCGTAGATTTTCATCTGATTGAGTAAACAAATGTATTTTCAAGTTAATGAGTGTTCCCCATAGCTGAAGTGAAAATTGACTTGGAAGATTCAACGTGTTTCATTTTTTATTCATATTTTTTCAAATCTTACATATGATGTATGAGAATTAACGCTTGGTCAAGATCGGAAGTTCTCCGAATTCAAAGATTTTGGAGACTAAAGCTATGTGACTTAAATATTTGTAGAGTGAACATCCTCTGATCACTACTGAATGAAGTAAAAAAAATAGTGTGCATACAAGTTTCTTTAGATAGAGCGCTTGACATTGAATAGAATCTCTGAGTTTTTTGTGACCTGTCTATTACAAATTACAATATCATGGTTTGATTTCACTTAATTCTTGAGACATTTGTTGATCTTGTTCACATGCAATTGTGTATAGATACATATACTCGTTTGATTGCACATATTGGAAGTTGAAACTACGAAGGATCTAATTCAAAGATGTTAAGATGTTACAAGGTAACTATTAACATGGTCTATTAGCTATTTGAGCAATTGTTATTACCTGAGTTTACTCCAAG
>CM035413.1:74682011-74689511 GCA_020310875.1 Ceratopteris richardii
TAGCTTGCAACCTTTACATGTAGGAATAGCCATTAGATTTTTTATTGTAGACATCTTAGAAACTAGACTAAAGGTTTCATCATAGCCCATTCCATATGTTTGACCATATCCTTTCACCACATTTCTAGCCTTGTATCTAGAAACTTTTCCATCCACAAACCTCTTTGTATTATACACCCACTTGCATCCAATTACCTTCTAATTTCTTGATCTTGGCACCAATTCCCATGTCTCATTCTCAAGCAAAGCATCATACTCCTCTTGCACTTCTTTTTCCCAATTTTGTTTTCCTTTAGCTCCATCATATGTTGATGGATCTTCATCTATCTTTACAATGTAAGCCTAATCTTTGGTTGTCAAGAAAGAAGTACCATAACAATACCTAATAGGTTGCTTCCTTGCCCTTGATGAACTTCTAATATTTGCACTCCTTGAGGTCTCTGCTTCATTTTGTTTTGGATCAAACCTTGCCCTATCATCACCATTATCATGCATTTCACTTCTGCAAATATCATCATCATTATCCTCTTCATATACCTTCATCTTTGACTTCCCTTTCCTTTTGATGTCTTCACGATCTATGCACACATTGTTTGGCCTTGTATACCATGTGCTTTGCTCATTAAATATCACATCTTTTGGAAAAAAAATTGTTTTGTGGATGGATTCCACAAGTTGTATCCCATCTGTCTATCATGATACCCAATAAACACATACTTTTCTCCCTTGGGTTCTAGCTATGTCTCAATTGAGATGGAACATAAGCATATGCCAAACATCCAAATATTTTGTAGTGATCAAGAGTAGGTTTCTTACACCACCATGCTTCATAAGGAGTCATTCCATCCAAATCTTTGCAGGTAGCCTATTCACAAGATACGTTGTAGTATTGATTGCTTCTACCCACATGTAATTAGGGCACATCATTGATCTTGCAAACTTTACAAGAGTTTTATTTCTTCTTTTTGCAACTCCATTTTGTTGTGGAGAGTACCTACAAGTCCCTTCTCTTTTTATACCTGCATTCCACTTATAATCATCAAATTGCTTAGAAAACTTTTCTCATCATCCATTTGATCTCAATCTCTTAATATTTTGTCCTATAATTCTTTCTGCATAAGCATTATATTGTTTAAATGTCTCAAACACTTCATATTTATCCTTGATTACATATAGAGTAATCCACCTTGTTGCATCATCAATAAACAACACATAATTCTTTGATGAGATAGTGGATAGTCTTCAGAGATGAAGTGGTGCTGCTTAGACCTGCTTCACACCATCCAAGAACAAGTGTTGAAGCGTGTAGTGGGCCTCTTTAGCTTACTTATGATGAAAAATAATCACCAATGTCCTTTGGAACATGATCCACTAATCAATGGATCAAAACAAATGAGTAGAAAGTTAATCCAAAGTGATAGACTTGCTATCTTTATCTCTAAACCTATTAAGTTTAATCAACATATCTTTGAGCATGATAGCAATTATCCTAATTCCTCTTGGCAGTGTCTAGTTAACTTAGAAATCTACCAATTATGAGTTATTTCAATAAAAAATGAACTACACACTGAGTATGATGTTTACCAAATCATAGGACTTCCGTAATATTTTTGGGATGCATGAGAGTATAGATCAAAGAGTAAAGATATCATAATATCTCATGATTGAGAAAACCAATGATAATGAGATTTTGTAGCTGTAATCTAGACAATATAGTGAATCTATGATGCTTTAAATCACGACAAATGATCAATCATACACTAAGAACAATCTCTGAGAAGATCACTGAATTGATGTAGTCATGGCAGAGAAGTGAAGTAGAGATATATCAAAATGTATGTATTAGATCACATATAATTACAATGTCATTGGCAATAATCTATTTCACAATGTAAGGGTAGTGATTAAGCTATGAAGTGATCTCTAAAAGCACATAGAATCCCTCTCTTGCTCTCCAAAATCGGACTATTCACGCGAATCTTTTGATCCACTTTTATAGTTGCGTTTGGGGCCAATCTTTAAATTCAAATTCAAACATCCACCTAAAAGTAAATCCTAAACTATAGGATATATTCTCTCATCAATCATCTACTAGTTGAGTCAAGATTTGATGCTTCCTAACACCACATAGAATTAAGGATCTTTTACAAAGGTCAATGTATTTGATTTTACAAGGGATTGATCATATATGAGTCCATAAGACATATAAGGCCTATTTAGGAAAAGTGGGAATTATTCATGATTTTGAGACCTTGGTTTCTTTCCAAAATTTTAACTTTTGGAGTCATTTTACAGACTACAACGTCTTATTATCTCTTGATTGGATTATAAAATTGACACTCTAATATTAAGCCTAATTGTATTAAAAATGGAGTATCAAGGCTAGAAGCAAAACTAAGAAGTTATCATATTAAGTATTATCCATGGGACCTGAATAATTCCCTAAATTCTTGAATTGGCCTTATATGCTCATTATCCAAGTATGTGGGCTTGGATTCTCTTGCACCAACATCTCACCCTCAAGCCTAACATGCTTGATCTTAATTCCTCCTTGATCTCCTCCAAACCAATCATCAACTTGAACCTGTTCATCTTAGTTTGATCTAAAGATTTTGTGAGTATATCAACACATTGCAATTGAGTTGATACATCGGACAATTGGATGTCCTTGCTAAGAAATTTTGTTGGTGCAAATCACAAGCCTACACATTTGGCTTGAAGGGTGCCTTGAAGTCCATACCCATATGAAGAAGCATAGGAACAAATGCTAGTGGTTAATTACCACTTTACTCCTTTGTAAAAATCGCTTTTGACTTTGGAATCTTTGTAAACACCTACCAGGAAATCTCATAACCTTTATTAGGTGTAAAGCATCAATCAAGTAGATGGAATATCTCCCAGGAAACTTTGAACTAAATCACTATAAAAGGTCAACTCAAAAGTCGCGGGTATGTAGACTCAATTTCCGAGCTCATCTCTATCATTTCCGAGTGTGTGTGAGGCCTACACTCTAGCTCACACCTATATAGACCATTAGGCAATGATCTTCATGCCAATGGTATTGTATACAAGTGTTCATTAATACATATATCTACATTGTTCATTTCTGAGTTCTCTATCATAGTACTTGAAAGCTTGTCAACGTGTGGAGAGCATATCTCAGTCATTTCTCCACCAAACTCAAAGATCTATAGCTTGTTGGAACGAGCTCAAAGGTTTCTACATACTATAAAAATTTGAAGAGATTCTATTTAGCCATTTCAGAGAAAAGCTCGTCGAGGTGAGCACTGGTCAAAGTCTGCTACAGTCCTAAAAAATTGGGGGTAAAGGTTTACTAGCTAAATTGATTTCTCTCAGTATAGTTAGTCTTTTTATATCATTCCACTTGGAATAGTTAGCTTGCTACATTAATTAGATACCCCTAAAAGGAATGTTTCCAATTCCTACCGTGCTCATCATACTGAGCAAAAGATCCAGCAAGTGTCAAGATAAAAATAGAAGGTTTTCTTGAGATCTTCAAGTTCAAATTTATTTGTTTAATTCAATCTTTACACACATCATTTCCAAAGTACATAGGCCATTTTATGCTGTCATTGTAAAGCTAAGGAAGTCCACTTATCAACTCTGAAACATAAAGGGCTGGTACAAAGCAGGATTTGGCAGTACCTACTCAATCTCTTGGAGTGTCCATCCATCATTCCCAACAGTGGTATCAGAGCAAACTAAGGTAAAATGGGAGATGGTTTTCCTTCATTTATTGATAAATTGGACAGGATCAACTATCAGGCATGGTCTCTAAGGATGAAGATATACCTACAAGGAAGGAGTCTCTATGGATACATCTCAAGAGATGAGGAATTGCCCTCATTCAAAACAAGAGGATTGCCAACAAAGGAAGAACATGAAAAGCTCAACACATGGTGTGCTAAGGATGCATTAGCAAGGTCTTATTTACTCAACTCCATCTCTAATTTTCTTTTGCCACATATTAGGAACTGTAAGACATCCCAAGAGACTTGGGAAACCTTGTCATCTTATTTCTCTTCCAACACAAGGGCTAGAAAAAATCAGTTGTGGATTGAATTCACCACATTAAGGAAGAAACCTAAGCAAGCTATTTCACAGTTTTTAACCAAGATTAAAGATGTAGCAAATCAGTTAGCAAGCATAGCAGAAGAGATTGAAGAAGAGCAGATTGTAAGGAAAGTGATCAATGGGATCAAAACTGATGACAAATGGGAAAGCTTCACCACTGCCATGGACCTTTATATGGACATGCAGATTCCAGACCTTACAAATCTCATGGGACAATTATTCACTCATGAAGCCAAGCTCAACAAGAATGGAGGTAGATCCAAAGGTAATAGCTCTTCTGCCCTATACATTGATAAAAGTAAAGTTAAAGATAAAGGCAAGAACAAGAAAGGAGAAGATGAAGGCACTACCTCCCAAGCCAACTATGCAAGGAGAGGTAGATCATCAAGAGGAAGGGGCAGAGGAGGTAAGCAAGGTAGGGGGAGATCCTATGACTCCTCACCATGCAACATTTGTGGTTTATCAAATCATACTACATATGAGTGTTTCAGGAACTACAAGAATGAGAGAGGAAGAGGATATCAAAGAGGTGGATACTCACATTCAAGAGGTAGATTCAACCATCACCAAGGCTACAACAACAACTACAACAACAATTACAACAACAACTACAATGGCAACTACCAAGGAGGATTCAAATCTAGAAAGGACTACAAAAACTATACCGAAGAGCAAGATGATTCTCTTCTAATCATGAACATGACTTCAAAACCAGGTACAAATGATGACCACCTATTCTACATTGACTCAGGATGCTCAAATCATGTGGCTAGCAATGTAGCACTACTCTTTGATCTTGAGGAACCAAAAGGTAAGCATCAAGTACAAATAGGTGATGACATCAAGCACTCAGTTGTTAAAGTTGGAAATGTTAAGACGTGATGGAAATCAAAACTTGTTGAGTCGGGTATTCTATGTACCAACCATTACCAAAAATTTGATGGGTGTGGGTCAGATTGTGGAGAAAGGTTTGCAAGTTAGATTCAACCAATTTGGAGCATTTGTGGAGGATCCAAGGCATGGGTTCAAGAGAATAGCAAAAGGAGAAAAATCAGGTAGACTTTTTACTTTTGAGCTAGAAGACACAAAGAACATTGCACTATACAGTTATAAAGATCAAACAATTCCAGAACTTGAGATTTGGCACAAAAGATTAGGGCATGTAGGAAAAGAACCTTGAAGCAAATATGCAGGGATCAATGTGTAATTGGAATACCCAATGTTTCCAAACAACACATGATATATAAATGTAGTGCTTGTCAATTTGGGAAGTCTCACAGGTTACCCTTCTCAAGGAAAGGCTACATGCATGAGGACTATCTAGAGCTTGTTCACACAGATGTATGGGGACCAAGCAAAGCCCCTCAATCTCAGGATCAAGGTACTATGTATCTTTTATTGATGATTATAGCAGGTGGATTGTATTGTACTTCATGAAGCAAAAGGATGAAGTGTTTAATTGCTTTAAAAAATATCTTGCACTTGTTGAGAATCAGAAAGGAAAGAATTTGAAGAGACTAAGGTCAGATGGAGGAGGTGAGTACTTCTCCAATGAGTTTGAAGACTTCTTGTAGGACAGAGGCATTAAGAGAGAAACCACTACAAGGTATACTCCTGAACAGAATGGGCTAGCTGAGAGAAGAAATAGGTTGATTGTTGAAACAACTAGGTTAATGTTGAATGAAAAAAAGTTACCTAAGTATCTATGGGCAGAGAGTGTTTCTACTACCACTTACCTCATAAATAGGTTACCATCCAAGTCCCTTGATGGGATGACACCCTATGAAGCATGGCATGGTAAGAGACCCTCACTAGACCATTGTAGGATATTTGGATGTGTAGCATATGTACACATTCCTTCTCAGATAAGAGGTAAGCTAGACCCTAAGGCTGAGAAGTGCATCTTTATTGGATATGATCTAAATAAAAAAGGGTACAGGTTTTACAACCCTTCCAATAAGGGATTCATGGTTAATAGAGATGTTGTCTTTGATGAAAATGATTCTTGGTATGAGAATGAATGCAGGAAGTTTAAACTACCCTATGACTTGGAAGAGGAGTTTCCAAGTCTTGCTAACGAGGAACCTACTCAGACTGAAGACCCAATTCAGATGATGAAGACATTATCAATCTTGAAGATTTCAAGGCATGGAAGTCCAAAGGCAAAGTCAAAATTAAGAAACTTGAAGACATACCTGAATCTTCAAATCAGTCAATAAGAAGATCACAAAGAGAGAGAAAAAAACCTATCAGATATGGGTATGATACATCTCTTGTTACTAAACATTTTGTTTATCTTGCCAAAGATTTGTCAATTGAAGAAGCAGGATCATATGAAGAAGCCATAACCAAGACAGAATGGAAAGAAGCTATGGATGAGGAAATTGAAGCACTCAAGGAAAGTGACACATGGGAGCTTGTACCAAAGCAGGAATCCATGAAGATAATAGGATCCAGATGGATCTATAAACTTAAAAGAAATTCTAATGGTTCAATTAATAGGTACAAAGCCTGATTGGTAGCCAAGGGTTTTGCACAAACCCAAGGCATTGACTATGAAGAAACATTCTCTCCTGTGGCCAAGATGCCAACCATCAGAGTTTTGGTAAGTGTGGCTGCATCAAAAAATTGGAACATGTATCAATTGGATGTCAAAAATGCTTTCTTGAATGGATGGATTTCAGAGGAAGTATATATGTCACAACCTCCTGGCTATGAGGATCCAAACAAGGTACCATATGTGTGCAAATTGAATAAAGCTTTATATGGATTAAAGCAGGCACCTAGGGCATGGAATCATAGGTTGACCACTTACCTTCAAGACCAAGGTTTTGTCATGAGCAAGGTAGACACTTCTCTATTCATCAAGAGAAGTAATTCAGAGGTAATATACCTATGTGTTTATGTTGATGACATCATACTTACATGTAATGATGTTAATGGAATCAGACAAATTAAGAGCCAGATGATGAAGGAGTTCAAGATCAATGATCTTGGTCTACTAAAGTATTTTCTTGGGCTTGAGTTAGTCTATACTAATTGTGGAATATACATTACTTAGAAAAAGTACATACAGGATATGTTGAAGAAGTTTCATTTGCAGGATGCCAAAGTTGCAAGTACGCCAATGGAGGTAAACCTAAAACTAAGTGCCCATGAAGGTGATGAAATTGATGATGTTACAGGTTACCAAAGTATAGTTGGAAGCCTGAACTATGCTACCTTAACGAGGATAGATATTGCATATGGAGTTAGTGTGCTAAGTCAGTTCATGCACAAGCCAAGAGCACCTCACTTAGAGGCTACTAAGAGAATATTAAAGTATCTCAAGGGTACACAACATCATGGTTTGTATTTTCCCTACACTTCAGATATTGATATCAAGATGTATTCAGATGCAGATTG
>CM035413.1:74707011-74724511 GCA_020310875.1 Ceratopteris richardii
TCTGCTTCTGAATAGATTTTGATATCCAGATTTGAAGAGTAAGGATAGAATATACCTTCATTGATTCTACGTTTGAGATACTTAAGTACTCTCTCAGATACATCCATGTGTGGCCTTCTAGGTGAGTGCATGAATTGACTAAGCACTCCAACACTATATGATATGTCTACCCTTGTATGAGTAGCATATATCAAGATTCCTACCAAGATTTGATATTCTTTAATGTATTCAATTTTCTCACCTTCGTAAGCACAAAGTTTATGATTCATCTACAAAGGTGTACTTGTAAGTTTAGTGTTGTCCATTTTGAACTTAAGAATTAGATTTTGAATGTATCTCCTCTAAGTCAAATACGTTCCTTCATCTCTGTATATGACATGCATACCTAGGAAATATGTGAGAAGGATTTGATGAATAGAGAAGGATCTGAGCTGCTAGGTCTGAACCCTTGATCTTGAAGGTATGTAAAGCAACTTCTAATTCCAAGCTCTAGGAGCTTGTTTCAATCCATACAATGCTTTCTTAAGTCTATGAACATAAGATGCATAATTAGCATTTTCAAACCTAGGGGTTGTGACATGTATACCTCTTCACTTATCGAACCATTTGGAAATGCATTTTTCGCATCAAGTTGGAGCAGTCTCCAATTCCTGCACTAGCTACACTCATCCTATTCTGTTTGTAGTCATCTTTCCAAGTTGTGAGAATGTTTCCTCATAGTCTATAACATGATTTTGTGAGCATCCTTTGGAAACTAAGCTTGCTTGTACCTACAAACTAATCCATCTGAGTTTTTTTTACTTTATATACCCATCTGCAACCAATTACATTTTAATTTGGTGACATTGGAACGAGATCCCAAGTGTCCATCTCCTTCAATGCATCCATTTCTTCTTTCATGGTATTCTCCCAATTAGGGTTTTCCTTTGCCTCTTCATAGCTTGAGGGTTCCTCTAAAATTGAGTCCTTTTCCAAGTAGATTGAATGCTTTTGTAATAAGTGTGGAATCATATACATACCTTCTTTGTCATCTTTTCTCCCTTTTTTATCTTCCATGTGCTTGCATGGAGTAGTTTCTTGACTTCCTCTTGACTTCCATATTTTTGAATCCTTTTTTCTTTCATCTTGGTCATCATCTATTTTACTTCTTCGATCCTAGACTTGTGTATCATGCTTGCTTCCTAATTGATGAGAATCAGAATCAAGCTCATATGGTGGAGTTATCTTTTGTTTGTCTTCATCATACCAAGATCTGTGTTCTTCAAACGCAACATCTCTACTTTTAGTGAATTTCTTGGTTGAAGGATTATAGAACCTATAACCCATATGAGTTCTGTCATACCCAATAAACACTACCTCTTTTTCCCTTCCATATAGTTTATCTCTTATTTGTGATTGTATTGTACATGAACATAATCTAAACAACCAAAAACTATGCAATGTCCAAGAATAGGTTTTCTTCCATGCCATGCTTCATAAGGATTCATACCTTGAAGTGATTTAGATGGTAGTCTATTGACAAGGTACACAACAGTTGAAATAGGCTCTACCCATAGATAATGTGGCAAAATCTTATCTTCACGCATTGTTCTAGCTGATCCAACCAATGTATTATTTCTCCTCATTGCAATTCCGTTCAAATGAGGAGAGTACCTAGTAGTCACTTCCCATTTGATACCTTTATCCTGCAAGAACTCATCAAACTCTTTGGAGAAGTATTTTCCCCCTCCATAAAATATGAGCTTCTTGAGTGATCCACCTATATGATTCTCCACATGTGCTAGATACCGTTTGATGCAATCACACACTTCATTCTTACTCTTGATAAAGTACAAAATAGTCCATCCACTATGTTCATCAATAAATGAGACATAATACCTTGATCCTACCAATGAAGGTTCTTGATTTGGTCACCATTGAGCCAACAATTCTGAGTGGTGCAGTTGGTCTTATCGTAGATAGCACAAGGTTGAACATTTTGACCTTTGGCTTTGTCATGCTTTGGTCCTTTCTTTTTCCCTTTCCACTTGCTCTTGCTTGTGAAGTTCTCTTGGGAAGTATCCTCTTCATCTTCTTCCTTCTTCTTGCCTTTTAGCTTCTTATCTTTTTTATCTAAATATAGAGCACTAGTTGAATTGTCATGATAGGAATTACCTTATTGTATGCTATTGTTGGCCTCTTGGTTGAAGCGTTGTCCAAGAAATATGTTGAAGTCTATATTTTTGCACATTCATGATAAAATCATAAGCCGTGGTGAAGGATTTCCAATGCTTCTCACTTTGAATCCCATTGAGAATTTTCTTCATGACAACCTCTTCTTTAATCCACTCTCAAATGGATGCTAGCTGATCTGCAACCTCCTTGACCTTGGTAACAAAATCTATGATGGTTTGTTTAGGTGTCTTCTTCATTTGGTTGAACTCGTTCCAAAGATGATTCTCTCTTGCTTTGGTGCTAGCAAAAAAGAAATTCTCTAGGGTATCCACAGTCTCTTGAGATGTCTCGCATCCTCTAATATGTGGTAATAGAGAGTCACAAATAGAGTTTAGTATGTAGGACCTTGCTTGAGCATCCCTTCCACACCAAAGTGTAAGCTTATCTATCTCCTCTTGTGTAGTTTCTCCTTTGGATCTTGGAATAGGCATAGCTTTGCCTTCGCCCATTTAGATCTAGCTCTGATACCACAAAAAAGAACTTGTAGAAGCTTGTAGGAGGTAGCAAAGTCAGTTGTGAAGTGATGAAGTTTGGTCTAGCCAACTAGCATAAGCCTAGCCCTTGAGATTATGGACACTCAAATAGAGATTATAAGCATGCAATAAGTGTGATAAAATACAATATGTACTTTGGAGCACCAAAGAGAAAGAGTCGATACAAAACAAATAGGTTTGCACATCGATTAGCTTAAAAAACTTACTTTCTCAAGATGAGACAATGAACCTTAAATGCTCATAGCGACCTGTGTGATTAGAATTAGAAAACATCCTTTCATGGGAGTGATACAACCAGGGTTGAGTGTATATAATGCACAAGAGTACAATAAATAATGAAAACATGCTTTTGGAATGAACTAGACACTCAACAATGGTAAATCCTATTTTTCAAGAATGCACAGAGATTGACCCCGAGATGGAAAAACTGAAATTTCTCCCAATCTTCTAAAACAAATTATTTAAAAATTTAGAGGCATAAATGAAACACTAATACCTTTTCAATGATTCCTTTTCCATCCAATTCAGAGCTCTCTAAAGAGAGCACTAGGCTCTACAAGCTTACTATTGTTGAAGAAGATGATGCAGAAAAATGAAGAAGCAAGACAATGATGGCCACAAGTGTATGTATATTGCTTCCATGTAATGTACAAGTGATTTGGGGTCTTTATAACTACTCTTGAAGTGCTCCATGACTTTTAAAAGTGAACTTTGAATTCAAATGAAGGTGGGAAAGGTTGTTGGAGGGAATCAATTCACTTTCCTACAATCTAAGAAAAGTGAAGATCTAGTTTGATCTACTTTTAGGTGATTGATTGCAACTTAACCACCAAAAATTCATGGAATTTGGGCTCCCTCTTTATCATTTTACATGTGTAAAGTTATAGGATTTGACAATGGTAAAAGATCCATGAAAAATTGTTTTAAAAAAATAAAATAAATGAGCATAAGTAAACAAACTCTCCAACAGATATTCTTTCCACGTAATCCAAGTGATAGCTTTTGATGTAAATCAAATCCACCTCAAGCATATTGTAAGATTGATGTTCCAACAAGGAGGAGGTTGCGATTAAATGGACTTTGGTAAGTTATCAAGATCATATTGATAGTGAACAATCAACCACATAAAGATTTTTTGAAAGATAGCTTGACCTTTGTAGTGGTAGTAAAGGGGAATGAAGAGCTAACAATGGCTCTAATAATAAGGCAAAGATGGATCATCATGAAAAGGTGAAGTCGCTATGATCAATGCTTTAATCTCATTTTAGGTATATGGAAGGCTTATTCAATGTCCAGATTCGTAAAGGAATTGTGGTTCATGAGGAAATGTTCTCAGAGGAGTGATGTCCGTTCAATTCCCATAAGTTTCGACTTATGAAAATAATTTTCATGCTATTTACATTTATACTGAAAGAAAAAAGATGACACTGTATTAAAGCCACCGGTTAACAAGATTGACAAAAATGTTTTTTTTTTTTCTAATAAGGCCATTTGATGACATGTTTGCATAGATTTTCTTCTTTTTTCTTAGTGAAGAGCTTTACTAGAGTAAGGTTCTAGCTTTGAAACTTGTTGCTTGTGAATTTGAACTCCTCGACAGTTTGTTCATTTACTTCAATTTTGATTATAGACATGTTGGGAGGGATGTTATATCAGCATATACGTAGCTTAGTTGACAAATTGAATTCTACAAGTTCAAAGTGGATCTTCAACATAGCTTGTATTTGAATATAATTATCAGCTTGCAAGGATCATACAATGAGTATATGTCAATACCTATATAAATTGGTTTTTTTTTTACTTTGAAGATTTGACATGGTAAATGTATAGTTTCCCATTTTGCAAGTTATTAATATGATGAATATATGTAAATACCTATATAACTAGTATTTTTTTTTAAGATTTGACATGGTAAATGTATACTTTGGATTTTGAAAGCTATGTAGAAAGTGGTTAATACACCCCAAATGGTACTGAGTATCCAGATTTTATTTCTAGAGTTATTCCTCTTGATGAAGAGAGCTTAAATATATTTCATGGAATATGTCAAGATTATAGTCGAGATCATAGATGAAGACACTAATTATGCATATAAAAAAAACATTGTGTGCAATCATTCTTATACAGTTATGTTAAAGACTTTGAGCTTATAAATATTATTAGGTATGTTGATCCAACTATAAGCTATATTGTTCAACTGTTAGCTATTTACATGTTACTTGATTTAAATATATGGGTGCATTCAAACTATTCTGGTGGTACATGGATGACGTTTCCTTACAAACTCGTGCTTTCACTCTTTTGATTCACATTTTTTTCATTGGAGCTCAAATGCTAAAGTGATGTAATCATTGCATTTAAAGAAAAAACAGTTACAATTATTGATTTAATCTATTTCAAGGGTGCATGTTTTGTTCTGAGAGGGGTGAGCTACCACACTTTTTTTAACAAAAAATTGAATATTAATATAGTAGAGTTACAAATTGTGCTTGGAGAAAGCCTTCACCAAATACAAATAGGCACTCAAAATGAAAGGGAGAAATCCATAAGGAATCTCATGTCAAAGTATACACACAACAATATAGATCTCCAACTAGTAAGCTTCGAGTTTATAACTAGAATATGAGAGCTACAATTTTTTGGTAAAGCGTGAAAAACAAAATTGTTGCAATAAGCAATTGTTCTTCTAAGGAATATGAATGAAATTGTTCTAAGTGTTAAGGACTATCTGATGGGGGATGATTCTAACACCCCAATGCAAAAATGGAAGATGGCTGCCCTCCACTAGGTCCACAAGCAGTGATATATGCTCATTGTTCTAAACTTTTGTCTACACGAGCATAGAGACTTAAAATGAAATTATAAACACTTGTAATAGACTATAAGAGCTACCCAACAAGATTTAAATCATCCAAAATGGATTTCCAGCTGGGAGAACCACCCTCTGCAAAACAGGCTACTTGTTTGCAACACTCTCTAACACTGAGTCACAACAAAGGAGAACAAAGACATGTTCTCTTTTTCTTTTTACCTAAAGACCATTATATGAAGCAAAAAAGTGGGCATTTTACAATATCTAGAAAGCATCACGAGTCTTGCTTGTAAATATTGTCACTAGAAGCTTGATCTCATATCCCAAGTAGTCAAGATAGATATACTAAAATTCTTGCTGCCATGAAAACTAGTTGTTGAGCTTCAGGTCGATGCCAAGCATCGATGTTTAAGTTCATGTCGATGCCAGGCATCGACTTTGTGTGCAAGTCGATGCCCGGCATCGACTTGAGGGTGAAAGTCGATGCTTGGCATCGACTTGGGGGTGCAAGAGTCGATGCTTGGCATCGACTTTTGGGCCCAAGTCGATGCTTGGCATCGACTTTTGGGCCAAGTCGATGCCTGGCATCGACTTTTACCCTCAAGTCGATGCCTGGCATCGACTTGCACACAAAGTTGATGCCTGGCATCGACTTGGGCCCAAAAGTCGATGCCAAGCATCGACTTGGGCCCAAAAGCCGATGCCAAGCATCGACTTTGCACCCTAAAGTCGATGCCTGGCATCGACTTTTCAGTGCATGTTGATGCCGGCAAGTCGATGCTTGGCATCGACTTTTGGGCCCAAGTCGATGCCTGGCATCGACTTACACCTTAAAGTCGATGC
Organism: Ceratopteris richardii; assembly: GCA_020310875.1. Classification (NCBI taxonomy): domain Eukaryota; kingdom Viridiplantae; phylum Streptophyta; class Polypodiopsida; order Polypodiales; family Pteridaceae; genus Ceratopteris; species Ceratopteris richardii. The sequence goes on from CM035413.1 coordinate 74,713,375, forward strand.
CAGGCATCGAGCTGTACATGCTTTGGATCCATATTTCTAGAGGTAAGAAAAATAAATACCTAGAAATCAGACTTTTTACACAGACATACAGAGGGAATCTTTTTGGAATCTTTATTTATGGTATGATTTTGTCTATCTCTTGGTACTTTTGCCAACATTCTTCTTCTCCATCAGACTTGGCTTGCTGGTATGCTGAGCTCTCTGCTCCATGGCTATCTGTGCTCTGCTTCTCTCTCTTGCTCGTGGATTTTGAAAATGCGAATGATCTCCTCCTCTGGTATTTATAGGCAATTGGGTAACTTGAACCAGAGACTAACTGGATCTAACTGAATGAGTCCAGTTGCTAACTAAATCTGTCAACTTATCTAACCAAGGAATAGCACCCACACAAATAGGTTGTTTCAGAGCCACTTTAATGAAATATTCATAGACCCTTGCAACTATTTATATACATTTGCATAGAAATTACATTTCAATGGCAAGAGTATGGTATGTCCATGAGGATGTCTAAACTCATGTAGAGATTTTTTTCTTAGAATCTCTTTCTTGGGAGAAAATCAAGTCAAAGTTGTGTTAAATGTGGGAGACTAATGACATCTTTATAGTATTACCCTCCTCACTTTAGTTCATATTCACATTTATCTTGTAACTCACTGTTGAAATGGAAAATCAATGTATGAATAAACATTCAAGTACAGAACCTTGCAACTATTTATATACATTTGCATGGAAATTAAACTTCAATGGCAACAGTATGGTATGTACATGAGGATTTCTAATCTCATGTAGAAGTTTTTTCTTAGAGTCTGTTGCTTGGGAGAAAATCAGGTCTAAGTTGTGAGATTAATGACATCTTTATAGTGTTATCCTCCACACTTTAGTTCATATTCACATTTATCTTGTAACACATTGTTGAAATGGAAAATCAATGTATGAATAAACATTCTGTGTACCTCTTTTACACATAATTCTTTTTTAATATACTTTCATCTACCTCTTTGATATCTAGCCAAGACCACAATAAAACCTAATCCTTGAAATCTTAACCAAATGTAAAATTTCTTCTGGTATAGTGCTCAATGGCATAGCATATTCCAGTTGGAACTCAACTTGGATATATTCCAGTTGTAAAATTTCTTCTTGTAATTTCTCCAAACAATTTTATTATATATTCCTGTTGGAACTCAACTTGGATATATTTTGATTCATTCACAATGCTTAGACTCAATGACTCATATGTAGTTAGAAATCAACTGTGTTTCTCATTTGAATCAAAAGTGAATCAAATCTTTGGTTCCCTTATTAGTGTATATTTGAGTAATTAAGTGATTTGATGTAATTTGATGTTTAATGTTATTTAATGTACTTTAATAAGCTTTTGATTTCATATCTTCTTGATGTGACATTTGATGTGACATCTTCACTTGATCTCGGATTTCTACTTATTTAAAAAGGTCATTCATCTTCAGTCTTCTGTGAACTCAGTGAAGATGAGCTCAATCTTTTCAGTGGATGCTTGGGCATCAGCTTCCTCTGCTCATATTGATTCATTGTTCTCAGTTGAACCTTTCCAGAGAAGTGATGATCCCTATGATTTAGAACGTGCTGATGATTCCATGTTTTCTGTTGAGTCATTTAAGTTATCCAATTCACAGTGCAATGCTGCTCAACCAAATGCACCTCTTGATCTCCCATCTGATCCAACCATTGATCTCCCTTCTGACTCAAGTGCATGTGGAGCAACGAAAAAGCAAAGCAAGCTCAATCTACGATTTAAAAGAAGGTCTCGTGAAGTAAGTCGAAAAAGATTTAAATTTCTTACTTCAGATAGACAGATTGCATTGGATATTGTGAAGCATTGTTGTGGTTTGAAATGTTTGTATAATTTAGGAATGAAGAAACTAAAGCACATAAGAGAAAAATTCCTCCATTTAGATAGTGAAAGGCAAGATATATACCTTGTTTCTTGCATGCAAATGATTGAGGATAACATGTCAGTAACGCGTGTTGGTTTTGAATATTTCTTTACTCAAGGGATGCCATGCTGTAGGGCTGCATTTAAAATTGCAATGGGTGTAGGAAATTTTAGAATACATAGGGTTCAACAAGGGTTTTTGAATGGGGATCTCATTTTGGATACGTTCCATGTTGGGACCAAAGGATCTGTTGGACGTCATGCAATGAATTGGATGATGAACTATTTTAGCTTGCATTGTGAAGTTATGCCTACAACTGGAAGGTTGCACTTGTCAGATAACTTTACTCGTCGAGAGGTATTTCAAATATATAAAGAAGACATGGAAAATAGAAATGAGAAGTATGTGTTGTATCGTCACTTTACTCGATTATGGAAGGAAGAGTTTAACAATGTTTCTATTCCTCGTAAAGTTAGAATGGGTGAATGTTCAGTTTGCGCCACTTTGAAAAACATGGCAAAAGGGGCTACAACACCACAGGAAAAGCATAATTTTAAAAACCTTCTTGACAACCATCGTGACAGTCAAGAATTAGAGAGAAAGAAAGCAATTCATCATCAAAGTAAGGCACTCAGAAATCCGGAGCGTTATATGTGTTTGTTGATCGATGGTATGGATAAAAAAAAAACTTGTTTGCCACATTTTTATCGCATCCCTAAGGACATTGGAGATGAAGTCCTTGTGCAAATGCATTTGTTTGGTGCTTTGGTATACAATGGAACTGTAATGTCCAAGGTTTTCTTCACATATCCGAATGTGCATAATGATCCAAACCTTACAGTTACTGTCATTCATCGTGTTTTGCAATCATGGAAGGGTCTTTTGCCACCAACTCTATATTTGCAACTAGATAATACTGCAAGAGAGAATAAAAATTCTACAGTCTTTGGATATTTAAGCATGCTTGTTGAAAAACAGGTATTTCAGAAGGTTAAGGTAAATTTTCTTCTGGTTGGCCACACTCATGATCACATTGATCAAATGTTCAGTACTTTCTCTAAGAAGTTGGCACGTAACAATGCTTTTACTCTTCCGATTTTATCTGAGCTGATTTCAGAAGCATATACTCCAAAACCAGAAGTTCAACACCTCACACAGATTTATGACTTTAAGCACTTTTGCTCAATGGGCCTTGATAACAGTGCTAAGGTTTTGGCTCCATTGCACAATATTAGTTTCAACCATGTATTCTTGATGAGGAGGGTTGATGAAATAACCCTTTTATTTGCAAAGCAGTATTCATCTTCTCTTGGGTGGGAGCCTAAAGAGGGATGCAGATTCTTATTGCAGGTGCCTAATTTGTCTACTGTAACAGTGTATGGTGCAGAACAATCACCATATGAAGATAAAAACAATACAGAAAGATGTGGAAGTGTGGTTGATCAAAGTAAAAGCTGGATGCATGCACTCATTGAAAAGAAGAGACATATTGAGCATGCAAAAAAATATGCTGGAGATCAAGATGTATCTTGGTGGGAGGACTTTTTCAATCATCAAGAAGAGATTATACATTATACAATTGCAGGTCACTGGCCAGTTGATGTTCCATTCACATGGGATTTTTGTACACAAAGATCCGTGAATGTGGCCCAAGCATGTAATGCAGATGCACTTCAAAGTTTTATACATCCACCAGAAAGAAATATTTATGTAGGCCCAAGGATGACAAAACAGGCAGAAGCAAGATGGCAAGGAAATTTAATAGAGATAAATGTTGGAACGCTTATTGCAGTACTTGCTGATGGTGATGAGGCTACCAGACCATTTTGGATTGCAAAGGTTTTAGAGATAACTAAAGATATTGATCAGAGAAGAATAGAGGCTTTGATGGTGCATTGGTATTACACTAAAAGTACTAATGCATTCACAGGTAAATATAACTTAGAAATGGTGTGTGATACTAAACGAACAGGTTCAAAAAAGAAAAAGAATATTCGAAGCACATCCACTCTTAAAATGGATGATGTAGATATTCTTGTTTATGATTTTTCCTTGACAAAAACTGGTCACTTGAGGAAAGCAACCATCAACATGATAAAACAAAAGCTTCCAGATGTATGTGGTACAGGAAATCATAGGAAAACAAGAAGAGTTATGCATGATCCTGCAGAATTTGGTATGTACATGGATGAAGATAGAGCTCTTGTGGATATAGAAGAAGAAGAAGAGAGCTCTCAACAGTATGAGACTGAATCAAGTGCATCAGATGATGAGGGTGTAGACATAGATCGACAAAGTTGTGAGTTGCATTGAAGCTCTCAGACATTTTTAGTGCTTATGTAAATGCCTCAAAGTAGTTTGGTTAATGAAACCATGTTTTGTAGCAATTTTGAATAACAATCAAATATCCACCCATTAAAGATATGTCTAAAATGTTATTTTTGTGTAAAAACTATTGATTTCTACATTCTTATATATATTTTAGACATGTCAATGTCTTATCATATAGATTTTGGACATGTCAATGTCTTATCATATACATTTTGGGACACGTCAATGCCTAATATAGTGAAATTTTGACTACATTTTGAGCTCATTTTTTTTTGAGAAAATGACAAAAAATGTCAAAAATTACTTGTTTTCACCTCATTTTTGTAATATATGTATACTGGTGTAAAGGAATTCCAAAAATGAGGTGAAAACATGTAATTTTTGACGAGAGTGTTCTCTTTTTACGACATAGTTCTCGTTTGTTACGACTCGCTGTTCTCTCCTTATGTGTAGAGATATACCTTCACAAAGTTGGAAATTTCTCACAACTCACTTAGCCAAATAACTTGAAACTTTCGCAAACTTCAGGGCACAATATGAGAAACCAAATGAAGCTTGAATTCAATGAAAATGAGTACAATGAGAGAGCAAACAATTCTTTGCAATCTGATACAATCAGATTTGGAAACTATACCTCTAGATAGAGAGGAGAAAAGTCATGAGAAAATGAGGTAAGCAAGCAAGGGGGCTGCTTGATGGAATTTATGACTTCACTAAACTAAGTGGGAGACTAGTGGAAGGCATACAACTCAAGAACAAAGGTAGGATGATGCTTATATAGAGTTTTACTTTTCCTACAATCTAGCTCACCACCCACCAATCAGTGTAGGTGCACTTTTTGGTGGCTGATTTGATGAGATTTGAATTGGATTGAGTTTGGTGGAACTTCTAACTATATTCCATGACTTTGGGTCCTTCTTTTTTATTGTTACACTTGCAAAACTCATGGTTGAGCCTTTTTGCATGATTGAGACTTGATTTTCAACACTCCCCCTCAAGTCTCAATGCCTAGGTCCTTCATTCCAATGCATGCCTTGAAGTGTTGTAGCTTTACTCCATCCAATGCTTCCGTAAACATATCTGCATATTGGTCCTTTGTATTGAAATGCTCCACCTTGACATTCTTTGACATGACCTTCTCTCGAATAAAGTGATAATGGACTTCTATATGCTTCGGCCTTGCATGGAACACTAGATTTTGAGCCAAGCATATGCTACTTATGTTGTCACAAAATATAGGTACTTGCTTAACCTGCAAATCAAGATCAACAAACAACTTCTTGAGCCACATAAGCTTACATGAGACTTGTACTAAGCCTCTATACTCATCTTTGGTCGATGAAAGAGCCACGGTTGGTTGTTTCTTTGACATCCATGAGATGGTCTTCTTGCCTAGCATGATAACATATCCACTAGTGCTCCTCCTATCATCTTTGGAACCTACCCAATCAGCAACACAATAAGCTTGTACATTTAATCCATCATCAAATGGATAATAAAGACCTTCATTCATTGATCCTTTGGGGTACCTAAGTACCCTTTTTGCGGCAACAAGATGAGGTACTCTTGGTGCTTGCAAAAATTGAGATAACACTCCAACTACATGTGCAATATCAGGTCTTGTCATAGTAGCATACAAGAGAGAACCAATTATTGACCTATACATGGTCACATCCTTCACTTCTTCACCTTCATGAGCACATATTTTAACATTTAAATCACACAAGCCAAACTTCTTCAAAAGATCAAGAATCTATTTCCTTTGCATCAATTATAAACCTTCCTCTTTATATAGTACCTCAATCCCAAGGAAGTACCTTAAAATCCCTAAATTTGAGATTTTAAATTCACATCCAAGCTTCCTCTTTATACCTCTGACTTTGACTTCATGCAATACATCCAAACAAACCTTGAATGATCATCTATAAATGTGACAAAATATCTATTACCTCCAATGGATGGCTCCCTTGTAGGTCCCCATACTTCAGTGTGTATGAGATTCAACACTTCATTGCTCACATGTGCTCCCTTATTGAATGGCAATCTGCTTTGTTTTCCTAATTGACATGCATGGCACAAATGTTGCATATTCTGAGATGTAAGATCAGGTAGACCACTCACCAAGGCCTTCCTTTGCATGTCCTTCATCCTTTGTAAGTTTATGTGCCCAATTCTTTTATGCCATAAGCAGATTTCTACAATCTTTTTATTTCCAATTGACAAGTAGATAGTGTGAGGGGTTGATGGCTTTACCTCCATGGTGAAGAGTCTTCCTTGATTCTTTCCTTTTGCTATGAACTTGTAGTTCTGCATGGGGTCTTCAACAAAACATCCTTGCTCATTTAACCTCACCTCATAACCTCTTTCAACCATTTAACCTACCAAACCAAGTTCTTTGTGATGGTTGGCACATGCAACACATCCTTCAACACCTTGGAGCTTTAAGATCCATTCAATGCAACATCTCCCACATGTGTCATCTTGTGCTCAGTGTCATCCCCTGTCTCCACATGTCCTTGTGTGATGGGTGAATGTAAATTAAAGAAAACATCTTTATTGCAACTCATAGGCTACAACCACTATCAATGTACCATGTAAAATCTGAATTGACTATTTCACTTGAACCATACATCATAAGCAAGTTCTCATTATCTGAATTTGTTGAAGTACTAGCATAATTACCTTGGTTCCTTTTATATCCTTGATTGCCTCCTCATTTGGACCAACAATCTCTTGCATAATGGCTCGATTTTCCACAATTGTAGCATTCTCCATTGGATGCTTCTCTTCCATGTGATCTTCCTCCTCTTCCTCTACTCCTTCCTCTTCCTCTTGATCCATAGCTTTGGTTGGATCCTTCTTGGTTGCTTGAGCTTGAGCTTGGCCTTCCTCTCCCTCTGCCTTGGGAGTTTTGTCCACCTCTTTTGCCTTTGCCTCTACCTGCATAGAAAACTTGGGCTTGGCTGCCCTTTGATTGTGAACCTCCTTGGTTCATCTCCTCGGTCACCATCAATGTGACTAATTGATCAAATTCTAGTAGGGAATCCCTCACATAAACTGATGTGGTGAATGTTTTCCACCTTTGATCCTCTCTCAAGCCATTGAGAGTGTGTGCAACAAGATCATCGTCTTCGATTGGGCTCCCAATGGAACCTAAAGCATCTGCAAGTTCCTTAACCTTCAAAATGTAATGATTTGTGTTAGTACTTGGTGATTTCCTAAGATTATTTAGCTCATTCTTGAGCTGAATCTTCCTTCTCTTGGTTGATGAAGAGTACAATCTCTCCAAGGTCTCCAAAACCTTCTTGGATGTGTCGAAGTCTTGTATATGCCCTATCATGCTATTGCTGATGTGTTGAGATAGAATGAATATGACTCTCCTATCCCTTTCTATCCATTCATTAAGTGCCTTGACCTGCCCTTGAGGTGGTGGATCATGTACATGAGTCATTCGCACCATGCCGCTCACTAATCCCCATAATCCTTTGCCCATAAGGTAGTTGCTAACTCTAAATTTCCATGGTTGATAATTGCCTTTCTCTAACTTCTCTATTTGTGCATTATACTCAGCCATACTGAGCTCTAAGATGCTCCTCTAGCTTCTCCTCAAGTTTTTGTATGCTTTAGAATGTGTGCATATTACCTTTTGATAGATTCTCCCTTGCTAACCTTTGACTAGTTGAGATCTCATTCGACGTAGCCCCCTTTCGATGTCTTCTTGCTTTGATGAGTCCTCATTGTGCTTCCACGATTTGTCTTGATCCCTTCAAGTCTTCAATATGGTTCCGCTGATATCTCCAAGCCTCCAAAATGGCTCTGGTACCACTAATGGGGGATGGTTCTAATAGCCCAATGCAAAAATGGAAGATGGCTGCCCTCCACTAGGTCCACAAGCAGTGATATATGCTCACTGTTCTGAATTTTTCTCTGCCCCAGTAAAGAGACTTAAAATGAAATTTTGCAGACTTGTAGTAGACTATAAGAGCTAACCAAAAAGGTTTAAATCATCCCAAATTAATTTTCCAGCTAGAAGAACGACCCTCTGCAAAATAGGCTACCTGTTTGCAACACTCTCTCCCTATGTGCAGAGATATACCTTCACAAAGTTGGGAATTTCTCACAACTCACTCAGCCCAGTAACTTGAAACTTTGGAAAAGTTCAGGGAACAATATAAGAGACCAAATGAAGCTTGAATTCAATGAAAATGAGTATAATAAGAGAGCAAACAATGCTCTGCAATCTGGTACAATCAAATTTTGAAAAGCCTAACTACACCTCTAGATAGAGAGGATCAAAATCATGAGAAAATGAGGTAAGCAAGCAAGGGGGCTGCTTGCTTGAGTTTATGACTTCACTAAACTAAGTGGGAAACTCGTGGAATGCATACAACTCAAGAAAAAAAGGCAAGATTTGGTATGACTGTTTAAAATGGATCCTGGAGATGCTTTGCGATCGTCGGTATAAGTGTTGGTATAAGCATCAGTATAGGCATTGCTATAAGCATCATTATAAGCATCATTAATTTCCAACAAATTATCGATGCTCATACCAATGCTTATAGTGATGCCTATATCGATCTCGTGTCTTAAACATACTAGGACCCAAGAGCAAAAATCAACATTTTGCATGTCTTTTACATTGCATAGTGCTTGCTTCTGTCGAACTTGTGCACGTGAACCAAATTGGGACCTACATTGTCTTGTGCACACACACACATAGATCTCTCTCTCTCTCTCTCTACACACACACACACTCTCTCTTTGTCTTTAGATCTTGCATCTTGGTAAGTGGTGCGCATACTCTTACACTTTGTCTGTATGCTTTTTGTTTTATAATTTCTCTTCTCATTGATTTTACAAAAGTTTTTTGGCCTCGATTCTCTAGAATTCGATGAGAGATGACATACATTAGGCCTTGATGACAATGATCCAAAAGGGAGACATACCTACAAGTGATTGTTTTATTCTCTATTGATAGAGAGAGAAAGATACAGAGAGAGAGATAAAGAGATATGAAAGAGAGGTAGACAAAAAGAGAAATAAACAAAGATGAAAGAGAAAAAGATACAAAGAGAGATAAAGAGAGATGAAAGCGAGAAAGATAGAGAGAGAGAGAGATAAAGAGAGAGAGAGAGATAGAATCACTTGATATCGGGTATCAAAAAGTTACTAAGATGTTATGAATTATATGAATTAAAAACACTAGTTCATTACATTCCTCAATGGCAGTGGTGTGGAGTCAAGCACTTTGAAATTCTTCCCTTGAAATTTACAGAGTCTTCTCTTGAACTTCAAGTGAAGAAATAATTCCATTAATGAAAAAGCATTGGAATCACACTTTGAAACTGAGAGATTCTTATGCACTCACAATACATTTAGCTTATAGGGCCCTTGAATCTAGATAAAAGAGTTTTGAAATTTGTAGCATTTTCTGACATAACTATCCATCTCTTTCACAACTTCTGATGGGAAATTTCTTGTGTATAAAGGTCAACCAAATATTATGGTCGATTGTTAATCAATAGCATGATAAAATCACACACTTCAAATTCATAGGAGATGTTTTTGAAGAAGGGAAGGAAAAAAATCTCATCTCGAACATAATGCTTGTTTGATGATGATGAATGCCACTGTGATAACCTTATCGTTGTTTGGCTTGTGATAAATTCTTGAGCTATAGTAGGATGAATATGCCCAATCAAACTCATTTGTCTTCCTTTTCATGCCTTTCTCTAGATTTCATTGTTGCATTCCTCCCTCAGAGCTTATCCAATTTATTTTCTTTCCTCTCTTCATCCAAAAGGTTTACCTCATCTACAAATCTTCACTCTCCGCCCTTTTCTTCCTCTCTGCTAAACTCTAATGTCTCTTCTCTATCCCGTAAATTTCCTCCTTGGAAAATAATCTTTCTCAATATTCCCCATTTAAGACATAGCATGGAGAAAAACTCCTGATAGCGATGGCATCCGACATGAATGCTCCACTATAGACCATGCATACAATCACTCTTGATACCAATGCCTTTAAATTTCTCTTTTAATAAGTCATACCCATAGGTTTAGCTAAGAAGGGTCTGCTTTTTCTAGCTAATTAACAATGTCCGAGACTTATCTTTTTTGTAAACATTCACATGCGTTCACCCCTTTCTATACTAAAATCTTCATTTCAATGTCTAAGTCATGCATATAATTTGAATTCCCTTGTTGTTGGAGACTTAACAAAAAATCATGTGCTTCATTCAAATTTTCTCAAAGAAACATGGCAACTAGACTAATCTTTGCAATAGTGGACTACTTTATCTTGGCCTAATCTAGAGATAATAGAGCTAAATTCAACTTCTCTTGAGAGTCTTGCGAAGCAATTCTCAATCTCATGGCCTATATTCTTACATTATTGATTTCATCTTGAGAAAATATCTCTTTGAGGTCATTCACATAATCAGTAGCAAAATCTTCCTATTTAGATTGCAAAGATGTATGATTTGTCAAAACTACTACATTGAACTCCTATACATATGCTTTTGCAAAATTTTTTCCCTAATTTCCATATTCTTGGGTGTGTTTTCATAGACGTGGTGGAAGAGCATAATTTTCGCATATATTTCTAGAGGAATAGAAGTGCATTTGAACTTTTAGTTATTATTCTATATGAACTACATCAAAATTCAAGACCACTTGTTCTCAATGATATCCCTTAGCACCTTTGGTCCTAATTAGCAAACCATATACTTCATTGAATTTGATTTTAGTAATGCAAAATTTCTTTTGCATTAAGTGTCATATATTTGGTGCTCTCCAACAACCTATTGGTGCATGTTAGGAGACTTATTCAAAAGATCCTACCCATAGTCATCAACAAATTTGTTAAAGGGCCCATGATCTATGATTAAT
>CM035413.1:74729511-74849511 GCA_020310875.1 Ceratopteris richardii
CATCATCTAGCTCTTGATAAGTCGAGATCACATACCTCACTTGCTAAACTTATTTCTCTTAGTATGGTTACTTATGTTTTATGAAATAACTCCTAATAGGTTGCATTACTTCCTAATTAGACACCTCTAAAATCACTCTAGTAAATTGTACTAAAAAAATGAGCACCAAGTGAAATACCGAAGCACACTTGACCAAAATAGAAAGTTTCTTCATGTTGACTGTTGGTCAAACTAGTCTTAATCTTTTGAGAGTGATCTTCCAAGGTACATAGGGTGTCTAATACATCAATTGGGAAGCTAAAAAGGTCCACTTTATGTTCAAGGAGTGTTTTTTTGCTTGTCTAGTACAAAATTTCTGTAGCACTACTTCATCTTCTCCAAGTACAAATCCATCTCTTTACAGTGGTATCAGAGCAAGGTTGAACATCATGGGAGATGGGTTTCCTTCATCAATTGAAAAAATTGCATAGATGTAGCTACTCAGCATGTTCATTAAGGATGGAAGATTATCTTCAAGGCAGGAATTTATATGGTTATGTAGCTGGAGATGAACTTATGCCAAGTTTCAGGAACAAAGGTCAACCAACAAAAGAAGAGCAAGAAAGATTGAGCACATGGTGCTCCAAGGATGCACTTTCAAGGTCCTATCTCCTCAACTCTATCTTAGATTTTTTTTTGCCTCACATTAGAAGTTGTAAAACATATCAGGAAGTGTGGAATGCACTTGAAGCCTTTTTCTTTTCAAGTACAAAGGCTAGGAAGCATCAAGTATGGCTAGACTTCACAACTCTCAAGAAAGCTCCCAAACAAAATGTGACTGATTTTTCACAAAGCTCAAGGGCATAGAAAATCAATTGGGAATCATTGGAGAGGTAGTACAATAAGAGCAAATTGTAAGGCAGGTCATCAATGGCTTGAATTCAGATGACAAGTGGGAAGCATTCAGTACAGCTATGGATCTATATATGGATATGCATGTACTAGATTTCAATACACTCATAGGACAACTACTTACTCAAGAGGCCAATCTTATCAATAATGGAGAAATCTCCAAAGATTATCAATCTTTTGCCTTGTATACTAATAAAAGAAATTCCAAATAAAACAAAGGAAGACGAAAGAAAGTGGATGATGAAGCGGGTACACATCAAGCTAACTATGCACGTAGAGGAAGATATGGTAGAGGTAGAGCCAGAGGATGAAGGCAAGTTGGGGGAGATCCCAAGACCCTAAATATTTGTGGATTAACTAATCATACAATTGAAAATTGCTTTAGGAATTCCAAGAATCAAAGAGGCAGAGGATACACTAGTGGAATTTATGGCTATTCTAGAGGGAGGAACAAAAAATTCAATGGCTACCACAACAATTACAATCATTAAAACTATCAAGGAGACAATAGGGGAAGAATAGACTTCAATAACTACACAGAAGACTCAAATAAAGAGGACTCATTGCTAATTATGAATATGTCCATGCCATAAGGTAAAATCTGATGAGCATGTTTTCTACATAGATTCAGGTTTTTCCAATCATGTGGCAGGAAATGTGGCCCTCCTATCAAATTTAGAAAATCCAAGGAACAAGCATGAAGTGCAGACATGTGATGGTACAAGGCATTTGGTGGAAGAGATAGGAAATGTGAAAGCACCTAATAGAAATATCATACTTAGCAAGGTACTCTATGTCCCTACCATCACAAAGAATTTGATAAGTGTAGGATAGATTGTGCAAAAAGGCCTAAAAATTAGGTTCACAAAAGTAGGAGCATTTGTTGATGATCTAAGTCAAGGATTTTGGAGCATTTCAAAGGGTGAAAAGACAGGTAGATTGTTCACATTTGAATTACATGACACTAGAAACATTGCTCTCTTTAATTGTGGTACTCAGACACTCACATAATTGGAAGTATGGCACAAACAGTTTGCACATATTGGTGAAAGATCATTAAAGCAAATTTGTAGGGAAAGAAGTGTACTTGGACTCCCTAACTTATCAAAAAAACACATGATATATAAGTGTGGTGCATGTCAATTTGGAAAGTCTCAGAGGTTACCATTCATGAAGAAAGGGTATATGCATGGAGATGTCTTGGATTTGGTTCATACAAATGTATGGGGACCTAGCAAGGATGCTTCAATATCTGGATCAAGGTATATGTCTCCTTCATTGATGATTGTAGAGGTGAGTATATTATATTTTATGAAACACAAAGATGAAGTCTTTTAATGCTTCAAAAGATATTTGGCTCTTGTGGAGAATCAAACATGTAAGACATTAAAAAGGCTAAGGCCACATGGAGGGGGAGAGTACTTCTCCCATGAATTTGACTCCTTTCTTCAAGAAAGGGGAATCAAAGAGAGATTACTACAAGGTACACTCCTGAATAAAATGGAGTGGTAGAAAGAAGGAATAGCACAATTGTTGAAGCTACAAGGTCTATGCTAAATGGGAAGCACTTACCTAATTACTTATGGGCCGAGTCTATATCCATAGCCACTTATTTGATTAATAGGTTACCTTCAAAATCACTTGATGGCATGACACCATATGAGGCTTGGAATGGAAGAAGACCAAGCTTGAATCATTTTAAGATTTTTGGATGTATTGCTTATGCTCATGTTCCTTCACAGGTTAGAGCGAAGATGGATCCCAAAGCAGAAAGGTGTCTATTCATTGGGTATGAAAACAATCAAAAGAGCTACATATTATACAACCCAACAACCCAAGGATTGTTTGTGAGTAGAGATGTAGTATTTGATGAGAATAGTTCTTGGTATGAAGAATCATGTAGAAAGGTCAACTTACCTTATGATCTTGAAGAAGATTTTCCAAAAATTGTAAATGATAATCCTCCTCAAGTTGAAGAGCAGGATACCTCAGAAGATGATCAAGCAACTCAATATGACAAAATCAAAATGTGGAAGTCTATAGGTAAAGAAAAAATGTAGGAACTTGGACAAGAGGTAGAATCATCACATCATGGCCTAAGAAGGTCCATGAGGGATGGAGAAAAGAAAACCACAAAGGCATGGGTTTGATACTTCTCTAGTCACTAAACATTCAATTTCTCTAGCATAGGACATAAATCAAGAGGAACCCTCAACATTTGAGGAAGCAAAGAAGAAATCAGAATGGAGGCATGCAATGGAAGAAGATATTAAAGCTCTTGAAGAAAATAACACTTGGCAGCTAGTTCCCAAGTCTCCATCAATGAAAGTGATAGATTCAAAATCGATTTACAAATTGAAGAAGAGCTCAGATGGCTCCATTAACATGTATAAGGCAAGGCTTGTGGCAAAAGGCTTCACACAAACTCAGGGAATTGATTATGAGGAGAATTTCTCTCCTGTAGCAAAGATTCCTACCATTAGGGTTCTTCTTAGTATTACTTCTTCCAAGAATTGGAAGATACTGCAATTGGATGTAAATATTGCATTTCTTAATGGATGGATAACAGAAGAGGTTCACATAGCACAACCACCTAGTCTTGAGAATCACATATATCCTGATTATGTGTGTAAACTTTATAAAGCTTTATCTGGACTCAAACAAGCCCCAAGGGCTTGGAATCATAGGCTTGTCTCATTCTTGTAGGACGAACGATTTCAACCTAGCAAGGCAGATCCATCACTCTTCATTAAAAAGTGTAATTCTGAAGTCATCTATTTGTGTGTGTATGTGGATGATATTATACTAATACGAAATGATGTAGATGGAATCAAGAAATTCAAGGATCAGATGAAAGAAGAATTTAAGATAAGTGACTTAGGGTCACTCACATACTTCCAAGGATTGGAAGTGGTTTACAAGGATCATGGCCTATATCGTACACAGAGAAAGTACATTAAAGACTTGTTGACAAAGTTCAAAATGCTTGTGGGTAGTTTGAACTATGGCACATTGACAAGGGTAGATATATGTTATAGTGTGAGTGTGCTAAGTCGATTTATGCACACACCTACGAAACCTCACATGGAAGCTGCCAAGAGGATACTCAGATATCTCAATGGGACCATGGATGAAGGGTTATACTACCCTTATGTATTTGATTTAAGTTTGAAATTGTTCTCTAATGCACATTTGGGCTGACGCCGAGGAAGATAGAAGGAGCACCTCAAGATAACTTACCTTTGCAGGTTCAAAACTTGTCTCATGGTCATCCAAGAAGCAACCCACAGTTGCACTCTCTTCTACTGAAGTTGAATACAGAGGTCTTGTTATAGCTACTCAAGAAGAAATGTGGATGAAGACACTATTTATTGATCTTGGATTGGATATTGGAACTCCAATTATTTTCGGTGACAACATGAGCTCCATTCAATTGGCTGTAAATCCAATTTTTCATGCAAGGACTAAACATATTGAAGTACATTATCACTATGTAAGAGAGAAGATTGTGACCAAGGAAATTCAGTTATCTTATGTGTCAACCCATAAAAAATGTGAAAATATTTTAACCAAGGCACTAGATGGAACCAAACTAAGCAAATTCAAAGGTATGATTGGCTTGCAAGTAATCTTGGAAGACTGAAAACCTCAACTTTTAGTCGTGGTTTTTGTACCTCCATTAGCAGGGCTTTATGCCAGATCAGAGTGTGGTTTCAACATACATAGCACTAAGTCCATTTTTACTTTACAATAAATATACATTCATTTTCATGATCATTTGTGTCCATATCTTCATGTCTATGTGAGTGTATTGTTCACTGCCTCACTTCTCAAATTTCCATCAGATTGCAAAGATGATTTGTTTGACCATGGTGCATCATTTTCAGTGATTCAACTTGGTAAAGTTAGCTCTCTAAGTCATACATACTCAGATAAGTTCACTTCATTTTGAGTTCACAACTTTGAGATATGTTCAATTGAAGTCACCTATGTCTCTGCATCATCTAGCTCCTGATAAGTCAGGATCACATACCTAACTTGCTAAACTTATTTTTCTTTGTATGTTTACATATTTTTTATGAAATAAATCTTAATAGTCTCCATTAATTCCTAGTTAGACTCCTCTAAAATCTCTCTGGTCAATTGTAATCAGAGAATGAGCATTGACTAAAATACTGAAGCACTCTTGACCAAAAAAGAAAGTTTCTTCATGTTGACTATTGGTCAAACTAGTCTCACTTGATTCAATATTTTGAGAGTGATCTTCCAAGGTACATAGGGTATCTAATACATCCATTGGGAAGCTAAAAGAATCCACTTCATGTCCATGAAGTTTACTTGGATGGTGTAGTGCAAAGTTTCTATAGCACCGCTTCATCTTCTCCAAGTACAAATCCATCTCTTCAAAGACCCTAAATGGGTCTTAGATAGCCCATTATGGTCTCCTATGTGAGATAAGTATCTATATTTTGGATATTGCATGGGCTCACCTTAGGGGTTGTTATAAGTATTGTCCTTAGCATGTGGATTCCCATCCATTGATCTTTAGAGCTCCTTGAGTTTGTAAGGTTAGCGTATGTTGACTCGAAAGGAGTGCTTCTAAAAACTTTTGTACTATGCTCCTGATGATTCCCTCCAATAACCTATGATGGACACGGAGATCCGTCTATATATATGGTACCCAGCTGCGTGGTGTTCACTTATATCCCTCTCTCTCATTAACCATAAAGGGCAATGCTCAAGCTATCTCATATGGGTGCCACTTGGCACTCATGTGAGTATCATACTCAACAAGTGTAAGAGGGAGTTCTGACCCCTAACTCATAACTAATGTGTCATACTCCATGTGAGTATCATACTCGACAAGTGTAAGAGGGGGTTCTCACCTCTAACTCATAACCAATGTGTGATACCTTATGTGATATTTCCTTCCCCTTAGTTCCATTTTTGTCCTCAAAAATGGTATTGGAAGGTCTGATGGAAAGAGAGAAATAATAGAAACACCAATCCCACTATATCCCCATGTGTCGAAACACATGGTCATATCTCCATATTGTTTCCCTATATCCTTCCCCTTAAGAAGACTCTTGGGAAGGTAATCTAGAATTGGGAAATCATCTCTAAAGGGTGCTAACCTGCTCCCATGTTGCACTATCTTCTAAACTATCTTTCCACTTTACTAAAAACTCTTTATATAAGTGAATTCTCATCCATTTTGCTTGAGTGCATAGTATGCTCTTAGGCTCATGTGGAATAGATTAAACAAAGATACACTCAACTAACTCACTATCTGGGATGAGGTTGTCCGACTCACCCAACCTTTTCTTAAGCCGACTAACATGAAAAACTCGATGAATTTGACTATTCTCTAGAAGTTGGAGCTGATAAGCCATCTTTCCTATCCTCTTAAGTATTTGGAAAGGTCCACAATACCTAGGGGATAGTTTTGGATAAGGTCCCGTCTTCATGGTTTCAGATCTCTATAGAAGAGTATAAGAAGGATAGACGATTGCTTGCCAAAGGAAACCAAGTGGGTAGAATGTTCACCTTAAATGTGAAGATTCCTGAAATGAATGTAGCCATGTTTGCAAAAGGTGCAGGAGTTATTGTAGATATAGAGATGTGGCACAAACCGATTGGACATGCAAACTTGCAAAGGCTGAAATTGATGCAGTCAAAGGAGATTGTCCATAGACCGCTAAATTTCAAAGCTGTAGAAATGCAAAAGGTATGTGCAGCACGTCAATTTGGTAAACAATCAAGAGCATCATTTCCACATGACAAGCATGTTAGTGAGAATGCACTAGAAATAGTACATACAGATGTTTGGGGTCCAGCAAAGACCACATCTATGGGCAGTTGCAGGTTTTATGTTACTTTCATTGATGACCATACACACAAACTATGCGTATATTTCATGAAAGAGAAGAGTGAGGTGTTCACTCACTTCCATCATTTTAAAGCTATGGTGGAAACACAGACAAGGAAGTACATTCAGACATTAAGATCCGATGGAGGAGGTGAATACATGTCAAATGAGTTCAATAGTTTTCTAAATAATCATGGAATTTGGCATCAGTTTTCATGTAGGTACACACCACAACAAAATGGCATTGCTGAACGCAAAAATAGACATATTGTAGAAATAGCAAGAGCCTTGATGGTTGAGAAGAATATGCCTCATTGTTATTGGGAAGAAGCTGTGTATACTGCTGTATATATCATGAACAGAACTCCGACTACTGCTATATATCAAGTTACACAAGAAGAGAAGTTTACAGGTAAAAAGACAAACTTATCACATCTGAAAGTGTTTGAATATATTGCATATGTACATGTTCTAGATGAATTGAGGACGAAGCTTGATCCAAAAGTAGAAAAGTGTGTCTTCATTGGATACTCCCTTGAGCAAAAGAGATATAAATGTTATAACCCACTCACACGACAGGTGAAGGTGAGCAGAGATGTGGTACTTGATGAAATGTCAAGCTTCTATGCAGATGTCAAAGAAGGAGTGAATCTTCAACCAAATGGCAAAGAAAATACTGAAAAATCAGGTGCAAAATCTCAAGTTTTGAGTGGACCGGATGCATCACCAAGCAATAGTTCCAACTCAAATCCATGAAGTGGAAGATTGCGTGGAAATTTTAGTCTAGAAAATTCATCAAATACATCCAAGAAAGGTCAAGAAAAGTGTTGATATATTTAGGTAGTGATGTGTGTGAACACTCTAGGACCGCCGGGGCACTTTTTTCCCTCTTTAGGAGGTTTTTTTCCCCCGGCTTGTATATACGCCTATTGCCCTAATGGGCTACTTATCTTTGTACATTCTCTAGTAATACATTCAGTCTTGTGTGTTGTGCTCCAAGCTTCTTCTTCTTCCTTGTGCTGTTCGCGTGCTTCCGCAGACGTCTAACTCCAACAATTGGTATCAGAGCAGGTCGTTGCTTCTTCTAGGGCGCCGTCGACACTCCTCCGTTTGCAGTCTCAGATTCGCACAAAATTTGGTGAGCATACTCAGGGTGTTTCCGAGATCAAAACAGCTTTGCTATGTGGTGCCGAAATCGCGATCTGAGCTCGTTTCGGCCTCCGAACGCACTATCGCAGTGCTTGTGCAGGCTATTTCGTCCTTTTGTGCCAAAGGTATATACCAGTTTCTGTTCGCCAGTTTAAGCGTCTCGAAGTCTGCTACAGGTCTAGCAGAACTCGTGTGGGCAGTTCTGTTCAACTTTTTGAGATACAGTCAATTTTCTGCATCAAGGTATTTTAGTCACCGGCCATGGCTGAAAGCAGTGATGTATTCCGTATGTTGGCTGTTGAGGATAAGTTGGATGGTACCAACTACCCATTATGGGCTTATATGATGCGACATGTACTGGTTGCAAAAGGATTGTGGAACATTGTGCAGGGTGTTGAAAGACGTCCTGTTACACCTGTAACGACAGGTACTGCAAATACAGGTGTTGGAGCTGATGAAGATGGTGTCGAAGATGATATTCCGCAGATTCCTGTTCGTGCTGCTGTTTCTGTTGCACCTACTGCAGAGCAGATTCGATGGGATGGCAGAGATGCCCAGGCACATGCATTGATAGCTTTGTCTGTCAAACGTGCCATTATTCCTCACATTCGCTCTTGCAGAACAGCAAAGGATGCTTGGGATACACTTACCACTTTGTACCAGGCTAGGAATGAGGCTCGTGTTGCTTACCTCCGAAAATAGTTGGAGAGTGAGCACATGAATGAAGGTGATTCGATGGACAGTTTTCTTACAAAGATCAAAGACCTGAAGGAACAATTGATTTCTGCTGATGAGGTTATACCAGATAGCTCACTTGTGCAGACCGTTCTGAATGGCCTTCCTGATTCATATCAGAGTTTTGCCTCTACTCTTCGATTGATGATGAAAGGCAATCCGAATGCCTTGTCATTTGAGGAATTAGTCTCTGTTCTGTTGCAGGAAGATCAGTCCAGGCAGAACAGGTCCATTATGCGTGTTGCAGATCAAGCTTTCCTGGCTAGTCAGAAGGGCAAAGGAAAATGGAGCTCTTCTACTAGTAAGCAGAAATCTGCAAATGCTGCACAATCGAAGAACCAGGATAAAGATGAGAAGAAATCAGAAAAGCAGAAATTGTTCTGCAAGTACTGTAAAGGAAATGATCATATTATAAAGAACTGTCCAAAACTGGCTGCTAAAGAGGCAAAGAAGAAAGAGGCTGGAATGGTTGTTGCAGAGGCCTCTACACCAAAAACAGAGTCTGCAAATCTTGTGCAGGAAGAAGAATGGGCGTTTACTACTGTCTGCAGTTTTGACCCATCTTCTCATGATCAGTGCATGTCTGCAGTAGACTCAGATGTTTGGTACTTTGACAGTGGGGCGACCAAACATATTACCTCGCAGCGCAGTTTCTTCTCTTCACTCGAGCCTGCCCCTACAGGGAATACTGTCACATGCGCCAATAACTCCTCTTATCCTGTTTCTTTTGATGAAGCACAAAATTCATAAAATTGGATGGCTGCTATGCAATCTGAATATGATGCTATAATGAACAATGGTACATGGTCTTTGTGTGACTTGCCTCCTGGCAAGAAGGCCATTGGCACTAAGTGGGTATACAAGCTGAAGCATAAACCTGATGGTACAGTTGACAGGTATAAGGCTAGGCTTGTTGCAAAGGGTTATGCGCAGGAAAGAGGCATTGATTTTGATGAGACCTTTGCACCTACATGCCGTATGACTACTGTTCGGAGCATTTGTGCACTTGCAGCCCATCATGGTTGGAATGTACATCAGTTGGACATTAAAACAGCATTTCTGAATGGTGACTTGCATGAAGAAGTGTATGTTTTTCAGCCCCGTGGCTTTGTGCAGAAAGGGCATGAAAACCAGGTGTGCAGGTTAAAGAAGGCGTTATATGGTTTAAAGCAAGCACCACGTGCTTGGTATGAGAAAATACATGCCTATCTGATTGCACATGGTTTTGAGAACAGTCCAACTGAAAGCACCTTATATGTTAAGCGTGCTAATGATGTGCTTCTGATCATTGTTGTCTATGTAGACGACATGCTGCTCACTGGTCCTCTTGAGAAGCATATTGCTGATTTCAAGGTTGATTTGCATGCCTCATTTGAGATGTCTGATTTGGGGCATTTGCATCACTATTTGGGCATTTAGTTTATGCAAGTTGATGGTGGAATGGCTTTGTGTCAAACAAAATATATTGACACATTATTGCAGCGTTTTGGCCTTGAAGACTGTAAGCCTATTGCCACTCCTATGGAGACAGGTTTACGATTGAGTCTTCATGATGCTGGAGATGCATTTGATGCTGTTCTCTATCAGCAGGCTGTTGGATGCTTGATTTACTTATGCATTACTCGGCCAGATATTCAGTTTGCTGTCTCACAGATGAGCAGGTTTATGCATTGCCCAGGAGTCACGCATTGGAAAGCGGTTAAGCGCATCTTTCGCTACTTGAGTGGTACTCGGCTACTTGGGTTGTTTTATCCCAAGGGGGGATCACTACCGCCAGATTTGCATGCTTTTTCTGACTCAGATTGGGCTGGTTGCTATGACACTCGTGTGTCCACCAGTGGTTTTTGCTTCATGCTTGGTAGCTCATGTATATCTTGGTTGAGCAAGAAGCAGCCTACTGTGGCCACTTCCAGTTGTGAGGCTGAGTATAGGGCAGCTTTCACAGCGACTGTTGAGTGTGTGTGGCTCAGACGCCTTATGGCTGATTTGGGTGTTGGCCAGTCTTCTGCCACCACCATCTTCACTGACAGTCAGAGCGCATTGGCAGTTGCGAGGAACCCTGTGTTCCATGCTCGCACTAAGCACATTGAGGTGCATTATCACTATGTCAGGGAGAGGTTCTCTGCTGGGGAGATCAGCTTGGCATATGTGCCCACGCAGGAGAACATTGCAGACCTTTTCACGAAGGCTCTGCCTAGGGAGAAGTTTGAAGCTTTCCGCAAAGCTTTGGGCTTACTTCCTTTTGTGGAGTGATTTCCACATAGCTCGGCACTTCCTTATACATGAGTGCCAGCTCCTTGTTCACCGCATCACTCCCAGGGGGGATTTGTTGATATATTTAGGTAGTGATGTGTGTGAACACTCTAGGACCGCCGGGGCACTTTTTTCCCTCTTTAGGAGGTTTTTTTCCCCCGGCTTGTATATACGCCTATTGCCCTAATGGGCTACTTATCTTTGTACATTCTCTAGTAATACATTCAGTCTTGTGTGTTGTGCTCCAAGCTTCTTCTTCTTCCTTGTGCTGTTCGCGTGCTTCCGCAGACGTCTAACTCCAACAAAAAGCTTTCTCTTGGTCATAAAACATGTGCAGGTTTTGAAGATGTTGATGGAGATTCAAGCGGTCCAGAAAAGAGTCTTGATGAGGAACTTGGATTGCTCTCTCTAAAGACTCCAGAAGTAAGAAAGGCACATGCAAATGATACAAGAAGAAGTGACCCAAGACCAAGAAGATCTAGGAGGATGTGTAATTTAGTGCAACGATTGACATATGATAGTTACATGCCTCGTCATTGTGCCTACATGACAAAGGTAATACAAGATGCTAAAGCTTCTTGTTTTGAAGATGCAATTGGTAATGCAGATTAGGAAAAAGCTATGGATGAGGAGATGGCTGCACTTTATGAAAATGATACATGGAAGCTGCTTCCATTGCCACAAGGAAAGAAAACCATAGGCTGCAAGTGGGTTTACAAAATAAATCACAATGCTGATGGTAGCATGAGAAGGTACAAAGCACGATTGGTAGCAAAGGGATATGCACAGACATATGGTTTTGATTATGAGGAAACATTCAACCCTATAGCTAAAATGTCTACTGTCAGAACACTTGTTGCATTAGCTACAACAAAAAGATGGACTTTGCATCAGATGGATGTGAAAAATGCTTTCTTACATGGTAAGTTATAGGAAGAAGTATACATGGACCAGCCACAAGGATATGAAGATTCAAAGCATCCAAAATATGTTTGCAAGTTGCAAAAGGCTTTGTATGGGCCGAAACAAGCTCCTCGTGCATGGCATGCAAGGATTGCTGATTACTTAACCACCATTAGGTTTTCTAGGTGTGATGCAAATCATTCACTATATGCAAGGAAGGGTGATGATGGCATCACAATTGTTGCTATTTATGTTGATGACTAGATTTTAGGTGGTGATAATGAAGAAAACATTATAGAGGTAAAGAACCTTCTTATGCAAGAATTGGACATGAAAGATCTGGGTGTATTCCACTATTTCTTGGGCATTGAGTTTATACATACAGAAACAGGTATATGGATGTCAGAAAGGAAATATGCCTTGAATATGCTGCAAAAGTATGATATGGCTGATTGTAAGACAATTTTCATAGCCATTAGATCGGAATTTGAATTTGGATGCTACATCAGGTGAAGCATTAGAAAATGCTACTATGTACAGGAAAATTATGGGAAGTCTTATATATCTCACAATTAGAAGGCCTAATCTAAGCTATACTATTGAACTTGAAACTCAATTATTGTAGGTTCCCAGGAAGCCACATTTGGACGCTTTGAGGTGCACTCTACGTTATGTGAGTGCTACTTTGGATTATGCATTATTTTATGAAGCTAGTGTAGATTTGTAGGTTCATGGATACATCGATGCAGATTGGCCTGGTAGTACTCCAGATAGAAGATCTAGTAGTGGCTTTCTATTCTCACTTGGAGGTGCATCTATTACATGGAGCAGCAAGAAGCAACCCACTAGTTCTTTGTCGAGTACAGAGGTTGAGTATAGAGGTGCTGCAATGGCAGCATGTGAGGCATCATGGTTGGAGATGCTACTTGCAGATTTAGGTGTGGAAGTGGAAAAGCCTATATCTATCTATTGTGATAATGTTAGCAGTATACAGTTAGCAGGGAACCCTGTTTTTCATGCTAGAACAAAGCATATTGAGTTACATTATCACTTCATCAGAGAGAAGGTATTAGCAGGTTATATTGATCTTGTTTATGTGAGAACAGATGAGCAAGTTGCTGATATTTTCACCAAAGCACTTGGAGCTCAGAAGTTGAAGAATATTTGAGAGATGCTTGGATTATAGGATATGATGTTGAGCTTGAGAGGGAGTGTTGAGATATCAAGCTCAACATGTGATGATCAAGGATGACATGTATCAGTTTTTCATTTCTCTCACATGTATAGTGGTCACGTCGATATATGTCAGGGATACTTCATTGAGCTTTATTAGATTTATCTACTGAGAGTGATGGCACATTTTTTTCTTGCTAGCTCACTCACTCACGGACATTAGTTTTTTCCTTATGTACTGGTCTTTATATATTGCACTTGTTGTATTCTTGTTTTAGGTCATTCTTGAACATTCCTTTTTATGTAATAGAAGAAGAAGAAGAAGATCATTCTTCCTTGCCTCAATCTGAGTGTGTGCTTCTCTTTGATTGTGCGTGTGTGTGTGTGTGTGAGCTCTCTTCCTTCTCCTTTCTCATGACAATAGTGATACTATATTTCTATGTGCTTAGTATGTGCATGACAAATAGGATTCTTGGAAATGGCTATGCAACTCTACTTGTTACATCTCATCCTTGTAGCCTCCTAACATTGAATTCCTATATGCCGTAGCACCCTTCTCAACCATGCTACTTTATATGCAGCAAAACATGTCGCCTTGTACTCAGCTTTAGTAGAAGACATTGCTACAGTCAGTTTTTCTTACTGATCGAAGAAATAATCCTTGAACCTAAAGAGAAGCAATATCCAAAAACGGATTTCCTTGAATAAATATCCCCTACACAATCTAAGCCACAATACCCACTCAGAGATGATCCTTCATCATAAAGAATACCATACTCAATGGTTCCCTTGACATACTTGAGTATCTTCATGCATGCCTTCCAAAGAGCTTGACACGGCTTATTAGAGAATCTACTTACTATGCCAATAGGATAAGAGATATTTGGTCTCCTTTTACACAAGTAAATGATACCTACGACTAATTTCTTATATCCTCCAATATCCATCGGAGGTGAAGTGTTTACAATAGATAATTTTGTGTTGACTTCCATCATTGTATAAATTTCTTTGCAATCCTTTATGTTAAATGCCTTCAACACCTCCCTTACATACTTTTGTTGGGAGATAAAGATCTTCCTTGGTTCCTACTGAACATCAAGACTGAAGCAATAATGCATTAATCCCAAATCCATCATTTCAAATTCTAAACTCAAGTCATCTTTCATTTGTTCGAGTAGTGTATCATCATGCCCAGTCATTACAAGGCCATCTACATAGAGTACAAGCACAATAGTCTTCCCTCCTATCTTTAGAACATAAAAATTAGCTTCAGAAGCACATCTTTTGAATCCTATTTCCAAACGATACTTATATATTGGCTGCTACTAAGCTCTCAGGGCTTGTTTTAGCCCATACAATGCCCTTTTTAGTTTACATAATTTGTTCATTGAATGGGAAGGCTCAAACTCCAATCGGTTGAGACACATATACCTCCTCCTTGAGGTCTATATTTAGGAATGCTGATTTGACATCCATGTGTTATACTACCCATTGTTTATGTGCAACCAAAATTAGTACTAGCCGAGTGGTATTCATCCTTGCTATCGGGGCAAATGATTCCCTAGAATCAATGCCTTCAGCTTGGGAATAGCTTCATGCAACAATTTAGCTCTATACTTCTCCAAAGTACCATGTGCCTTGTATTTTAGCTATTAGATCCACTTGGCAGTGATGACCTTCTGCTTTAGAGGTTGCTCCACTAGCTATCAAGTTCCATTCTTCATAATATTATTGTATTATCTTTGCATAGCAGTTCTCTAGTCCTAAATTTGGAGTGCTTCTTACACACTTGTCGGCTCCTTTGCTTGTTTGTCAATAATCTCAGCCATCAATACTGAGTTTACAATATGGGCCTCTACCTGTCTCTATTCCTCTATTCTTTGTGACCACCTTGGACCATCCGCAATCTATTCAATTGACTATGGTATGGGATTTGCGGAATCATGAAGTTGCCTCACCCACTGTGGCAATGCCTTTTCCACTTGAGTGACAAAAAGCTAGTGACTTTTAGTATTGTCATCTAAGGAAGATGCTTCCTTCTCTTCCTTAGAAGTGCTAGCTCTTATGTTGGGTACATATTGGATTACTTCTTTGTCTATTGATAGAGTGGAAGCTTTCTTTTCTTCTTCCATCCCATGGCGACTCCTCCTTGAACACCACTTCATGACTCGCTATGATCTTCTTTGCCTCCAGGTCATAAAGCTTAAACATTTTCTTCTCTTCATTGTACCCCAAGATGATACATTTTATGCTTTTTGGTTGAATCTTGTTTCTCTCTTTGTCTAGAATGTATACATAACCTTTACTTGCAAAAACTTTGAAATGGGAAACAGAAGGCTTTCTACCACTATAGGTTTCTTGTGGAGTCTTTCCATTAAATGCCTTACTGTAGCTATGACTAATGATGTAAACTACCATGTTTATGACCTTTGCCCAAAAATGATCAAGTAGTCCTTTCCCTTCAACATGCACCTTGACATTTTGATGATGGTTCGATTCCAGTGTTCAACAACACCGTTTTCTTGAGAGCTATGCGCCACCATGAGTTCATTCTTGATTCCTTTGCCATTGCAAAATTCCTCAGATTATTTTGACGTGAACTCACCTCCATTGTCCGTCCTATACTTCTTCATCTTCTTCCTAGTTTTAGTTTCAACAAGTTGAAGCCACTCTTTCAACTTACCAAAACCTTGGGCCTTATCACAAATAAAGTACACCTCCATCTTCTAGTTGTAGTCATTGACGAGTAACATGAAGTAGGAAGATCCTCCCAATGCTTGTGCAAACATTTTTCTACACAAGCTAGCATGCAACAACTCAAGAGGACCACTTGATCTATTCTTGCTTACTTGTGAAAAGGCTTTCCTCTACTGCTTGGCCATCATGCAAGCTTCACACAGCTCTTTCATCTCTACAATTGGAGGATACCTTTCGGATGCATCTCTTTCAGCATCAAGTACCATATGTGGAAAAATCTCTCATGCCACAACTTATTTGTGCCCACACTTATTGTGGCTATAAGAATAGACACTTAATGACCTAGATGAGTTATAGAATCTATCAAAATTATATTTCATTTGATTTCTAGAACATACAACACTTCGAAAAGCTTTCTAATGTCCCCATTATGGTTAATGAAAGACATCGTACCTTTGCCATTAGCACGACATCTTGCATTGTTACTTACCTTTACCATGATGGGTTCCTCTAGAGCTTATAGGGAATTTTAAAGGTCTTTTCTGCTTGTCATGTGATGAGAGGCACCATTGTCCAATACCCATGAGTCATCTGTAATTGAATCTTAAGTTGAGGAACACATTTCCTCTACTATGAGGAACAAATCAAACTCAGTTTTGGTAGTGGTAACAACCTCCTTGCCCTTGCCTTTCTTCTTGCAAAAGAAACACTCTCTCTTGGACTTCTTCTTGTTATTCTTCTTTTTTCCCCATCTTTGTACGAATCAATTTTGGTAACTTTCACATTTACCATGAATGTAGCTTCTCCCTTGTCGTTGTCATTCTTTGCCTTGAGTTGTAGCTCCTTCTTCATGAGTAAAGCACTGAATTCTTCAAAGGTTAGTGATTGTAGTTTGATCTGAGTATTAAGAGTACTTCTAAGACCATCAAAATTTGGTGGAAAATTTTTGATTCCTTGCCTTGAGTTGTAACTCCTCCTTCATGAGTAAGGCACTGAATTCTTCAAAGGTTAGTGATTGCAGTTTGATCTGAGTATTAAGAGTACTTATGAGACCATCAAACTTTGGTGGAAAATGCAAAGCTAGCTCCTGACTTGACTTTAGTTCACCTACTCCCATGATTTGATCCCACAGAGTCTCTATGTGAATGATAAATGCCTCAATAGTCTCCCCATTAGCAACCTCTCTACTGCTAGCTACTTCTCCAAGTTTTGAATATGTGTTTGATTTGGAGTTTCATATTGATTTCTCAATTTGTTCCAAGACTCACACACCTTTGTGGTGTACTGAATAAGAGTCAGAATAGGATCACAAGGACTTGTAACTAGAGTATAGAGTGCATCCGTATTCCTACACATCCAAGCACCTAAAAGTCATTGAGTGGAATCATTTTTCCAGGATCATTTGAATCAGGTGTTTCTTGGGGCTCAGAATCAGTCCCAAGTACAATCTCTAGCAGCTCATAAGGTTCAAGGATAGAAGTGATCTTAAACTTCTAGAAGGTGTAATTAGTACCATCGAGTTTTCCTCTCATGAAGGTTGATGGTCGAATTCACAATGTTTGCATGACCCACATCATTACTACTTTGGTTTGTGTTCTGCATGCTCTTGTTGATGTACTACCTTGATTCCCAATAGTAGATGATGACACGCCACTTGACGTCTTCTCTCTTTAAGCCGTTCAAAGACTTCTACAACTTTTGCATTTTTGCTTTTCTGATACTCAAAACCTCCTATTCTCTGATACCATGTTAGAAAATTTGATGATCAAGAGGAATAACACAACGGAATTGGATCATCACGTAAAGTAGTGAGAAGCAGAATACACTAACAGAACTATATAGAGATAGAGAGAAAGAGAACTCAAACTCTCAAATTTCCAGTAACAATGTATATACAACGTTGATATTATCCATTCATGTGCTCCTTCTATGGAGCTTCAATGGAAATATAGATAGAATTGAGATGAAGGGCTTTATAGTGTGTGTAGCCATGATTTCTCCTTAAGGCTGTACTTTGGGAAAAATGCAGCGTTTCTCCTTTCCAAAAGATGGTTCAGTTCGGGCTACTCAGAAATTGCAGCTTGTACATAATGACATATGTGGTCTTATGCAGACACCTTCTTTTGGAAATTATCTTTACTTTGTGACTTTCATCGATGATTTTCCCAGACATGCATGGGTATATCCATTGAAGGCAAAGTCTGAAGTGTTCATGTGCTTCAAATAGTTTTTGGTTTTGGCTGAAAATCTGTCAACATGTAAAATGGACATCCTCCATTCTTATCGGGGGGGAGGGGGAATATATGTCTTCTAATTTTAATGCATTTCTGGCTGAATGTGGGATAAAACACTAGTGTACAGTGCCATATACACCTCAACAGAATGGAGCTGTTGAATGAAAGAATAGGTCACTCATGGAGATGGCGAGGTGTATGGTCAAGAGTCAGGCTTTACCACATTGTTTCTGGCTTGAGGTTTTCATGTGTGCAACATATGTACTTAAGTGATTTCCCACTAAAGGACTACAGTCATCACTCCATATGAGACTTTGCATGATCACAAGCCATCTGCTTCTCATCTGTGTGTTTTGGTTGTTTGGCATATGCATTAGTGCCTCAACAACATCATAGACAATTGGATGATAAAGCAGTAAAATGTCTTTTTGTTGGATATAGTTCTAAAAGTAAAGGCTATCATTTGTATCATCCACAAACTAAACGCATTCTAGTTAGCCTCGATGTTGTTTTTGTGGAAGATGCTATTCAGCCATTGCTTTCATGTACTAAGGAGACATCTGTTAGCTCCAAAGACATGTATGATACTTTGTTGCCTCTTTTTATAGGTGGAGAGTCGAGTGCTGGTCCTAATGAGGGTTTCATGTGATGATGCAGATCATCCCATTTCTGATGCAGATTTACATGATGCACTTGTTGATGAGAGAACTGATATTGAGGAGGCAAAAACTAAGCCAAAGTGGCTGGTGCAGACTTTGTGTGACATCAAATTAGATACAAATCTATCATATCATACTCGTTCAGGCTCTCCTACTACCTCTTTTGCATCAGATTGCTTTGCTATGGCCACATCTAATCTGTGTGATGAGAATAAACCTGTTTCATTTGATGAAGCACAAAATTCAGAAAATTGGATGGCTACTATGCAATCTGAATATGATGCTATAATGAAGAATGGTACTTGGTCTTTATGTGACTTGCCTCCTGGCAAGAAGGCCCTTGGTACTAAGTGGGTACACCAGCTAAATCATAAGCATGATGGTACAGTTGACATGTACAAGGCTAGGCTTGTTGCAAAGGGTTATGCACAGGGAAAAGACATTGATTTTGATGAAACTTTTGCTCCTACTTGTCGTATGACTACTATTTGTAGCATCTGTGCACTTGCAGCTCATCATGGTTGGAATGTGCTGATATATTTAGGTGCTGATGCATGTGAATACTCTAGGACTGCTGGGGCACTTTTTTCCTCTTTAAGAGGTTTTTTTTCCCCCAGGTTGTATATACGCCTATTGCCCTAATGGGCTACTTATCTTTGTACATTCTCTAGTAATACATTCAGTATTGTTTGTTGTGCTCCAAGCTTCTTCTTCTTCCTTGTGTTGTTCGCATGCTTTCACAGACGTCCAACTCCAACAAAACTCTCTTGCTACTCTTGCTTCCTTGCAAATGGAACTTTTCCTTGAAGCAAGTTCATCATAGACACTGCTATGGACGAATAACAATAGATGAATTTCTGATAAAAACTGGAAAGTCCTAGAAATGACTTTAAGCGCCCTCATCATGAGGAGTACATTAAGCTAGAATAACTAAGACCTTTTTGTGATCCGCTTGAACCTCATTGGCTGAAACCACATACCCCAGATATTCTTCCTCAAGAGAAACAATCGAGTCTTCTCTATATTTATATATAAATGATGTTCTCTCAATACATTCAATACTAACCTTAGGTTATTTTGATGCTCATGCATAGTCCTATTATACACCAACAACTCATCAACAAAATCAACAAGAACTTTCCAATAAATGGTCTCAAAATATCATTCATTAACATCATAAATGTATCTAGTGCATTAGTCAAACCTAATTGTATGACTAAATACTCATAATGCCCAAAGGTTGTTTGATGTACATCATGATCTCCTACTCTAATATGATAGTAGCCACTTTTTAAATCTATTTCAGTAAATACAATGGCTCCACCTAGAGCATTTAAAAGATCATCAATCGTGGGCATATGATATCTCTGTCTGATAGTAATCTTATTACGTGCTCGATAGTCGACAGACATCCTATAACATCCATATTCCTTCTTCATAAGAAGAAATGGTGTTGCAAAGGGTGAATAGCTGGGTCTAATAAGCCCTTTCTATAGGTTCTCGTCCACTACCTTGCACAATTCATTTTCCTCTTGCAAACTCATTTGAAATGGTGATCGAGCAGTTGGACTCACTCCTAGTACCAATTCATTTCTATGCTCTATGTTCCTGCAAGGAAGGAAAGTTGACGGTGATTGTTTCAAGAATAAGTCTTGGAATTTTGCTCTCACTTTCGCTAAAAATGTTGGAGCATTCCAACTAGAGTCTCCATGATTGCATGCATCCATCATAATACATGATGAATGCATAAAATAATGAAAATAGATGTACTTATATTCAGTATTGAGAAACTTGGTAGCATTTACCAATCGTGTCTCTTAGAGATCTCGCTCTCCATGAAGCAAAGTCAATGACTGGTATTTTCCTTGCATGCCACTTCTTACTAAGGGCTGCATCAAAATGTGCTACTCTCGCTAACTCAAAATCCAATCTGTCCTCATAGGACTAGATTTGAATAGGTAGATCAACAATGCATCGATCCCATGTCTCAATTCCCTTCTTGTTGACTAGCTCTATTGTTTAGGCATACTTTGACTGCATAGTCTCTAGACGTAACTTCTTGGCTAGCCGAGAGCTAATGACATTATGTATCGACCCAGTGTCAAAGAGTAGCTTGACGAGCTATTCTATCATGACTCCCTTCATGACAATGACTTCTAGGTTGGGAAGCTGATTTCCTTTCTATGTCACTGGTGAAATAAAGCATCTGGCACATTTAGGACCTTCTTTTTTACCATCATGGCCACTGTGGGAGATGATAGCAGGTATGAGGAATCTCGAAAGTCCTCATCATCACTCCCCACCTCAGTGGGATTATTGACTATGGTGGTTCCTATCTTCTTTTTCTTAGGATAGCCCTTGAACAAGTGCTTCACTAAACAATCATAGCATAACCCTTCTTTCATTGCCCTTTCTTTTTGAAAAAGGGTAATAATAGACTTATTATAAGCCCTTTCAGTTAGAGCAAACACTTTCCTTTTACCTCTTGCAAATGTCTTGATCATATGCACCTACATAGCCCCTCTAGAAGGTTGTGCACTCATCGAACCAGGAGTAGGTGTGCTCAAGGATCATCTTATCCTAGGCCATGAGGACCTCTCACCCTAGGAGCTTGTTCCCTTATAGCTATCCTCATAGACTAAATCCATCTCCATGTCCTATGCCAAGGACTGACATCTCTCCTTCCTCACCAATGGTCTAATAGTTTCTCGAAGTCCCAAGATAAACTTGTGAACTTGAAGAAACTCAGGGATAGTATCAAACACTTTAAGAAGCATCTCTCTGTACTTATCCACATACCCTTGAACTATATGATTTCTTCTAACTGATGAAGAACTAGGTGTTTAGCACTCTAGACCTCTCCTCACGCACTACGAGATTATTACAGAACAAGATCTTGAAGTGATCCCAAGTCTTCGGCTCTTTCTTATCTTGTTCGAACTTGCACCACCAACTATTGGCAATGTCCATAAGGTTCTACATGGTCTACTGGATCTTTATCCTATCATTGAGGATATGGCATATGTTGGAGTAGAACAATCAACAATTAGTGATTACATAAAGTCCAGAAGTGGAAAGATGAATGAAAGATTGGAGATCAGTTTTAAGGAAAAGAGGAGATTCAGAAACAAAGTTTTTTTGTACATTACCCTTGTAAATATTTCAATGTATTGGAAAAAATGACGAGTTAGACTCGTATATATATATATATATATATATATATATATATATATATATATATATATATATATATATATATATATATATATATATATATACGTGCTCATAGTCGATATAGAGATATAGAAGAGATAGAGAAGACAATAGATGAAAAAATATACAAGAATAGGAGAGTATGAGATGAACATTATGTGTGTCATCCATCAGATGTATGAAGATTTATGAGAAGAAAAATTTTCACAGAATTGCACGTCGATCTTTTCTCTAATTCTCCTTCTGTGCTTAATCTTATGAGAAATACTTTTGTACACACCTAAGTCCATAGTTAATCCATCTATGGTTAAAGTTTGAGAGTCCAATAGCAAACAGGCTGAGAGAATTTTGAATAGGAACATTCATATGTAAGAAAGTTCTGAGTGTCTTGTGAAACAGGCGTAGATTCGATGGTCAAAGAAATGGACAGTGCTCAGTGCACAGTGTAAAGTTTTACACAAATGAGGACACAAAATTTAAGTTGAGAGGTAAGCCATCTATGGCTAAAAGAATTTTCTTAAACGGGCTATAGTTTGGGAGAACCATAGCTTAGAAGTTACAGGTGTCAAAGTCATTATTACAGAGAGGCAGTTTCAGACATAGGTAAATTGTTTGAGTCATTTCTCACAATCTACTCAAGTATTTGAAGTGATTTAGCTTGGAGAAGGTGCGCAATCTTTAGGCAACACATCCTACAAAGTTTTATAAAAAAATTTACTTGAATGATCAGTCAATGAGTGATTAATGTGGAGTAGACTTTTTCTGAGAAGTGATTTTTTCACAGTTGATCAATTTCTTGATACTTTGGTGATTGTCTTTTAAAATTAAGTGGAGTCTGAAGTTATTCTTGATATAGATGTGGTCTAACATCAAGGATAGCTTGTTCTTTTGGAGATTTACACTCTCCATCAGTGGTATCAGAGCAGGTTGTATCAAAATTGAGGAAAGGAAGACTCCGACTGCTGCAGACATACAAACTTTACATCTCGAAGGTTCAAAAGAATAAAGTGTGAAGAAAGGTTGAAGGAAGATACGTAAAGGTTATCAAAAGGATCAGAAGAAGCAACATTCAAAGCTAAGGTACATTCATTCTTTATAAGGACTAAAGATTTGAGACTACAGGTGAAGCAAGGATGGGAGATAGTCTCCAAATTGAAAAGTTGGATAGAGAGAACTATCCAGCTTGGTCTATGAGAATGGAAGCTCATCTTATGAGCAAAGATCTGATGGGATACATCACACGAGAGGAAGAAAAACTAGAGTTGAGAGATCCTAGTGTTCCAACTAGGGAGGAGCTTCCAGATATAAAGATTTGGATGAAGAAGGATGCTCAAGCAAGGAGCATAATCTACATGGCAGTAAATGATTATTTGCTTACTCATATTAGAGGACTTGAAAGTGCAAGTGACATTTGGAATGCTTTGGAAGAGCATTTTCAGAATACAACCAAATCAAGGAAAGCTTCATTATGGGCAAAGTTTACTACATTCAAGAAGAAGGCTTCACAATCAATATCTGATTATGTGACAAAGATGAAAGACATTGCTGATTCTTTAGGTGTAGTTGATGAAGACATTGAAGAAGATAAGTTGGTAAGACAAATTCTTACAGGGCTAAGAGGAGATGAAAAGTGGAAGCCTTTTATTTTGTCTACAGAACTTTCATTAGATCATTTACTCCTGATTTGAATCAATTGTTAGGACATATGCTAACTTTTGAGAATGATATCAAAGGAGATGTTGATAAGAGTGAAGGTCATGCAATGTATTCTAAAGACAAGAAAAAAGCTAGCAAAGGAAAGCAACAATCAGTTGAAGATGAAGGTACTTGAAGCCAAGCAAACTTCCTAAGAGGAAGAGGAAGTGGCAGGAGTAGAGGAAGAGGCAGAAATAACAAAGATAATGTCAGAGCTTGTTGGATATGTGGTAAGACCAATCATCTATCACATGATTGTTGGCATAATAATCAAAGCAATGGTAATTTTAATCAGAATTTTAACCAAAGAGGAAGAGGTGGCAGATATCAGAGAGGAAACTTCAGAGGTAGAGGTGGTAGGAATTCTTTTGGAAGAGTTGGAGGAAGAAACTTCCAAAACCAATCCTATAATAACACCTACTACAATTATGGATCAGATCAGAAAGAAGATTCAACTCTTATTATGAATGCAACATGCGAAGCCTCACATAAAGACATGAGAGTGTTTTATATTGATTCAGGATGTACTAACCATTTGAGTGGAAATATTTCTTTGATGACTGATCTAGATCATAAGGCAATCAATCACACAGTTCAAACACGTGACAATACAAAGCATAAAGGAAAGTCAATTGGTTCAGTCAAATCCAAAGATGGAAGCACTCTTTTGAGTAAGGTTCTGTATGTTCCTACAATTCCTAAAAATCTGATAAGTGTAGGACAAATTGTTGAAAAAGGATATGAGGTAAGGTTCACTAATGATGGATTTTATGTTGAAGACCCTAGTCAAGGGTATAAACAGATTGTTACAGGGAAGAAGGAAGGAAGGCTCTTCACATTAAAGGTACAAGGAAATGTTGGACATGCTATGTTTACATATGGAGAGCAAAAGGTGTCTGAATTGGATCTTTGGCACTAAAGACTTGGACATTTTAATGAGAGGTATCAAAGAAATGATAAACAATGGTTCAATACTTGGATTTCCTAACATTGCAGTTCAACACATGACATATAGATGTGAAGCATGTTAGTTAGGTAAGGCTCATAAGCACTCATACAATAAGCATGGTTTTATGTATTCAGAAAGACTTGAACATACATATGTGTGGGGTCCTTCAAAAGATTTCAGTATAAATGGTTCAAGATATTATGTCATATATGCTGATGATGCTACCAGGTGGATCACAATTTATGTGATCAAAGACAACTCAGAAGTGTTTAATACATTTAAACACTATCATGCATATGCAGAAAGAAATTACAGGTCAAAATTGAAGAGACTAAGGTCAGATGGAGGGGGAGAGTATTTCTCTAATGAGTTTAGTGATTACTTATGGAATGCAGGTATAAAAAGAGAGGTTAATTGCAGGTACTCTCCTCAACAAAATGGGGTAGCAGAAAGAAGAAATAGAACTCTTGTTGAGTTTGCTAGATCCATGATGAAGGAGAAAAATTGCCCTAACTATTTGTGGGCTGAGGCTATAAACACAGCCACATATTTGGTTAATAGGTTACCTTGTAAAGCCTTGCAGGGTATGACACCATATGAAGCTTGGTGGGGTAATAGACGTACCTTGGATCATTGCAAAGTATTTGGATGCCTGGCATATGCATATGTGCCATCTTAATTGAGGCATAAATTGGAGCGTAAAGTAGAGAAGTATGTATTCATTGGTTATGATGATAAGCAGATGGGTTATAGGTTGTGGAGTCCATCCACAAAGCAATTCCTTGTGTATAAGGATATTACATTTGATGAGCAAAGTACTTGGTATGCAAGTACATCTAATGTGTATACAGAAGTTGAAGAAATTATGAATCAGAAGAAAGGTAAAACAAAGGTTCATATATTTGATGAAGAAGAGAAAAATGAAATATAGGTTGAAGGTGAAGAAGTGCCAAGGTTTGATCCAGAGTGTGATGAACCAGAAACTTCAAGAAGTGGAGAACTCAGAAGATAATCTAGGCACAAATGGCAACCTACAAGGTATAGCTATGATACTTCATTCTTGACTACTAAAGATTATGCTTACATGGTAAAAGCAGATGAAGATCCATCTACATATGATGAAGCCAAAGGGAAGAAGAATTGGGAAGAAGCTATGCAAGAGGAGTATGATGCATTGATGGAAAATCAGACATGGGATCTGGTTCCTAAACCTAATAGCCAGAAAATCATTGGATGTAAGTGGGTTTACAAAACAAAAAGATTTGCAGATGGAAGTGTGTCTAGGTACAAAGCCAGACTTGTTGTGAAGGGATATGCACAGACATATGGAGTGACTATGATGAGACTTATAGTCCTATGGCAAAGATGACAACTATCAGGACACTCATAGCAATTGCTGCTTGCAAAGGTTGGAAATTATCTCAATTAGATGTTAAAAATGCTTTTTTTAATGGTTACATTTCATATGAAGTTTACATGGAGCAATCAGATGGTTTCAAGGATCAAGTGTATCCAAATTATGTGTGTAAGCTTAAGAGAGCTTTGTATGGGTTGAAGCAGGCCCCAAGGGCATGGAATTATAGGCTTGTAAAGTTCTTGAAGGAACTTGGATTTCAAGCATCAAAGGCAGATAGTAGCTTGCTAGTCAAAGCAAGTGATGATGGATTTATTTATGTTTGTTTATATGTTGATGACATTATACTTACAGGAACAGATGATAAAGGCATACACATGATTAAGAAACAGATGGAGAAAGAATTCAAAATCATTGATTTGGGAAATTTGTCATTCTTCTTGGGAATGGAGATTTCATATACTCAACATGGAGTATATGTAACTCAAGAAAGGTATTTGAAAAATTTGCTAACCAAATTTAAAATGGAAGATTGTAGGATAGCACCAACTCCAATGGAAGTGAATCATAGATTGACTAAATATGGAGGAGAGGAATTCAAAGATATGAAGCTCTATCAGAGCTTGGTGGGTAGCTTGATTTATGCTACTTTAACAAGACCTGACTTATCATATGCAGTTGGAGTTCTATCTCACATTATGCATTGTCCTAGAAAGGAACATTGGATTGCAGGACAAAGAGTACTTAGGTACATCAAGGGTACACTCAAAGAAGGTCTGTATTATGGATATACTTCAGATACAAGGGTCAAGATATACAGTGATGCAGATTGGGCAGGTAATTCTAATGATAGAAGATCAACACATGGATAATTGTGTTATGTGGGAGATAAGCTAATCTCATGGTGTTCTAAGAAGCAATTTACAGTTTCTTTATCATCTACAGAAGCAGAATACAAAGGCATGGTGGAAGCTGCAAAGGAAGTAATATGGCTAAAGACACTTATGAAGAGTTTTGATGTTGTTCAGAGTACTCCTATCATTTGTGGAGACAATATGAGTTCTTTATACTTGGCAGCAAATCCTGTGTTTCATGCTAGAACTAAACATATTGAAAAAAAAGGAAGTAATATGGCTAAAGACACTTATGAAGAGTTTTGATGTTGTTCAGAGTACTCCTATCATTTGTGGAGACAATATGAGTTCTTTATACTTGGCAGCAAATCCTGTGTTTCATGCAGATATGATGAAAAAAAGTTGAGATGGACCAAAGTTGCAGAGGTTTAAAGATATGGCAGGATTAAAGAAGATGCAGGTAATCACAATTGATGATTGAGGGGGAGCTGTTGGAGTAGAAAAATCAACAATTAGTGATTACATAAAGTCCAAAAGTGGAAAGATGAATGAAAGATTGAAGATCAGTTTCAAGGGAAAGAGGAGATTCAGAAACAAAGTTCTTTTGTACATTACCCTTGTAAATATTTCAATGTATTGGAAAAAATGACGAGTTAGACTCGTATATATATATAGATACGTGCTCATAGTCGATATAGCGATATAGAAGAGATAGAGAAGACAATAGATGAAAAAATATACAAGAATAGGAGAGTATGAGATGAACATTATGTGTGTCATCCATCAGATGTATGAAGATTTATGAGAAGAAAAATTCTCAGAGAATTGCACGTCGAACTTTTCTCTAATTCTCCTTTTGTGCTTAATCTTATGAGAAATCCTTTTGTACACATCTAAGTCCATAGTTAATCCATCTATGGTTAAAGTTTGAGAGTCCAATTGCAAACAGGCTGAGAGAATTTTGAATAGGAACATTCATATGTAAGAAAGTTCTGAGTGTCTTCTGAAACAGGCACAGATTCGATGGTCAAAGAAATGGACAGTGCTCAATGCACAGTGTAAAGTTTTACACAAATGAGGACTCAAAATTTAAGTTGAGAGGTAAGCCATCTATGGCTAAAAGCATTTGATTAAACAGGCTATAGTTTGGGAGAACCATAGCCTAGAAGTTACAGGTGTCAAAGTCATCATTACAGAGAGGGAGTTTCAGACATAGGTAAATTGTTTGAGTCATTTCTCACAATCTACTCAAGCATTTGAAGTGATTTAACTTGGAGAAGGTGCAGAATCTCTAGCCCAACACATTCTACAAAGTCTTATAAAAAACTTTACATGAATGATCAGTCAATGAGTGATTAATGTGCAGCAGACTTCTTCTGAGAAGTGATTTTTTCACAGTTGATCAATTTCTTGATACTTTGGTGATTGTCTTTTAAAATTAAGTGGAGTCTGAAGTTATTCTTGATATAGAGGTGGTCTAACATCAAGGATATCTTGTTCTTTTGGAGATTTACACTCTCCATCAGCATAAGCAGAACCACTACTCCCAGTTGTTGAGCCATTGCTCAACATTATTAGCAGTCCTAGCACTAGTTGAGTCACGGTATCTTGGTGGCTTAAGATCCTTAAGCTGCCATCGAGCCTCTGTGACTAAAATGCCATCTCTCGGGATTTCTAGAGCTGGATGCTCATTTGGAGCATCTATTTCCATCCTTGGTAAATCAATCTCATTCACATCTTCCTCTTTCTTGGACCCACTCACGCATGCCAAGATATCATGAAGTGCACCTATAGATTCATAATCCTATTACTCATGGTCTGAATGGGATCTACGAGGTGTTCCTCCATGAGTGCCTCTTTCCTAGGAGGGGGTGATGATCCTAAGTCCATACTAGGATATGGCTTTTTTCAACATATACTGTACTAAAATATATTTCTTTGTATTTTTCAAATAGTACGCTCTATGTATGCCTTAAGTAAATAAGTGGTAGCCGAAAAGAAATAGAAGAAAAGAAACAAGTCACAAGTCTTTGCTCGAATGACAATGGTAAGATAAGAAACATTCAGTACATTCTATATTCTTTAATGCATATGCATCCTAATTTCTAAAAATTTTGGTAGTATAATGGCATAGTTTTGAAAAAAGAAATATACTAAGTATTTGACTAGAAATTTTCATGATAATGGTGCCAACAAACACAATCTAACTACAAATAGACCAAAGGGGATTACACACCCTGATAAATTTCTTGTTCTTTGCTCGGGGAACCTTGTAGCTCAATGATGAGTAGCACCTCCTTTAATGTCAATCCGGGAAGACGTGAGGATGGTATGATGACCTCGAGCAAGTGAAGGCACAAGTGCGTGAGTGAGAACCACACTAACATGCACACACATACACACACACGTGCACACAAGGCAAGACAAAGAGTTAGAAGCAATGGAGTTCTTTAGATTACTTCCAAAATGCTCATACAAGTTCAATTCAATTACAAGCTAACCCCAAAAATGAGCTCTCTAGCTCTATTTATAGTTTTAGACTAGCTTTTGGCCATGTCCAGACCTAGTGTCCGGCCTAGTTAGAAATTATGTTCCTAGGCTAATTTGGAGGCTCAAACGAGCTCAGAAAATTATGAAAATTGAGAGGTAAGTACTTCTAATGCTCCTCAAGCTCAAGGACTCCTTGGCTTGCACAAAATGGAGTTACAAAAATATGAAATGGTATTTACAATGGCTTCTAGTGATAAAAATCACTATTTGTGTAGGGATTTCTTCTAATCATTTGACATACATTTCCTCGAGCTCCCCACTTGCTCATTCTTCTTGTGTGTCCTTGTGCTTCAGCTTCATGAAAAAATAATGGCCTACTTGCTAGATTGTCTTTGACTACTCTGCTTGCTTGTGCCTTCTCTCCGCTTTGGCTCCCTTCTTTGACTTCCATGTCTTGTGAGTCCTGGGGTGCCTTGACTGCTGCCAACACCCCCCCCCCCCACTCTTGCATCTATCACCCCTGACAGACCCTTGTCTAGAGGATCGTTGAACGTAATATTGGACCACGTCTGAAGCAAGGTGGTGTTCTTCTAGTCGTAGTCCCCGTGCTAGATCTGTTAGCAATGCATCCCAATTCACTTGTCCGGGGACATCTGGATGGGGCACCCTCAACTGTTTTGAATGGATGGTTCTCTCCATAGCGAATAAGTGGAGGAGATGTGAGGGACTGGGTACAAATATTTCTGAGTGATATTCCCAAAATCCTGTTACGAACATCTCCTCGAATGTCTGTTTAAAGCAAGCTGGGAGGTACTTGATTCTGACGTGCCAAGCATATATTACCTCTATTGATGGGGTGGTGCTCATGTCGTATACCAGATCTTGGTTGCCTATAACGAATCCTACTCCTTAAAAGTGGGGGTCTTTAATGTTCTTAAATGTCCTGAATGTGATTAGCATTAATTCAAAGATTTTCATGCACATTTGGGCCATCACATCGGGGGTATTGCGTAGTCGAATGCTCCAGTGGCGGATTGTTGAAATCATATAATTCACAGTGGGAGGTCCTCGTGGAGGTGCTAGATAAACATAATTTAACCACTTGGCAAAGCCTTTGATGTCCTTGACAGCAATGGTAAATTCAGGCCATGTGCGTCTTCGGAGGACTGGAACATAACAAGGATTGTACTTAATAAAGAGCGGCATGTTGTTCTAGGTTCGAACCATTTCAGGATAGGTCTTCAGGAGGCGGATCCTCCAAGTGGGTTGATGAATGGATCCTCTTTTAGCACTCTCCGGTATATCGTCGAGGCCAAACTGGGTGGCAAAGGTGGGGGCCTTCCCACATTGTCGTTGGATCTCTGCATTGTAATCTGCCAATAGTATGCAGTACGGCACATACTGATCATCGTTGGTCCCTATCCATCTGTGATGAGACATGCTTCTTTGAAATATTCGGACTTTATGACAGTGTCTTCCAATTTGGCTAATGATTGGATTTGTATTGCCACTCATTCTTCGTGGTGTCTTTTCTAGTGTCTGAAGCCATTCAGGTGCTTCCACTTCTAAGGTATCCATTCCTTCTGAGGTTTGTTGCCCTCCTGGCATCAGCATAGGAACATATGGTTCCTCATATGAATCATCTAACTCAATGGGAACTAATTCTTCTAGCTCTGGTTCTATAACTGGAGAGGGTTGCCTTTCATATGCCAGTAACTTCTGTTGCAATTCTACCACCTGTTCTGTTAAGGCCTTTACCTTGTCTGAAGTAGAGGTTGACGGTATGCTCTTCGATTGTTCATCTTGTTCCCTAATTAGGCTGCGTAGTGTGTCTCATTCCCTTTCTAAATCATCATGGGCCTCTAGCAGATCCGCATAGCTTTCCAAAATGGTCTTCATTGTCTCTGAGGGGACTGCTTTAAACTGCTCTGGGTCAATTTCGTGGGGAGAGCCTTCCATTTCCGCTTCCAGGTTTTCTTCGTTTTGTTTTTGCAGTCGCTTGTTTTCTTCAAGGGCGATAGCCATATGTTTTCTGAGTAGTGCTAAATTACGCCGGACTCGGAGATTATCGGTTTGGTAGACTTCAAGCAATGCCTCGAGTTGTTTGACACCAAGTGGTTGTGATGGTTGGGGTGTCTCTAGGAGTGTTTGATAAGCTTGCTCAAGTGTGGTGTAACGTTGGTTGAGGTCTGCATTTTCTTCCTCTATCGACGTAAGTCGTCTCTGAAGTTGTTGATGGTTCGTAGTCAGTTGATGATAACGGTCTTCGAGAGCTAGATACTCATTCTGAATTTGATACACACATTGATTTAAAGCTAGGAATATACTATTTACATTAAATGATGCAGGGAAAGATGAGATGCAGGGGGAATGGGGAAGGGGAAGGGAGTCGTGAACAATTTGGAGTCAAGTGGAGATGTGGGTGGAGGGGGTATGGGAGATTGAGGTTGCGTGGGGGGAGGGAGTGGTGTTGTGGTAGGAGATGTTTCCATTGTGTCAAATGTGTGTGTGACCGTGTAGATGGGGACAGTGGGTGGGGTGGATGTGATGTTCGTGAATAGTGTGGTTAAAGTGGGCATTGTAACTCCTCCGAGTGGTGGTCCTGGAGAGAGAGGAACTCCCATGACGATTGTGGTGATGGTGGAAGTGGTGGTGGTAGTGTCATGTGGTGGAGTGAGTTGTGTAGTGAGAGGTGGGGAAGGTGGTGAGA
Organism: Ceratopteris richardii; assembly: GCA_020310875.1. Classification (NCBI taxonomy): domain Eukaryota; kingdom Viridiplantae; phylum Streptophyta; class Polypodiopsida; order Polypodiales; family Pteridaceae; genus Ceratopteris; species Ceratopteris richardii. The sequence continues at coordinate 74,761,340 of CM035413.1, forward strand.
TTGGTGCTTCCTGATATTCTTCTGTTTGCGTTGTATCTCCTGGTGCTGATACGTCGATATGAATTTGTTTGCCGGATCGCATGGGGCGGGTGGGAACTTGTTTCTCAAATCGGTGAATATAGGCCATCACTGCATGAATGGCCTCATCCAAACCTACCGCATCTGCGTGCACGTTCATGGATTCGATGAACATATCATCCACACCTTCCTCTACCAAGAGTTGGCTCATGAGCACCTTGCCTGATTCGAGTGACATTTTGTGCTGTTCCTGAACTAGCTTCATGGTTTGATATAGTCTTTTTATTTGTGCCGAATATGATGGGGCACTTGCTAGCTCTGAAAGTTCATCATATTCTTGACCATGTTCTTCGTCGGCTTCTTCTTCTTTTGCCTCTTGTTCATCTCTTTCGACTTCCACTACTTCCGGTCGGGTAGGGGCCGACGTTGTTGTGGTGGGTCGTGGTTCTTGGGTCCGCTCTGCTTCCGTTTCGAGATTAGATTCGTAGATCAGCCTAGCAACTTCTTCATCCGTGAGGTCATTGAGAGTAAAGCCTTGTGGAAATTCCAAGTCTGATGGAATTGGGGGGAACACCAGATTGGGTCCCTCTGTACTTGGTCGGGGTAACCGAATAGTGAATGGTCTAATTCATCGCGTCTGGGGAGGGGTAACTTCTGGTGTGGTAGTGGCACCCCTTGCTTGAGCACATGGTAATTGAACGGTCCCTCTCATTTTCTTCGATGGAGGACCTGCTCCTGATAGCCTTCTCTGGAATTCTTGGGCCTGGACCATACGAGTGCCCTTTGAATAGGTACGTCATAGGCTAAGCATCTGTAAATTATCCTTGTCAGAGCACAACACCCATGGAGAGTGATGGGCTAGGTGGATCTGATCTATGACCCAATATGGTATATTGAGGGTAAGATTCTCTGTCTCTGCCAACTACAAGCTAAACCATATCTTTTTTGGGGGCATGGTGAATCGTTCTTGGGCGGGAAACGCAAAATGCTGCATGATGGTTCGTAGGTGGAGAGCGATGGTAGGGGTCATTGCTACCATGTCCTTCAATTTATTGAGATCTTTATGCTTCATTCTGCCTGGAACCATGGTTTCCTTTTCAGTAGGAATATGCATACCTTGCATGCTCAATGCTTCCCGTACCAGATTGAGGATCAGTTTGAATCTCTTAAGTTCCTGGCCCGGCAACAGTGAGGGTAACACAAAAGTACTGTCGCCTCCCTTGGCCCTGCTAGGAGTGACGGTACTGATAAAATAAGAACAGCGTAGGAAATCTGGCTTGGGTAAGTGTGCCCTGAAATAGCTATCCAAGCCTGCTTTGGTCCATATGGAGCGCATCACTTCGACATTCTGGTAGTTCTCAAATTCGCGCGTGAAGAGATGGTAGCTTCCCCATTTGCCATTAAACTCAAGTTCGGCTTCCCAAAAGTAGGTTCCATCACCCAATGGCCCTGCAACATCGCTAAACCAGTGAGCGTGTTTCCCCACTTGAGAAGTGTGTCCCTGAGGAGGGTCCTGAATAGGGAGCACATGCACAGCTTGAAGTTCTTGAGGTCTCTCGGTGAGGTGTGGTTCGAGGAGGAGTGTTTCAATGTCCACAATCTCTGCGCTAGAACCGGCCTCAGAACTGGAGCCTCCTGCTTCTGCCATGTCACTCCTTGCTTGCTGGTTCTATGAGAATATAGAATCATGCGTTAACATTGTAATGGAAAAGATAGAACCGTTTTTGCCCCCATTACAACATGAACATGAGGTTAGTGAGTTAGTGAGTGCTCAATGATTGTGAGTGTCGTTAGTGAATGATTGTTCCTATGAACTCGATGGAAAATATAGTGTGAGAATGATGCAAGTTAGTAGGTGGAGATGAATTTACAATCGGAGGTCGGGGGGTTTGTTACAAGCTTTAGGCTGCCAAACATAGTGGATGGCTTTTGGTTCTGAGTGTGTTGAGTCTTTGGAGGGTTTTATACGAGTGTCTTCTTGAGAATGAGGCTCTTTAGGGACCCATTTACAAGTGATTCTGGTTGTGCTCTTGGGCCAATGTGTGGTCGTGCATGTTGGATACGAGTGGTTATCGACTGTTCGAGTGAGTGAACCATGTTGGGCATGGTGTGATCTGTGTATAGCTATTTGAGCCCACAAGCAAGCCTTAGGCACCCAGGTTTTCCTTGATTGTGGGTCAGCCTTCATCGACTTCTTGGGTACCCAGATAGACTTCACTTTCATGGAAGAATTTCTGCAGGACTTCGTATTAGAGTCGTGTCGTTGATCCCTATTATGAAGTTTAGCCACTGGTTGTGATGTGATTGCACCATGATGCTCGTCCTTCCGCACCCATATCTGTTTCTTTGGTAGAGACATCTTGCTGCGTACTTCCTATTGGCTTTGAGCAAAGGTAGTCTGTTTCTTCTACCTTTTATTTGCCTCTGGTTGCTGTTTCCCGATGGCCTTTGGAAAAGAAGGGAGTTCCATCACATCCCTGACTCCGTTGTTGATATAATCGTTCCTCTGCATCACATAGTTTTGGACAAGAATAGCATGTTCATCATCATGTGTACCCCTGGAAGAACCAGGAGTGTGTGCCTTGCCTAATTCCTTGAGTGCTTCATTTTCTAACTCGAGTGTAATGCGTCTTTCATTGACCCAAACCTGAAGAAGTCCACTTCTTAGGTTTAAGTTGACTGCATGGTCATAGATCCAGTCTTGACCTAAGACAAGAGGCTTAGTAAGATCCTCGTCTTGACACACTAGTACCTTAACTGTCAGTAAAACGTCTTGAATGCAGAGGGGAAGCTCCACCTCGCCCATGCAAGGGGTTTCCACACCTCCCAATCCTATGATATATGCTTCTATAGGATTGACTTTTAAATTCAATTCTTGACAGTAAGAGAGTCTCACTGCACTAGTGGCTGCACCTGAGTCAATCAATGCTCGCACAGTTCTTGCACTAGTTTCTTGCCCTATCTCTAAGGTCACAAAAGGACGTCGATCAATTATTCTATGGGAACTTAGTCCTGAGACTTCACACATTGCCATATGGTATCCCTGATCTGCGTAAGCATCTGTTCTGGGCTTTTCTCTACCGAGTCTTCACAATTTCATTCTTCGGATGCGTTCCAAGGCTTCTGCCTGCGCTTCTTCTCGAAATCGCTTTTCTTCTTCCTTGCGTTTCTTAGCAGTATTGAGTCGACTTAGCATCTCCTCTATGAGAGGTTCCTGATACAACTTGACTCTGCATCCACTGATGTAGCTCGGGAGAACATCACCCTCTAGGGTGGTTAGTTGTACTGCTCCACTTGTGGAGATCCTATTTATGATCATAGGTCCATAGCCTCTCTTTTCTAGCTTTCTTGCGTGTTGTTTCAACGTGTATACTAAAACTAAGTCTCGTGCCTTCAAGCCTTTATCCTTCACATGGGCATCAAAATATGCCTTCTAGCTTTTCTTAGCTGCATAGATTCCTGCTGCCGCTCTTAGTCTTGTTTCTCCTAATCGCTCAAGGTCAAAGATTCTAGATGAGAGCTCATGGCGTGTCCACTCATGCTCCTGGGCTACTTTCAATGTAGGGATCAAGAAGTCCAATGGTAGTACTGCATTTTGGCCAAATACCATCTGAAAGGGTGTGGCTTGGAGTACCGTTTTATAGGCAACTCGGTATGCCCAAACAACATGGTGTAGCTATTTGTCCCAATCAGAGCGTTTATTATTCACTAACTTAGTCAGCACATTGCATAGAATCTTATTTGTGCTTTCGGCTTGCCCATTAGCTTGTGGATGATAGGGGGCAGATTTCCTGTGGATCACCAAGAACTCTTGAAGTAGGTTTTCAATAACTTCATTCAAGAAATGAGTGCCTCTATCACTAACTAGCTCTATAGGTAGCCCGTATCTAGTGAACACATTCTCAAATAAGAATTTGGCAGTTGTCTGAGCATCATTCTTTGTAGTAGCTTTTACTTCTATCCATTTAGTCAGATAATCAGTGGCAACAATGATGTACTCAGCATGGGAACCCTTAGCTGGGGGATTAATAGGACCGACAAAGTCTATTCCCCACTTAGAGAATGCACGTCCACCCATCATAGGTTTCAGAGGCATCTCATCTTTGCGTATAGGATACTGAGTTCGCTGACAAATCTCACACCTCTTCACATAGGTATGTGCATCCATGTGAAGGGTTGGCCACCAAAGCCCTGCAAATAATATTGCTTTGAATACCTTGTCTGGACCAAAATGTCCTCCTGCTACACCTTGGTGAGCAGTTTCCAAGATCTTGAGATACTCACTCTCATGGACACACAATCTGAGGTAACCATCCTTACCACGCTTATATAAATTATCACCAATGAGTGAGTAATCTAGGACTTCTTGTTCTAAACTTCTTCTCCTAGCTAGTGTCATATCTTGAGGGAATGTTCTCGTCCTCAGGAAGGCTACTAATGGTTCACTCCAATCTGGCACCATGGATACTTGATAAAGGGTGGCATGTTCCACAGGTGGTTTAGTGCAACAGATCGGGCATTCCTTATACAATCTATGAACATCTGCTTCCATAGTTGGCTAGTGCACTCCGAGTCTCCTTAGAGTCTATAAGGTTCTCTGCCTTGAGTAGTGTTGCTCTAGTGCACCTACATGTGCTAATTGCAACCACCTTGCGTACTCATCTTCTTCCACACAACAAGCTAATATCCCTTGATCCGTATGCTTGTACATGCTTCCAGCCATGATCTGGTATTTTTGGGCTTTTACTATCTCTCTATCCTGTGTGTTTATTACTAGGTGGTTAGGCCCGTATGTCAATACTGGCACTAATGGCTTAGCCCACTGCGGCATCACTTCCAAATTGAGCAAGTAAGCATCAGGAAGGTCATCCGATACTCCTTGTGGTGCCTCCCCTGATGTGAGCCTAGAGAGATGATCGGCTCTCAAGTGAGTCTTACCTTTCCTTACCACTACCTCAAAGTCATATTCCATTAGCAAGAGGAACCATCTCACTAGTCTGCCTGTATTGCATGGCTTGTTTACCAAGTACAACAGTGCCTGATGATCAGTAAAAAATTTAAACTTATTTGCAAGCAAATAGTGTCTAAACTTCTTAACCGCATACACCATGCCTAATCCTTCTCTCTCAGTAGTGGTATAATTCCGTTCAGCTGCATTCAGTTGTCTACTAGCATAGGCAATTGGAAGGTCCATATTACCTTCACCCGTAGGTTGTGCTAGCACACATCCAATAGCATAATTGGATGCATCCACATGCACATGAAAGGGCTTATTCCAATCTGGTGTGGTCAAGATTGGTGCTGAACACAATCATCATTTGAGCTCATTGAAGGAGTTCTCACATTCATCAGTCCACTCAAAATTTGTCAAGAGGCCGTACAGAGGCTTTGCGATGATGGCATACATGTGTATAAAGCGTCGGTAATAACCACAATGCCCCATGAAAGCTTGCACTTCCTTAACATTCTTTGGCCTAGGTAGCTCGGCAATAGCTCTAACCTTTTCCTCGTCCGTAGATATGCCATTCTTTGACACGATGTGTCCTAGAATCTTGCCTTGCCTGACCATGAAAACACACTTTTCTGGGTTTAGGCAGACTTGATAGTCTCTGCATTTGTCAAAGATTTGTCTGAGTTCAGGAATATGTGTTTGTCTAATGTTGGAATGAGCACAGAGATCATCAACATAGACCTCTAAGTTCTTCCTCAGAAACTCTTTAAACACATGGCACATCAGTCTTTGGAAGATGGCGGGTGCGTTGGTAAGCCCAAATGGCATTACCCTAAAAGCAAATATGCCCCACTCCGTGGCAAATGCCGTCTTATGTTGATCTTCTAGAGCAATGGCCACTTGGTTGTAGCCCGAAAATCCATCTAGGAAGCTGTACACTTCCTTGCCTGCCACTCTTTCTAAGAGATGTTCAGTGATAGGAAGTGGATAATTATCTCGAATAGTGGCTGCATTAACCTTCTTCAAGTTAATGCAAACACGTAGCTTTCCATTCTTCTTGGGCACCACTACAATGGGGGATACCCACTCAGTGTGCTCAATTTCATAGATGAATCCTGCTTCTACCAGTCTATCTATCTCTTCTTTTATCTTAGCAGCATAATTATCATTATATGTGTATGGCTTTTGCTTAGAGGGTTTCGCATCTGAGGTCATAGGGATAGTGTGTGAACATATGTCCAGGTCTACACCTTTCAAGTCCTTGTAGCCTAAAGCGAATACATCTCTGTATTCTCTTAGCAAGGCTATCAACTCTTGCTCTTCTTCTGCTGTCATGTCATGGCCTATATAAGTGCATCTCTCTTCTCCTTCTTCTATGGCTACTACTATTTTTTTTGTGGTTTCTTTGTTATCATAGGCCTCTCCTGATTGAGCCTCGCGTTTAGGCATTCTTATCATGACTCGCCTATCATCGATTTCGTATTTCTTAAAGTTTTCGAGGACCTCAAACAAGGATTCTTCTTCTTCTGGTGTGACAGCTCTCTTCTTGCTTTTCTTACCTTCACTCTTAGGGGTTACTTCTATAGTTAACCTCACATCATTCATGATTTCTCCGTGTCTCTGAGGGTAAGCTTCTACTTCATAGAAGTATTCTTCATCTCATGCAAAAGGTGGGTCCATAATGATTGACTCTAGGTCAGAGTCACTGGCATCTTCAAATGCATCAGGGCTAGGTTCACATTCTTCTAGAACCGAATCTCCCATGATTGGCTCTATGGGGAAGACTGAAATGTCATAGCCATCCTCATCACAATGGGGTGTCCATTGTTCTTCATTGATGGCTACATCCATGGTTGCTAAAATTTCTGCCCAGCCCTAAGATTCAAACTCTTCGTCTGGAAATACTACAGGTGCATAGGCTGGGTCTTGACTTGATCTATTGGTTTCCTTCGCACCTATCTCTCTGGCTTTCTCTCTTTTCTCTTCTTCTACAGCTACGTTGCACATCCATAAGTGGGTGTCTTCATGCATCCATGAGGATCCTGATCCTATGGAATGCACCGACTCCGTGTCCTCTTTGGCTCTATGGATGGGGTTCCATTGAATAGGGGGTACATCCCTATGAGAATAATCCATGAGATTGACTTTGGTCGTGACACCTAAGTGTTGCAAATACAGGGAGTTGCTTCCCCAATCCTGTACCACTTGCAATTGTCGCATGAACGGTCTTCCCAAAATCATCTCATAGGCATGGTTCTTGCTAAAATCACATATGGCAAAAGTATGTTCGAACTCAACAGCGCATGTAGTGAGAGTTATTTCTTCTAGCAAGCCTAAGGGTCTCTCTATGTGACCATCAGCCATTTGCAATTTCATCCTCGTTGGCCTGAGTGTTGGCTTGCCCCAACGCTTCCATAAGGAAGTGGTAGCAATTGCAACACCTGCTCCTGAGTCGAGAATTGCCTTGGTGGTATATCCCTAATGGGTAATGGAAAGATAGGTGTTTCCTTCTTCTCCTTCGCTCATGTCTCCGATCTTGTCTAGAGGAATTTCTGGCACTATTCTATGGGAACCTACTTCGGAACAAGGTTTTGTTATTTCGGGTACTTGTTTGGCTACATGTTTTCATAGTTCGGGTCTAACCTTGAGTAGCTCTTCTAAGTTGAGATTGCACTGCACTCTAGTGTTCTTCACTACCTCCGTGTTCCTAGGTATGACTGAGTCTTCATTTCTCACCATAACTGTGGGTGCTCTCATACACGTGGACTTTGCCTCCCATGGGCCTGTGAAGTGGGGTAGTTCTTGTATGGAATTAGACTCAAAGTCTAATCTTTCCTAGGATTGAGTACTCTCCTGCTCCTCATAAATGGATGGGATGTCTTGTGGGAATTGGTCGTGAGCATCATCCACAAGTTCAATGGGAGGGGGGACTTCACTTTCTTTAGCCCATTTGTCTTCTTGAATCTCTCGTAGGAATTCTGGTGTGAACCGATTCATAGAAGAGGATGTGTCTGGCTCTGTAGAGTTAGGCACATAGGCTTCCTAGGCAGGAAGGCTTACTTTTTCACTTGCCTTGTCCTTCTTTGGAGGGGTGGGTTCCTTTTCTGATTGTGCAATTAACCTCTCCAATCTTTCTAGCAGTCCATCAAAGTGTAACTGCGTCTTAGCTGTACTAGAGATGTTAAAGAGGCGACTGGCTTCAAACATGGTTTGGGCCAATTCCACCATCTTAGCACAAAGCTTGGTTCTTTCCATCTCGAGGTCAGCTCTAGGGTAGCACTTGTCATGATCTGTCACATTTGGCCCTTCTTGGATTCTGGCCTGATATGCCTTAAGCATCATGTCTATGCCTTCAGGAGTGGGGTCAGCTAACACTGATCCTACTCTAGGGGGTGGTGGAATGGTATGAGGAGGTGGGATGGATGGTGATGGAGAAGGTGATAGGGATGGAGGGATTGGTATGTGAGAGTTCGGTTGAGAGGTGAGTTCAACAATTTTGGCTTTGGTTTCTCGTATGCTCTCCTCTAATTCACTCATCTTCTTCGCCCATTGTCTTTTTATCCTTTCTCGGCTATCTTTCCAGGCTCTCGTCCGTTTCTTGGTTATGCTCTCCGTTTCACTAACTTTAGTACTCTTTTCGTGGCTTACACTTGGGTTCTGCTGCAACGCCTGAGCTCTAGTGACCACTTGCACTGGTGCAGTGGAAGTCACACTCCCTGTGGAGTCTACTACTAACCTAATAACCTTAATAGGAGTGATTTTTGGCATATGATTGGGATTCTTTGGGCAATCTCGTATGAGATGCTCCTTCCCATAATCTTGACAAAAGCCTTGAATTGTCACTTATTGGTTTTGTGTGGGTGGAGGTAAGGGGCAATCACTAATGAGATGATCTCCCTGACATCTGTAGCATGGTCCTCTGGGGAATGGGGGCCTTACTTGCCTAGGTTGAGGCCTAGGGTTGGGGTTTGCATACAGGACATTTGTGTAATCTGGCTCCCAACTAGATTCACTCGGCTCTTCACTATAGAAGGACTCACCATGTTCAGGAGACTGCATATAATAAGCCTGGGGGCTATCAATTGATGGAGAGTGTTAATCTCCAAAAGAACAACCTACTCTTGAATTTAGAACACCTCTATATCAAGAGTAAGTCAAAACCTTCACCAATTTAAGCTATCAATGACCAAATATCAATTTCTTGACTAAACTGTGAAGAAGGAATTTCCTCAGAAAGTCTGCTGCATAGATCTTGCTCATTGACTGAGTAAATGTGTAAAGTTTTTTATGAAACTTTGCACAAGGTGTCGCCTAAAGATTGCGCACCTTCTCCAAGTCGAATTACTTCAAAAGGCTCAGTAGATCTTGAGAAATCTACTTACCAAGTCAGCTATGTCTAAATCTGCACTTTTGAGAAGTCGATTTGGACACCCCTAACTTCTTAACTTTAATTCTCTCAGTATAAAACCCGTTTAAGCAAATGCTTTTAGCCACGAGTAGCTTACCTTCCAACTTAAAGATTAAGTGCTTACTTGCACAAAACTTTAAACTGTGGAGTGAGAAATGATCAAATCATTAAGATCAAAATTTGCGCCTGTTTCAGGAACCAGTGAGTACTTTCTCACATGTAAATGTTCCTACACACAATTCTCTTAGCCTGATCACAATTAGACTCTCAAACTCTAGCCATATATTGATTGACTATGGACTTAGATATCTGCAAAAGGAATTCACAAAAGATCTATCACACAGGGAGAAAACACAGAAACATCGGGCGTAATTTTTCCTTCTATTTCTCAGAAATTTACAACTGAGTGAGGTTGGATAGTTCAACTCACTTCACACATGTCTAATGACATTTTCTACTACTCAATACACTAATCTCATAGTCTCCTATTGTCTCTCCTTGTCTTCTTCTACTTGCCCCGACATTTTCAAAAGTATTTATAGGCAATTATGTACAGACTTATATCAAAACATAAGTATAAGTAACCTATGTCTTAACTAATGTACATATGTGTACATGTCTTTCACTCTGTGAATGTATCCATCTTCTTTGCTTCAAGAATTGTTCTTATCTCCATTCTTTGTCCTTCAAATCTTCAATTGGTGATTGGTCTGCACCAACAGCTCCCCCTCAATCATCAATTGAGGTTTCTCTTATCTTCTTTATACCTGCCATGTCTTTAAACTTCTGTAGCTTTGGTCCATCCAAGCTCTTTGTAAGCATATCAGCTATCTGATCTTTTGTTGAAGTATGCATGACTTCAATCTCCTTATCCATCACCTTCTCTCTTAGAAAGTGATACTGTATCTCAATATGTTTAGTCTTGGCATGAAAAACAGGATTAGCAGCTAGATATAATGAACTCATGTTATCACCATAAATGATAGGTATGCTCTGTATAGTGCCAAAACTCTTCATTAGAGTCTTAAGCCATATCACTTCTTTTGCAGCTTCAACCATGCCTTTGTATTCTGCTTCTGTAGATGACAAAGCAATTGTATGTTGCTTCTTTGAGCACCAGGAGATTAACTTATCTCCCACATAACACGTATCCATAGGTTGACCTTCTATCATCTAGATTACCTGCCCAATCTGCATCACTATAGATCTTGATATTTGTATCTGATGTAAAACCATAATACAAACCTTCTTTGAGTGTACCCTTAATGTACCTCAACACTCTTTGACCTGCAATCCAATGCTCTTTCCTAGGACAATGCATGACTTGAGACAAAACCCCAACTGCATATGATAAATCAGGTCTAGTTAATGTAGCATAGATAAGACTACCAACCAAAATCTGATATTGCTTCATGTCCTTGAACTCTTCACCTCCAAATTTGCTTAATTTGTGATTCACCTCCATTGGAGTAGGTGCTACCCTGCAATCATCCATTTTAAACTTGATTAACAAGTTTCTCAAATACCTTTCTTGAGTCACATACACTCCATGTTGAGTGTATGAAATCTCCATGCCCAAGAAGTATGACAAGTTTCCCAAATCACTGATTTTAAACTCTTTCTCCATTTGCTTCTTCAAGCATTGAATGCCTTTCTCATCTGTACCTGTAAGTATGATATCATCAACATATATGCACATGTAGATAAACCCATCATCACTTGCTTTGACAAGCAAGCTACTATCTGCTTTTGATACTTGAAATCCAAGCTCTTTTAGGAACTTTACAAGTCTATAGTTCCATGCCCTTGGGGCCTGCTTCAAGCCATATAAAGCTCTCTTGAGCTTACACACATAACCTGGATATCTTCCATCTCTGAATCCTTGAGGTTGCTCCATGAAAACTTCATCTGAAATGTAACCATTCAAAAAAGCATTTTTTACATCAAGTTGACATAACTTCCAACCTTTACATGCAGCAATAGCTATAAGTGTCTTGATAGTTGTCATCTTTGCCACAGGACTATAAGTCTCATCATAATCAACACCATATGTCTGAGCAAACCCTTTGACAACAAGTCTAGCTTTGTACCTAGACACACTTCCATCTGCAAATCTTTTTGTCTTATAAACCCACTTACATCCAATGATCTTCTGGCTATTTGGTTTTGGAACCAAATCCCATGTTTGATTCTCCAATAATGCATCATACTCTTCCTGCATAGCTTTCTCCCAATTTTCTTTACCTTTTGCTTCTTCATATGTAGAAGGGTCTTCATCTGCTTTAATTATGTAAGCATAATCTTTGGTAGCCAAAAATGAAGTATCATAACTATACCTTGTAGGTTGCCATTTGTTCCTTGTAGACCTCCTAAGTTCTCCACTTCTTGAGGTCTCTGGTTCTTCATATTCAGGATCAAATCTTGGTGTTTCTTCCACTTCAACCTGCACTTCATTATTCTCTTGCTCATCAAATATCTGAACCTTTGATTTACCTTTCCTTTGGCTCACAATTTTTTCATCATCTGTATTAATATTGATAGTACCTGCATACCAAGTACCTTGCTCATCAAATGTAACATCTTTTGATACAAGAAAATGTTTTGTGGATGGATTCCACAACCTGTATCCCATCTGCTTATCATCATAACCAATAAACACATATTTTTCAGCTTTAGGTTCCAATTTGTGCCTTAATTATGATGGCACATATGCATAGGCCAAACATCCAAATACTTTGCAATGGTCTAGTGTAGGTCTCTTACCCCACCATGCCTCATAAGCTGTCATTCCCTGCAAAGCTTTACATGGTAACCTATTGACCATATAAGTAGCTGTATTTACAGCCTCAGCCCACAAATAATTAGGGCAATTTTTCTCCTTCATCATGGATCTTACAAACTCAACAAGAGTTCTATTTCTCCTTTCTGCTACACCATTTTGTTGAGGAGAGTACCTGCAAGTAACTTCTCTTTTTATACCTGCATCCCACAAGTAATCACTGAATTCATTAGAGAAATACTCTCCCCCTCCATTTGACCTTAGTCTCTTCAATTTTTTACCTGTAATTCTTTCTGCATATGCATGATAGTGTTTAAATGTATTAAACACTTCTGACTTATCTTTGATCACATAAATAGTGATCCATCTAGTAGCATCATCAACATAAATCACATAATACCTTGACCCATTGATACTGAAGTCCTTTGATGGTCCCCACACATCTGTGTGTACCAACTCAAGTTTCTCTGAATACATAAACCCATGCTTGGAGTAAGAATGCTTATGAGCCTTACCTAATTGACATGCCTCACATCTGTATGTCATATGTTTGATGGAGAATGTTAATCTCCAAAAGAACAACTTACTCTTGTGATTAGAGCACCTCTATACCAAGAGTAAGTCAAACACTTCACTAATTTAGAGGATCAATTGCTAACTTATCAGAAATTAACAAATCTGTGAAGAAGATGATACACAGAAAAGTCTGCTGCATTGTTCATTCACATTGACCTATCAAATCTGTAAAGTTTTTGATAAAACTTTGTACGAATCATCTCCTAGATATTGCGCAACTATTCCAAGTTGAATTACTCCAAAAGATTAAGTATAACTTGAGAAATTGATTTCACAAGTTACCTATGTCAGAAACTGTTACTCAGAACAGTCGACTTTACACCTGTAACTTTTAAGACTTGGTTCTCCTTGAATAGAACCCGTTTTACAGAATGCTTCTAGACATAAGTAGCTTATCTTCCAACTTAAAGATTAAGCCCTCACTCATGCAAAACTTTAAACTGTGCTGGGAGAAATGACCAAAACATTGACTTCGAAATATGCGCCTGTTTTAGGAACCTGTGAATACACTTCACATATGAATGTTCCTACACTTAATTCACTCAGCCTGATTACAATTGGAAGCTAAAACTTTGCACAGAGGTCAAGCAACTCTCAACTTAGACTTGTACAAAAGCATTCCTCAACTGATCTACTGTAGAAGGAGAACACGCAGAAACATCGGGCGCACAATTTTTCATTTACTCAGAGAAAATACAACTGAGTGATGAGAGCTAACACAAATTCACTTTCTTCTATCTTATGACTTCTATCTCCCTCATTCTTGACTTCTAACTAATGTCACATAAGCTCTCATTTGCTCTCCTTCATGCCCCGACTTTTCTCAAGGTATTTATAGAAAATTTGTACATAATTCTTACTGAACAAAAGATCTAAGTCATCTATGACTATGCTAATGTACATATGTGTACACTTCTCTTGTCCTCTGATTGTGATCTTCTTCCACACTTTAGGAATTGATTCTTTCTTCATCATTTGATCTTCCAAGCCTTCAATTGGTGATTGGTATGCACCAACAGCTCCCCCTCAATCATCAATTGAGGTCTTCTCTGTCTTCTTGATACTTGCCATGTCTTTGAACCTTTGTAACTTAGGTCCATCCAAACTCTTTGTCATCATATCTGCCACTTGTTCTTTTGTTGGAGTGTACATCACTTCAATCTCTTTATCAAGTACCTTTTCCCTCAAGAAATGATACTGAATCTCTATATGCTTAGTCCTGGCATGAAAAACAGGGTTAGCTGCCAAATACAAAGAACTCATGTTGTCTCCAAAAATTATTGGAGTACTATGATCAATCTCAAAACTTTTCATCAATGTCTTCAACCATATGACTTCTTTTGCAGCTTCTACCATTCCCTTATACTCAGCTTCTGTGGATGATAAAGCAACTGTGTGTTGCTTCTTTGAACACCAAGACACTAACTTGTCTCCAACATAACATAGATATCCATGAGTAGACCTTCTATCATCTGAGTCACCTGCCCAATCTGCATCACTAAACACTTTGATTCTTGTGTCAGAAGTGAAACCATAATACAAACCTTCACTTAGGGTTCCCTTGATATATCTGAGTACCCTTTGGGCTGCAATCCAATGAGTCTTCTTTGGACAATGCATGAATTGTGACAACACACCTACTGCATATGATAGATCTGGCCTTGTCAAGGTAGCATAGATTAGACTACCTACCAAACTCTGATATTTCTTCATGTCATTGAACTCTTCACCTCCATACCTGCTTAATTTATGATTTACCTCCAATGGTGTAGTTGAGGTCCTGCAATCTTCCATGTTAAACTTGACTAGAAGATTCTTCAAGTATCTCTCTTGTGAAACATATACTCCATGTTGAGTATACACAATCTGCATTCCTAGAAAATAAGATAAGTTTCCCAAATCACTTATCTTAAACTCCTTCTCTATTTGCTTCTTGAGTTCATTGATTCCTTGAGCATATGTTCCTGTAACAATAATATCATCAACATAAATGCACATGTAAATATATCCATTTTCACTTGCCTTCACTAGCAAGCTACTATCTGCCTTTGATGCTTGAAAACCACATTCATTCAAGAACTTGACCAATCTGTAATTCCAAGCTCTTGGGGCTTGCTTCAACCCATATAAAGCTCTCTTGAGCTTACACACATAATCTGATCCAGTTGATTCCATAAAGCCTTCTGGTTGCTCCATATACACTTCATCTGCAATGTAACCATTAAGAAATGCATTCTTCACATCCAATTGTGATAATTTCCATCCCTTGCAAGTAGCAATAGCAATCAATGTCCTAATTGTAGACATCTTAGCAACAGGACTAAAGGTTTCATCATAATCTATCCCATAAGTTTGGGCATAACCTTTAACCACAAGTCTAGCCTTATATCTAGACACCTTACCATCTGCAAACCTCTTTGTTTTATATACCCACTTGCATCCAATGACTTTCTGATTCTTTGGTCTTGGTACTAATTCCCAAGTTTCATTTTCAAGTAGAGCATCATACTCTTCTTGCATTGCCTTCTCCCAATTCTGTTTACCTTTGGCTTCTTCATAAGTGGTTGGATCTTCTTCTGTTTTCACAATGTAGGCATAATCTTTTGTTGTTAGGAAAGATGTATCATAACTATACCTTATAGGCTCTTTCCTTTCTCTTGTAGATCTCCTGATTTCTGCACTTCTTGAAGTTTCAGCCTCATTTGATTCTGGATCAAATCTTGGCCCTTCTTCTACATGATCCTGCACTCTACATCTAGAGTCAACTTCATCAACAATTTCTTCACAAACTTTTACCTTTGCCTTTCCTTTCCTTTGTATTTCTTCAACACCTGCATACTCATTTGGTGATCCTGAATACCACACATTTTGCTCATCAAATGTCACATCTTTAGTAACAAGAAATTGCTTTGTGGATGGACTCCACAACCTGTAACCCATTTGTCTATCATCATATCCAATAAACACATACTTCTCTGCTTTTGGTTCTAGCTTATGTCTTAATTGTGAAGGAACATAAGCATATGCAATACATCCAAATACTTTGCAATGATCAAGACTAGGCTTCTTACCCCACCATGCTTCATAAGGGGTTCCTCCATCCAAAGCTTTGCAAGGCAACCTATTCACAAGGTATGTTGCAGTGTTAATGGCCTCTGCCCATAAGTAATTTGGACAATTCTTTTCCTTCATCATGGCTCTTGCAAACTCTACAAGAGTCCTATTCCTCCTTTCTGCTACTCCATTTTGTTGAGGGGAGTACCTGCAAGTCACTTCTCTTTTGATACCTGCATTCCACAAATAATCATCAAACTCTTTTGAGAAATACTCTCCCCCTCCATCTGATCTTAACCTCTTTAGCTTTTGTCCTGTGATCCTTTCTGCATAAGCATGGAAATGTTTGAATGTCTTGAAGACTTCTGATTTGTCCTTGATTACATACAAAGTAATCCACCTGGTTGCATCATCAACAAACAACACATAATATCTGGATCCATTTATGCTATAGTCCCTTGAGGGACCCCATACATCTGTATGAACCAATTCAAGCATATTTGAATACTTGTACCCTGATTTGTTATAAGAACTCTTATGTGCTTTACCTAGTTGACAAGCTTCACACTTGTACACCATATGTTGCCCTTCAATGTTTGGCAATCCAAGCACCACCTGATTCTTTGACATCTCCTTTATAGCTCTCTCATTGAAATGACCTAGCCTTTTATGCCATAGGTCTAATTCAGATACCTTTTGACCTCCATAGGTAAACAATGCATGTCCCACATTACCTTGGACTTTGAGAGTAAACAATCTCCCTTCCTTTTTACCTGCAATTATGGTTCTATATCCCTGATTTGGATCTTGTACATAAACACCATCATTTGTGAATCTTACCTCATATCCTTTCTCCACAATTTGCCCTACACTTATCAAATTTTTAGGAATAGTAGGAACATAAAGTACCTTGCTCAGAAGTGTACTTCCACTTTTTGTCTTCACTGATCCAATGCTCTCCACTTTATGTTTGGTATTATCACCTGTTTGAACTGTATGTCCATTCACCCTTGCTTCCATATCAGTCATCAAGGATAGATTCCCACTCAGATGGTTGCTGCACCCTGAGTCAATATAAAACACTCTTTGATCTTCTCCCATTGATTCATGAGTTGCATTCAGGATAAGAGTCATGTCATCCTTCTGATCTGATGCATAATTGTAATAATTATTGTTGTAGGACTGAGATTGGAAGTTCCTTCCACCTCCTCTACCATATGATGTCCTACCACCTCTTCCTCTGAAATTGCCTCTTTGGTTTCTGCCTCCTCTACCTCTTTGATTATAACTCTGATTGTTGTATCCTCCACTTTGATTGTTATACCAACAATCATTTGCCAAATGATTTGTTCTGCCAAAAATCCAACAAGCTTTAGCATTATCTTTGTTCTTACCTCCTCTTCCTTTACCTCTGAAATTTGTCTTCCCTTTTGTGAAATTGGCTTGATTTGAATTCCCTTCATCATCATTTGATTGCTTTCCCTTGCCATTCTTTTTCTTGTCTTTGGAGTACATAGCTTGACTTGTACTTCTATCATTGTCTCCTTTAAGATCCTGCTCAAAGGTTAGCATGTGTCCTAGCAATTGATTAAGGTCAGGAGTAAAGTGATCAAGTGACAATTCTATGGACAAGATAAAAGGCTTCCACTTCTCATCACCTCTTAGGCCTGTAAGTATTTGTCTTACCAACTTTTCTTCTTCAATATCTTCATCCACTGCTCCCAAGCTATCTGCAATATCTTTCATCCTTGCCACATAATCTGAAATTGATTGTGAGCTCTTCTTCTTGAAGGTTGTGAACTCAGCCCATAGTGAGGACTTCCTTGACTTAGTTGTATTTTGGAAATGCTCTTCCAAGGCATTCCAAACATCTGTAGCACTTTCCAAACCTCTGATGTGAGGTAGAAGGTAATCATTTACAGCCATGTAGATGATACTCCTTGCTTGAGCATCCTTTCTCATCCAAGTCTTCAACATTGCAAGTTCTTCCCTAGTAGGAATACTTGGATCTGCAAATTCTGGTTTTTCTTCATCTCCTGTAATAAATGATATAAGATCTTTGCTCATGAGGTGTGCTTCCATCCTCATGGACCATGCTGGATAGTTCTCCCTATCTAGCTTATCAATCTGCAAGCTTTCTCCCATCTTGTATCCACCTGTATATTGAAATCTTCAAGCTTTACAAACAATGTATGTACCTTTACTTCGAGTTGAACTCCTTTTGCCTTTCTTGATGTCAAATAGTCTTCTCCTCGAGCTTTGACTCCAAGCTTTCACTTCTTAATCCTTCAAGTGTTGAATCTCTTGAATCTGCAGCAGTCGGGATCCTCCTTTTCTTCAAAATTGATGTCTCCTGCTCTGATACCACTGATGGAGAATGTTAATCTCCAAAAGAACAACTTACTCTTGTGATTAGAGCACCTCTATACCAAGAGTAAGTCAAACACTTCACTAATTTAGAGGATCAATTGCTAACTTATCAGAAATTAACAAATCTGTGAAGAAGATGATACACAGAAAAGTCTGCTGCATTGTTCATTCACATTGACCTATCAAATCTGTAAAGTTTTTGATAAAACTTTGTACGAATCATCTCCTAGATATTGCGCAACTATTCCAAGTTGAATTACTCCAAAAGATTAAGTATAACTTGAGAAATTGATTTCACAAGTTACCTATGTCAGAAACTGTTACTCAGAACAGTCGACTTTACACCTGTAACTTTTAAGACTTGGTTCTCCTTGAATAGAACCCGTTTTACAGAATGCTTCTAGACATAAGTAGCTTATCTTCCAACTTAAAGATTAAGCCCTCACTCATGCAAAACTTTAAACTGTGCTGGGAGAAATGACCAAAACATTGACTTCGAAATATGCGCCTGTTTTAGGAACCTGTGAATACACTTCACATATGAATGTTCCTACACTTAATTCACTCAGCCTGATTACAATTGGAAGCTAAAACTTTGCACAGAGGTCAAGCAACTCTCAACTTAGACTTGTACAAAAGCATTCCTCAACTGATCTACTGTAGAAGGAGAACACGCAGAAACATCGGGCGCACAATTTTTCATTTACTCAGAGAAAATACAACTGAGTGATGAGAGCTAACACAAATTCACTTTCTTCTACCTTATGACTTCTATCTCCCTCATTCTTGACTTCTAACTAATGTCACATAAGCTCTCATTTGCTCTCCTTCATGCCCCGACTTTTCTCAAGGTATTTATAGAAAATTTGTACATAATTCTTACTGAACAAAAGATCTAAGTCATCTATGACTATGCTAATGTACATATGTGTACACTTCTCTTGTCCTTTGATTGTGATCTTCTTCCACACTTTAGGAATTGATTCTTTCTTCATCATTTGATCTTCCAAGCCTTCAATTGGTGATTGGTATGCACCAACAATGTTGACCTGCAACATTAGGCAAACCAAGCATTGAACCATTGTTAATCATGTCTTTAATACCTCTTTCACTGAAATGTCCAAGCCTCTTGTGCCAAAGATCTAACTCAGAGATCTTATGTCCTCCATATGTGAACATGGCATGACCAATATTACCTTGAATCTTCAATGTGAACAATCTTCCTTCTTTCTTCCCTGAAACAATTTGTTTATACCCATTGCTAGGGTCTTCCACAAACACTCCTTCATTAGTGAACCTTACTTCATAATCTTTTTCCACAATTTGTCCTACACTTATCAAATTCTTAGGAATTGTAGGAACATACAAGACCTTACTCAATAAGGTGCTACCATCCTTGGCCTTCACTGATCCAATTGACTTCACATTATGCTTTGTGTTGTCACCTGTTTGAACAACATGATTAGATACCTTATTCTCCAAATCAGTCATAAAGGCTATATTACCACTCAAGTGATTGCTACACCCTGAGTCAATGTAGAAGACTCTTTGATCTTCACTCTGCCTTTCACAAGTTGCATTCATTATCAATGTTGAATCTTCCTTTTGATCTGAAGCATAATTGTAGTAGGTGTTGTTATATTGTTGACTTTGGAAACCTCTACCTGCATTTCTTCCAAAGTAACCGCTACTACCTCTGCCTCTGAAATTACCTCTTTGATTTCTGCCACCTCTTCCTCTTGCATTATAGTTTTGGCTATATCCATTATTATTCTGAGTATTGTGCCAACAATCATTAGCTAAGTGATTTGTCTTACCACAAATCCAACAAGCTTTGCCTCCATCTTTGTTGTTTCTGCCTCTTCCTCTACCTTTGCCACCTCCTCTACCTCTTAGGAAGTTGGCTTGACTAGTTGTACCTTCATCTTCACCTGCTTGTTGCTTTCCTTTGCTATTCTTCTTCTTGTCCTTTGAGTACATTACATGACCTGTACTTTTGTCACCATCTCCTTTAACATCCTGCTCAAATGTTAGCATATGACCTAGCAACTGATTTAAATCAGGAGTGAAATGATCAAGTGATAACTCTGTAGACAAAATGAATGGCTTCCATTTGTCATCACCTCTTAAACCTGTAAGGATTTGCCTTACCAATTTATCCTCCTCAATGTCTTCATCAACAGCTCCTAAAGCATCTGCAATATCTTTCATTCTTGTCACATAGTCTGAAATGGATTGAGAAGCCTTCTTCTTAAAGGTGGTAAACTCTGCCCATAAGGATGCCTTTCTTGACTTAGTAGTATTCTGGAAGTGCTCCTCCAAAGCATTCCAAATATCAATTGCACTTTCAAGACCTCGAATATGAGGTAACAGGTAATCATTGACTGCCATATAGATAATGCTCCTGGCTTGAGCATCTTTCTTCATCCAATTTTTCAAATCTGCTAACTCTTCCCTAGTTGGAACACTAGGATCTCTGAACTGTGGCTTCTCTTCTTCTCCTGTGATGTAAGCTATTAAATCTTTGCTCATAAGATGAGCTTCCATCCTCATTGACCATGCAAGATAGTTTTCCCTATCCAATTTCTCTATCTGTAGAGAATCTCCCATCTTGTGTCCACCTGTGTATTGAAATCTTCAAACTTTATGAATAATATATGTACCTTTGCTTCAAATTAGAATCCTTTTGTCTTTCTTGATGTCGTATGGTCTCCTCCTCAAGCTTTGCCTTCAAGCTTTCACCTTTTAGTGGGGATTCTCCTTTCCTTGATTTTGATGTTTCCTGCTCTGATACCACTGATGGAGAGTGTTAATCTCCAAAAGAACAACCTACTCTTGAATTTAGAACACCTCTATATCAAGAGTAAGTCAAAACCTTCACCAATTTAAGCTATCAATGACCAAATATCAATTTCTTGACTAAACTGTGAAGAAGGAATTTCCTCAGAAAGTTTGCTGCATAGATCTTGCTCATTGACTAAGTAAATGTGTAAAGTTTTTTATGAAACTTTGCACAAGGTGTCGCCTAAAGATTGCACACCTTCTCCAAGTCGAATTACTTCAAAAGGTTCAGTAGATCTTGAGAAATCTACTTACCAAGTCAGCTATGTCTAAATCTGCACTTCTGAGAAGTCGATTTGGACACCCCTAACTTCTTAACTTTAATTCTCTCAATATAAAACCCGTTTAAGCAAATGCTTTTAGCCACGAGTAGCTTACCTTCCAACTTAAAGATTAAGTGCTTACTTGCACAAAACTTTAAGCTGTGGAGTGAGAAATGATCAAATCATTAAGATCAAAATTTGCGCCTGTTTCAGGAACCAGTGAGTACTTTCTCACATGTAAATGTTCCTACACACAATTCTCTTAGCCTGATCACAATTAGACTCTCAAAATCTAGCCATAGATTGATTAACTATGGACTTAGATATCTCCAAAAGGAATTCACAAAAGATCTATCACACAGGGAGAAAACACAGAAACATCGGGCGCAATTTTTCCTTCTATTTCTCAGAAATTTACAACTGAGTGAGATTGGAGAGTTCAACTCACTTCACACATGTCTAATGACATTTTCTACTACTCAATACACTAATCTCATAATCTCCTATTGTCTCTCCTTGTCTTCTTCTACTTGCCCCGACATTTTCAAAAGTATTTATAGGCAATTATGTACAGACTTATATCAAAACATAAGTATAAGTAACCTATGTCTTAACTAATGTACATATGTGTACATGTCTTTCACTCTGTGAATGTATCCATCTTCTTTGCTTCAAGAATTGTTCTTATCTCCATTCTTTGTCCTTCAAATCTTCAATTGGTGATTGGTCTGCACCAACATCAATGTGTGTTGAATCAAAGCTATGATCATTGGGGTCATTCTCTGAAAGCAATGGTGTGACTGGCACTATGGCTCTATTCAAGTTTTCTTCTGCAGCTGCGTACTTTACAGGAATCACATTGGTTGGGGTAGGAGGTTGCTGAGCTAACACAGGCTACGGTCTTTGCTGGGTCTAATATTGGGGTTGGTAATTTTGTTGAGGCCTAGCATACTGTTGTGGTGGGTACTCGTTTTCGTATCTTCCCTGTGGTGGATAGGGCTGTGGGTACGTTTGCCTAACAGCTTGCTTGTTGTATGGGCAGTCTTGTGCTGTGCGGTTGGTGTATCTCCGTTTTATGGTGCAATATTGGCTGTTGGGATTCACTTGGGGTTGAGCCATAATGGGACATACGTTCGCCATATGGTCACCACCGCAAGTATAGCACCTCTTTACTGGAACAAACCTTGGAATTTGTTTGCTAGAGACACCTAGTTTTTGAGCTACTTTCTCAGCGAGTTCCTCAATTGATGTGGATTGTGTGGAAGAAAGGCTAGAGGCACTATCTGAATCTTTGTAAATCTTGGACAGCTCTAACTCTTCACCTAGGTTATCCTTGATGTCGATGCACATGCGTACACACTCTTCTATAGTCCTAGGGTCTTTCAAGTACACATATGACCTCAATTTGGTACTTAGCAATCCATCTAGAAATAAGGCCACTTGTTTGGCAGGAGTGGGTAACTCAGGAATAGGGCATCTCTCCAGATATTGTCTAAATCTCCTTCCTACAAGTCTCACGATCTCTTGAGGGGTTTGCTTGAAGCTATGAATTAGTGAGGAAGTATTATGCCTTATGCCACTCTTAGAGAATTCAGTGATGAAAGCTTCTAAAAGTTGGTCTATGCTCCTGAAATGTCTCTCATTCAATGGTTGAAACCATGTCAGGGCGGTGTTCCTAAGGGTTAGACCAAAGGCATTATACTGCGTGAATAGGTCCTCCACTTGTTTAGCTCTCAAGACTTGCCTAAACTCAGCCACATGATCATATGGATCTCCTGTGCCATCGAAGTAGTTTTTCATGGACTTAACTAGCTGGGTAGGTCTCAAAGTTCTAGTGTGTTCCCTCGATCTTGGTAGAGGGAATTCATCAGCATTCCTTTGGTTCTTTGGGGCTCTAAGTCCCTCAGGTTCCACTCTATTTGTTTCCGTTCTCGTTCTTTCTCTTCCCACTGGGATGACAAAGCTTACCTCAGGTCTATCTCTATGTCGGTCTCTTTGAGCTCCATGAGCTTGGGATGTTCCAGCTCTGGGGTGACCAAAGGACACATTAGACCTTGGTTGGGGGAAAATGAATTCACCCTTCCAAGTGTAAGCATGCCTGTCATGTTCTGTAACCACAAAGATCCTCTCTGAAGTGTGATCTAAGTAGGTCACTCTACCTAGGCTATCAGGATCTTTGAACTCATAGATCATGATTGTTCCTACCTCATTTGGCCGGTCAGATTTATACCTCCAAAAGGCTTCATCAGTCTCTTGATTTAGGAGTAGATCTATGCTCTTGTTATCCTGAGGAATCCATTCTGGTGTGAGGATTCTAGTGAGAACTGATTTGCCTTGAGGGGTTCTAGGCTCTACAACCATGTTTCCTTTCTCTAGGTCACCTAAGTCCGTTTCTGGGATCATGTTTCCAAATTCTTCTGTCCTATCTAGGTGACTCGTAACTACATATATGGTTCCTTCCTTGTCTAGGTATGCCCCATTTTCAAACTTGACAGCTAGGTGTTCTAGTCCAATGGATTGGTCAGGGTTTTTAATCTAGACTACTGATCTTCCTAGGCCGTCCTCATAGATGCTAGCACCTAATTGGTTGGTCCTAAGGTATTCCAACTGCGTCTTGTAGGGGCCTTCTACCCTATGCAAGTATGGCACAACTGAACTTCCTGTAGGTCTCTCCATGCCTTGAGACATCTCAGACTCGTTTGTTTTAGAGCTAGGGTAGTACGAGTGATGGCTCAACTACTGGGCCCAAGACCTAGCAGTGTGATTGACACTAGCCTCTGAAGACCTAAGACTTTGTCTATCTCTTCCTAGATGTCGTCCTGATCTAAGGTTCATATGCCTGATTAAGTAGTCCCAATTTTCCCAAGTACAACCTCATTGCTGAGTTCTTTTGTATTTGTCACTTGTTCTTTTTAATTTTGCTTAGGTTGTTTACTTCTTGTCCAATGGATCGTCCTTATAAGGAATACTTAAGTTTTTATCGTACTTGAGGTTGGTCGCTTTGGTTAAATTCTTTTCCTTATGTGTTTCGCAGTTAAAGTTTCTTTGTGCTTGCACTTGAGTAATTAGAACTCTTGGACTTAGTCGTGCTTACCGTAACCCTAATTAATCCAAACCTCTATCCGTACTTAGCCTAAGCTAGGGATTGACAGAGGGTGTTGAGAATTTCCAACCTTGAGTTTCTTTCCTTGTGTTGTTGCCCTGGTGTGCTCAAGAAGCGTGTTTCCAAGCTTGCACTTACTCTTGCTTCAAGTACCCTTCAATGCTCTCAAAGGACCTGTAAAAGGCCCAATGTTAGCTCAAGAATTGAATTCAGTTGACAGACAGATCACATTCATGTATTTAATTTGTAGACCAAATTGCCTTTTTCCTTTATGGAAAACAATCCCAAGGGACCCTTAGTTTTCCTACCCCAGGATATGGTCAACTTCAAATTACCCTATCTAATAATCCTGATATTAATTTTACCGTAACCACAAGCTTTCCAACAAAACAAAAATCACAACAAACGGATTTCGTATGAGAAAGTTATGCCAGTTCAAGTTTTGGGGACTAGAACAGGATTAAAAACAGGCTAACAGGCAAACATGAATTCTTGAACTACTTGTGTCGCGGACTCACAATGCAATGATAAACCCTAGTGTTTGTCCCACAATTGCCAAAAATTGACCACTATTTTTACCCTAAAAAATTGGCCCAATTTGCCCTTCAATCGTGTTCGCAAGCTCTGTCAATCGCGATTGATGTGTCAGTCGCGATCGACGTGTTGGTCGCGATTGACAGGTCCGTCGTGGCTGTCAGTCGCGATTGATGGGTCAATCACGATTGACACGTGGCCCATAAATTCAGTCAATCATGGTCAAAGGGTCGTTGACTTTGTCGATCGCGATTGATGGCTCGATCGCGATTGACAGGTCCGTCGCGAGGGTTCTATCGGTCGTGGTCAAACAGTCGTTGACTGGGTCGGTTGCGATTGACAGGTCCGTCGCGGTTGTCAGTTGCGATTGACAGGTCGATTGCAATTGATGGCTCGATCGCGATTGGCACGTGTCACGCGTAGCTTCTGTCAGTCGTTGACTCAGTCGGTCGCGATCGAGGTGTCAGTCGCGATTGACAGAGCCATCGGCAACTGTTCGTCGTCGTTTGTCGATCGCGATTGACAGGGCGATCGTGATTGATAGAAAACTGAGGAATTTTAAAATTTCAAGCACACATTTGGGAAGCTCTAGGCATGTAGATCATGCTTATATACTTTGTTTAACAAAAAGAGCATTTTTTCTGTCGGTCGCGATTGACAGAGGTCAATGCCTCGGGACCTGCACAGTCAAAATTTTTACCTGCTAGAGCTGGTGCAGCTGCTGGGGAGGCTGATTCCTGCAGAAAATCTCATAAAACATAGAAAATCACACGCACACAAACGCTCTCTCGCTCTCTCTCACAAGTGAAATGAGGGGAATGGTATGGGTATGGGGATATGACTAAAAACTGAAGTTTTTCGCGATGGTGGAGATGGAGATGGGAGATGGTGATGATGATGATGGTGACGAAGATAGTGAAGAAAACAAAAGAAAATAGATGAAAGTGAAGAAAATACCTACAACTCCAAAAATATGAAATGGTATTTACAAGGGCTTCTAGTGATAAAAATCACTATTTGTGTAGGGATTTCTTCTAATCATTTGACATACATTTCCTCGAGCTCCCCACTTGCTCATTCTTCTTGTGTGTCCTTGTGCTTCAGCTTCATGAAAAAATAATGGCCTACTTGCCAGATCGTCTTTGACTACTCTGCTTGCTTGTGCCTTCTCTCCGCTCTGGCTCCCTTCTTTGACAATCATGTCTTGTGAGTCCTAGGGTGCCTTGACTGCTGCCAACAAACCTACAAGAAAATACTCATCTATTCCTGCAAACAAGAATTCATGCACCATACAATACTAGTCCATGTCCTAGATACATGTATACTATTAATGCTATGGAACATTATTGATATATTTAGGTAGTGATGTGTGTGAACACTCTAGGACTACCGGGGCACTTTTTTCCCTCTTTAGGAGGTTTTTTCCCCCAGCTTTTATATAAACCTATTGCCCTAATGGGTTACTTATCTTTGTACATTCTAGTGGTAATACATTCTGTATTTTGTGTTGTATTCCAAGATTCTTCTTCTTCTTCATTGTGCTATTTGTGTGCTTTTGCATACCTCAAACTCCAACAATTGGTATTAGAGTAGGTCGTCGGTTCTTCTAGGGCATCGTCGACACCCCTCAGGTCATAGTCATAGAATTGCACAAGATCTATGAGCATACTCAGGGTGATTAGCAGATTAAAACAACTTTGCTATGTGTGCCAAAATCACTAATTGAGCTCATTTTGGCCTCCAAATGCATTACCATGTTCTGTATAAGCACCTCAAAGTCCACTACAAGTTTAGCAAAAGTCATGAGGGTAGTTCTATTTAAATTTTTCAGAAACAATCATTTTTTTGCATCAAAGTATTTTAGTCAATGGCCATGGCTGAAAGTACTGATGTATTTTGTATGTTGGCTATTGAGGATAAGTTGGATGGTACAAATTACCCATTATGGGCTTATATGATGTGTCAGGTATTGGTCACAAAAGGATTGCAGAATATTGTGCAGGATGTTGAAAAGCATCCTATTACACTTGCAAATATATGTACCAAAGCTAATGTAGATGGAATCGAAGATGGTGATATTCTATCGATACATGTTCGTGCTAGGGTTTTTGCTCCATCTACTACAAAGAAAATTCATTGGGATGACAGAGATACTAAGGCACATGCATTGATAGTGTTGTGTGTAAAATATGCCATTATTCCTCACATTTTCTTTTTGGAGAATAGCTAAGGATGCTTGGGATACACTTACACTTTGTACCAAGAAAGGGATGAGGCTCATCTTGCTTACCTCCAAAAATAGTTGGAGAGTGAGCACATGAATGAAGGTGATTGCATGGATAATTTTGTGACAAAGATCAAATATTTGAAAGAACAATTGATTTCTCCTAATGAATTCTTGCCTAATAGTTCGCTTTTGTAAATTATTTTGAATGGTCTTCCCAATATATATCAGATTTTTGCTTCTAGTATTCATTTGATGACGAAAGACAATCCAAATGCCTTAACATTTGAGGAGTTAGTCTATGTTCTATTGCAAGAAGATGAGTCTAGGCAGAACAGGTCCATAATGTGTGTTGTAGATGAACCTTTCTTAGCTAGTTAGAAGGGCAAAGGTAAATGGAGCTCTTCTACTAGTAAGGAGAAATCTACTAACTTTCCACAATCAAAGAAGGATGATAGAGACAACAAGAAAATATAAAAGTAGAAATTGTTTTGCAAGTGCTCTAAAGCAAATGATCATGTCATAAAGAATTGTGCCTGCAAAAGAAGAAAAGAGAACAGAGGTTGGAATGGTTGTTGCAAAGGCTTCTACACTAAAAATGGAGTCTACTAATCTAGTGCAAAATGAAGAATGGGCATTTACTACTATTTGGAGTTTTGACCCATCTACTCTTGAACAATGTATGTCTGTAGTAGACTCAAATGTTTGGTACTTTGATAATGGGGTAACCAAACATATTACCTCACAATGGAATTTCTTCACTTCCCTCAAGCTTGATATGGGTCTAAGGGGTAGAACCCTTGGGTTTGTAGGTGTGAAACCCTTTGGATTTATGGTTTATTTACCCCTTTCAGATGGGTCTTGAACCTTAGGTCTAATTCTCTAAGGTTGAGTACCTTAGCCTTGATTGGAAGCTTCTCTTAGCCACTTGGTTTGTACATAAGAGCTTAGAGAGTCTTCTTTTAGAAGCCATGTGATTTCCTAAGCTTGGAAACCATGTGAATAGCTTAGGGACCCATGTGATGGAAGGTACACATGTCCTCTTGAGAAGTACTTGTTGGTGTAAATCACAAGCCTACACATTTGGCTTGGAAGATTTCATGAAGAACCTACATGTATGAAGAACCATAGGAACATATGCTAGTGATTACTTACCACTTTACGTCATGTAAAAGTCTAAGTGACTTGGAATCTTTTTGTAATCACCTACCTAATTGATTCGAGGAAAAAGTAGATCACTTGATTGAGAGAATATCTCCAATCTTTTAGAAGCTTGATTAGAGGGAGCCAAGAATTTGAATTTGAATTCAATTTCCTATTCATTTCCTATAAAAATGTACTTGAAAATTCACGGGTAGATTGATTCAATTCTCGAGGCCAACTCTACTGAGTTTGAGTGTGTGTGAGGACTATACCATAGCCTACACCTCTCTACACCATTTGGCAATGCTAGTCATGCAAATGGGATTGTATACCAATGTGAATTAATAGATACATTTACATCTTTCATCTCTGTGTTCTCTGATTGTCTACTCCAAAGTCTGTCAACTTCCTGGATCATCCATCCATCTTTCGCGACAATGGTATCAGAGCAAATAAGGTAAAATGGGAGATGGTTTTCATTCATTTATTGAAAAATCGGACAGGAACAATTATCAAGCTTGGTCTCTAAGGATGAAGACCTACTTACAAGGAAGGAGTCTCTTTGGATACATCTCAAGAGATGAGGAATTGCCCTCATTCAAAGCAAGAGGATTGCCAACCAAGGAAGAACAAGAGAAACTCAATACATGGTGTGCAAAAGATGCATTGGCAAGGTCTTATCTACTCAACTCTATATCTGACTTTCTTTTACCTCATATCAAAAATTGTAAGACTTCCCAAGAGACTTGGGAAACCTTGTCATCATATTTTTCATCCAATACAAGGGCTAGGAAAAATCAGTTGTGGATTGAGTTCACAACACTAAGAAAGCAACCTAAGCAAGCTGTTTCAGAATTTGTGACCAAGATCAAAGATGTTGCAGATCAGTTAGCAAGCATAGGGGAAGAAATTGAAGAAGAGCAAATAGTGAGGCAAGTAATCAATGGAATCAAGCCTGATGATAAGTGGGAAAGCTTCACCACTGCAATGGATCTCTACATGGACATGCACACTCCAGATCTCACAACTCTCATGGGTCAACTATTTACACATGAAGCAAAGCTCACAAAGAGTGGAGACACATCAAAAGGTAACAACTCCTCTGCCCTATACACTGATAAGAAATCTAAGGATAAAGGCAAGAGTAAGAAGGTAGAAGATGAAGGCTCTACCTCCCAAGCCAACTATGCAGGGAGAGGTAGATCTTCAAGAGGCAGGGGCAGAGGAGGTAAGCAAGGTAGGGGGAGACCCTATAATTCATCACCATGTAACATTTGTGGTCTATCAAACCACACCACAGATGAGTGTTACAGGAATTATAAAAATCAGAGAGGAAGAGGCTACTAAAGAGGTGGATACTCTTAGTCTAGAGGAAGGTTCAACCATCACCAAGGCCACAACAACAATTACAACAACTACAACAACAATTACAATGGCAACTACCAAGGAGGATTCAGAAATAGAAAGGACTACAACAATTACACAGAGGAGCAGGATGACTCTCTCTTGATCATGAACATGACTTCAAAGTCACGTACAAATGATGATCATTTATTTAATATTGATTCAAGGTGTTCAAATCATGTGGCTGGTAATGTGGCACTACTCTCTGATCTTGAGGAACCAAAAGGCAAACACCAAGTCCAAACAGGTGATGATACGAAGCATTCTGTAGTTAAAGTTGGAAATGCGAAAACTAGTGATGGTAATCAGAATTTGTTGAGCAGGGTACTTTATGTACCAACAATTACAAAGAACTTAATGAGTGTTGGTCAGATTGTAGAAAAAGGGTTGCAGGTCAAGTTCAATCAACATGGAGCATTTGTGGAGGACCCAAGACATGGATTCAGAAGGATAGCTAAAGGAGAAAAATCAGGTAGACTTTTCACTTTTGAGTTGGAAGATACAAAAAATATTGCTTTATACAGTTATAAGGATCAGACACTTTCAGAGCTTGAGATTTGGCACAAGAGATTAGGTCACATAGGTGAAAGGACCTTGAAGCAAATGTGCAGGGACCAATGTGTGCTTGGGATACCTAATGTATCCAAGCAACACATGATTTACAAGTATGGTGCTTGTCAATTTGGTAAGTCTCACAGGTTACCCTACTCAAGGAAAGGATATATGCATGAAGACTACCTAGAGTTGGTTCACACAGATGTTTGGGGACCTAGCAAAGATCCCTCAGTCTTAGGTTCAAGGTACTATGTGTCTTTTATTGATGACTATAGCAGATGGACTGTGTTGTACTTTATGAAGCACAAGGATGAGGTGTTTAATTGTTTTAAAAAATATCTTGCATTAGTTGAAAATTAGACAGGAAAAAAATTGAAGAGGCTAAGGTGAGATGGAGGAGGTGAATACTTCTCCAATGAATTTGAGGAATTCTTGCAGAATAGAGGCATCAAAAGGGAAATAACCACAAGGTACTCTCCTGAACAGAATGGGGTAGCAGAAAGAAGAAATAGGTTAATTGTTGAGACACCTAGATCTATGCTTAATGAGAAGAAATTACCCAACTATCTATGGGCAGAGAGTGTCTCTACTGCCACCTATCTCATAAACAGGTTACCATCAAAGTCACTTGATGGTATGACACCTTATCAAGCTTGGCATGGTAAGAGACCATCATTAGATCATTGTAAAATTTTTGGATGTGTAGCATATGTACACATTCCCTCACAGGTAAGAGGAAAGCTAGATCCAAAGGCTGAAAAATGTATTTTCATTGGGTATGACTTAAATCAAAAAGGTTACAAATTTTATAACCCTACCAATAAAGGATTTATGGTAAGTAGAGATGTGATCTTTGATGAAAATGATTCTTGGTATGAGAATGAATGCTGGAAGTTCAAACTACCCTATGACTTGGAAGAGGAATTTCCAAGACTTGCAAAGGAGGAACCTACTCAGATTGTAGACTCAAGTTCAGATGATGAAGACACTATCAACCTTGAAGAGTTCAAAGCATGGAAGTCCAAAGGCAAAATGAAGATGAAGAAGCTTGAAGACATACCTGAATCATCAACTCAGGCAACAAGAAGATCCTAGAGAGAAAGCAAAAAACCTATCAGATATGGGTATGATACATCTCTTGTTACTAAACATTCAGTTTATCTTGCCAAGGATTTGTTAAATGAAGAACCAGGTTCATATGAAGAAGCAATCACCAAATCAGACTGGAAAGAAGCTATGGATGAAGAGATTAAAGCACTCAAGGAGTGTGATACATGGGAGTTAGTACCCAAGAAGGACTCCATGAAGGTAATAGGATCCAGATGGATCTATAAATTGAAAAGAAATTCTGATGGCACAATCAACAGGTACAAGGCCAGATTGGTAGCCAAGGGGTTTGCACAAACCCAAGGCATTGACTATGAGGAGACATTTTCCCCTATGGCCAAGATGCCAACAATCAGAGTGTTGGTTAGTGTGGCTGCATCCAAGAATCGGAACATGTACCAATTGGATGTGAAGAATGCTTTCTTGAATGGATGGATTTCAGAAGAAGTTTATATGTCACAACCTCCTGGCTATGAAGACCCTAAGAAAGTAGCTTATGTTTGCAAATTAAAGAAGGCTTTATATGGATTGAAGCAAGCACCTAGAGCATGGAATTAAAGGTTAACAACATACCTCCAAGACCAAGGATTTCTTATGA
Organism: Ceratopteris richardii; assembly: GCA_020310875.1. NCBI lineage: Eukaryota > Viridiplantae > Streptophyta > Polypodiopsida > Polypodiales > Pteridaceae > Ceratopteris > Ceratopteris richardii. The sequence goes on from CM035413.1 coordinate 74,793,268, forward strand.
GCAAGGTAGATACTTCCCTATTCATTAAGAGAAGTAATACATAATCTATCTTTGTGTATATGTTGATGACATCATCATTACAGGTAATGATGTCAATGGAATCAGAAACATCAAAAGTCAGATGATGAAGGAATTCAAGATCAATGATCTTGGGTTATTGAAGTATTTTTTGGGACTTGAATTAGTTTACACTAATTCAGGGATATACATTACTCAGAAAAATTATGTACAAGACATGTTGAAGAAATTTCACTTACAGGATGCTAAAGCAGCAAGCACTCCAATGGAGGTGAACCTAAAGCTAAGTGCCCATGAAGGTGATGAAGTCCAAGACATTACAGGTTATCAAAGTATGGTGGGTAGCTTGAACTATGCTACCTTAACTAGAATTGATATTGCATATGGAGTTAGTGTACTAAGTCAATTCATGCACAAACCAAGGATACCTCACCTAGAGGCTGTAAAAAGAATCTTGAAGTATCTCAAGGGTACACAGAACCATGGTTTGTACTTTCCTTATACTTCAGATATTGATATTAACGTCTATTCAGATGCAGATTGGGTAGGATGCAAGGATGATAGAAGGAGCACTTCTGGATACATTTCTTTTGCAGGTGACAAACCAATCATGGTTTGCAAAGAAATAACCTACTGTGGCATTGTCTTCCATAGAGGCAGAATATAAAGGGCTAGCTAATGCCACTCAAGAAGCAATCTGGATTAAACTTTTGTATACAGAATTGGGCTTATATACTAGGCCTCCAATTATATTTGGAGATAATACAAGTTCTCTTCACCTTGCAGCTAATCCTATCTATCATGCCAGGACCAAACACATAGAAGTTCATTATCACTATGTGAGAGAGAAGTTGCTAAGTAAGGAAATTCAGTTGACCTATGTGTCAACCAACATGCAATGTGCAGATTTGCTGACTAAAGCTTTGGATGGAACCAAACTTTGCAGGTTCAAATCTATGATTGGATTGCAGGATATACTTGAAGAATGAAGATGAAGACTTAAGCCAAAATGTTTGGCTTGAGGGGGAGCTGTTGGTGTAAATCACAAGCCTACACATTTGGCTTGGAAGATGTCATGAAGAATCTACATGTATGAGGAACCATAGGAACATATGCTAGTGATTACTAACCACTTTACCTCATGTAAAAGTCTAAGTGACTTGGAATCTTTTTGTAATCACCTACCTAATTGATTCGAGGAAAAAATAGATCACTTGATTGAGAGAATATCTCCAATCTTTTAGAAGCTTGATTAGAGGGAGCCAAGAATTTGAATTTGAATTCAAATTCCTATTCATTTCTGTTGAGCCCTGGCCGGTTGAAACAAGCAAAGTCAAGGTCACAGTTATGCATAAGCAAGAATGAAGTGTTAAAATTCAAGGGTCAAAGTGCACAGGTAGTGCACCTTCAATTGTCCATATAAAGGGTAACTTTTGATTGTTCACAGACAAGAGGTATTGCAGAAGTATTTTTGCTAATTCCCTTAAGGTCAAAGGGTGTTCAAAGTAATCGGGAAGGTCCAGGTGAACCCCTCTTTGGGGCAAAAGTGACGAATTAAAAGGAAAAAATAAAGGCATGTGAAGCGGCTGTGTACGCACATGTGGAAATATGGCCGCCCAATCAAATTTTTTGTTTTGTTCTAAAGTCACTACAGGACAAAGTAGTGAGTCGTTGGCCGCCTCCTAACAAGACAATCTTGGGGACATCAAAGGAAGGCCAAGAGTCTAGTGCAGTTAGGAGCGTACGGGACCAACACACTTCAAGAAGGAAAGCAAAGGCTATTCTACAAATGGGAGAGAAGCAGAGAGGAGTCGGGGAGGAAGCAAGAAAGAGAAGTGAAGAGTCACCAGTGTGCGACAACACAGAGAGGTGGAAGTGAAGAGTGCAAGAAGGGTGGAAAAGGAAGAGGGCTGGGAGTGCGAAGCTAGACCCCAAGGATCACAAGGTCTCTTGCTGTGAGCGGGCCGCGAAGGTCTTCATTCCTCAACTTGGTGGAAGCTTAGTGCAAGGTGTGTACAAGGATAAGCGTGATCAAGTGGAGGGCTGATACAGAAGAGGCCGGCCGCCAGAAGACTTTGAGATAATTGGTCTTCTGTAATTGAGCATTCTCTGTAGTTGTGTCCCGAAGTATTGACTTGGATTGTGTTTAGACATTGTAATTGTTTTACTATAATCAAAACTCAAGATTTCAAGGCGTGCTTCTGCAAAAGTTTTCAAGGTTATTTCCTCTTTTATTCTCTTCTTTTCTCCTACAAACCCTCAAACTCCTTCTTGTCCAAGAAACCCCCAACAAATTTGGCACGTACGGTGGGACCTCCAAGGAGATTTGAGCATAGGAGAAGATCTATTGCAATTGGAGAACAATATTCCAGTGTCGACAGTAATACTCCAGTTGATTAAAGAGGTACATACTTATATCAAGTGAACTATGAACAGCTCATGACCGTGACCCAGTCACAAACCTTGAGGGTCACGTGCAAGCAGACAAGAAGAAAGGCGGTCAGAAGATCATCGAGTCCACTTTCATCAACTTCATTGGTAAGAAGCATGGCAGGGCAGGTAGACCTAGAAACCTTACTCTCCAGATTAAACATAAAATTTCCCTCTTTCAGAGGTTTAGCTCATGAGGATCCAGATGAGCACATTCGAAGATTTCTGGCATTATGCAAGACTAGAGGTCTAATGGGTAGGGAAGATGCCTTCTTGATACTCTTCCCTGCCACATTGGAAGGATTGGCATACAAGTGGTTTAGCCAGTTTGCGGAAAACCACTTTACCTCTTGGGATTTGATGAAAGAGGCCTTCAAAAATCAGTTTCAGCATGGCAACACTACGGAGATCATTATAGAAGAGCTAGAAAACTTGAGATTGGGTCCAGGAGAAAAGTTCCCAGAGTTTGTGACCAGGGCCAAAGCACTAATGGCTAAACTACCAGATCCACTGCATGATTTCTTTGTCAAGAAGTGGTTAGCCAAACCCCTACCTCTGGTCACCCAATGCAAAATAAAAGAGTTAGTGTTACCTACCACCTCTGTTGAGGAGTTCATCAATACGGCCACACGCTTGGAGCAGATAAGGCACCAGTATGGTGCAACTTCTTCCCAACCAACCTATGGTACAGAACTGGAGGACCCAGTGATCCAGTTAAGAAGGGAGCTGGAGGGCTTGAAAAGGAATAAGCCCTACACAGAGGAGGAGACTGCTGTGGCTCAGCTGAGAAGGGAGATTGAAGCACTCAAGCTCCAAAAGGAGGAGGAGGCCCAAGCAGAAGAATTAGCTCAGCTGAGACAGGAATTGCAAGAACTCAAAGGAGGCGGTATCAAGAGTGGACTCTGGTGCTCCATGTGTAGCAAGCAAGGGCACATAGTAAGTGAATGTCCTCTGCTAAACGTGACTTGTCAATTATGCAGGAAAGTTGGCCATGAGGCCCATGAATGCCAACCCAGGGGAATGCCTGCAACGACATACTGGACACAGGGAGGACCTCTGCCACCAGCAAATGTAATGGCAGCCACAGCAAACCAAGGCAACAACTATAATCCTAGACCAAGGAATAATTTTGCAAATGGGCCTAGAAGGCCCATCATTTGCTTTAGATGTGGAGAGTGCGGGCATTACCAATCTAGGTGCACTCTTCCAGAAAATGCCCCCCCCTTGCAGGAACTGTCCAGAGGCCAAGGATCACTATACAAACTGTTGTCCTAAGAATCAAGCTTCTACTTCCGGACCCCATCTCCAAATGATCTCTGTATACAAAGAGGAAACATTACCTCAGGTCAATGAGCCCTCACCGTCTACCAGGGTGGTATAATTAGAAGAACTTGAATCTTTTACAGTGCAGACAAGAAGCAAGGGGAAGGCTCAAGTGGACATAAGTCAAGAATCAATGATTAGGGGATTCAACAAAGACAAGGTTGTAGCTGAAGACAAAGCAACCACAGGCGCAGACCCAAAACAAAAGGAAAACTTCATAGGCATCACTGATGTCATTGGGCATGCTTTCATCAGGGCTCAGGAAGAGTTGGATAAGTCAAGTGGAGCCCATTCTTTTAAAGAGTCGGAAGCTTCAAAACTACTCAAGTCTATGAAGAAGGAGGTTAGCATGTTTTATTTAATAAAGATGGATGGAAAATTCAGGTCAGAGTTATTGCAGATAATTGATGAGGCTTCTACTACAAGTTTAGTGGCCAAGACTGCTGTTTTACATAAAGGGATAATTATAGGGGAAGCACCCCTTACAGATTATAAAAGTCCTCGACTGACAGTATCTATTAAAGGTCATGAATTTCAGGGAGTTATTGTGGATGGTGGTTCTGGCATCAACTTGATGCCTGAACATACAATGGAAAAGATTGGACTCCACCCTTCCAGGCCTGCAAATTTCACCATTACCCTGGCAGATCAGAGCAAAGTAAGGCCTGTCGGAGTGATTCCAAAAGTCCCACTTGAAATACAAGGTAATGTGTTCATACTGGATTTTGTTGTTTTAAGATTGCCCCGGGTTGAAGGAGGATTTCCCCTCTTAATTGGGAGACCATGGTTGAAACACGCAAGTGTCATCCATGATTGGGGCAAGGACACTATGTGGGTACAAAAGAAAGAGCAAGAGCTGACGCAGCTTCACTTGGAAGAAGGCCCGGATAATCAAGGAAACACTAGCATGATGCAAAAGGTCGGCATTTGCATGGAACCAGAACCAGAAGATCAACCTTTTGGAACTGAAGGACTCACTAGGCAAGGAAGCTTAAGAAGGGAGTCAGAGAGAAGAGAAAGTACAAGCAGACAGAGCAGTCAACGACGATCTGGCAAGTAGGCCAATATTTTTTGAAGACACTAACGCATATAAGAGAGGTGGACACACAAGGAGAAGGAGCAAGTAGGGAGTGTTAGAGTATGATCAATGTCTACCCCTCATGATTGTATGCACATTTTGTAAGGCCCCCTTTATGAGGAGAAGCCAAGCGTGCATTACCCAATTGATGGGAATCCCAACTTGAATGTTGGATGAAGGTCATATTGGACCATGTAAGATATTATAAGGAAAGGGAGTTACCAGGGTCCCCAATTGTGGGGTCCGGGGCAGCGGTGAGCAGCCCCGGCTGGGGGGTCCAAGGGGGCCAGCGGGCCCCCTGGCTGGGGGGTCCCAGGGGGCCAGCGGGCCCCCTGGTGGGGGTCCGGGGGCAGCGCCCCCGGCGCGACGGTAAAGGGAATATTCCATGGAATATTCCCTGTCGGAGTCAGAAATCATTTATATTTGTTAGGTCGGTTCAACCAGTCTAAGCCGTGTATGGCAATTACGCGGGCGGTGGCCGCCCACGCCCTACCGCCCATGTATAGCCGTCCATGGCAGGCCACCCATGATCCTATATATACATGACTTCTGCACTACCTAAGACATTGAGTTGAGCCAGCATACCTCTACCTTGTATCTCCCTATCTAGAGTTGTCTAGATCACCATTTAAGCTCTACCTTGAGAGCGCACGGGTGGACAACGCCATCATCTTTGTACTTGCTGCTAGTAGAAAATTGTTGAGATTCTCCTATATCTGTTATCTTCTCTGCTATTGCTCCTGTGTTATATTGCGTAACTATTGTCTTACATGGTATCAGAGCTGTAAGGTTCGAATAGCTTGAGAAGTATCATTATTTTAGCCTACTAGCAGACTAGAATATCAGTAGATTATTCGAGTGATTACATGATGGCTTCATCGTCGAACACTAGTCTTGGTGCTTCACCTAATGTTAATGCTGCACCTATTCGAATTCGTCCACCTGCATTCACTGAAGGGAAGCTGGATGGAACCAACTATACACTCTGGAAGTTCAAAATTTCTGCAATTTTGGACTCCTATGAATTACTTGACACTGTCATGGGACCGATGGGATTGGATCCAGAGCCTATACCAGTTGAAGATCCAGCAAATTCAAGATTGATGATTCAGCCAGATCCAGATCTTCTACGAGCTTGGAAGAGGCGGAATGCTGATGCATTATGTGCGATTGTCACTAGTGTAAGTGATTCTGTGCTTACTTTAGTTCAACATACTACTAAAGCACATGAGGCTTGGGGCATATTGGCTCGACAATATGAGACCAAGAACCACACTAGGATACAGAATTTAGAAAATCAATTGGCAAATGAAAAGCATTCTGATTCTGAAAAGGCTGAAGATTTTATCAAACGGATAAAGCATCTTCAAGATCAATTGGCTGCAGTTGGTGTTGTTATAACACCAGAAGAGCTAGCTCGAAGATCTGTACGTGTTCTTCCAGCAAAGTATGATGGATTAGTAACAGCCCTTAACACTCAGGTAAGGCCAACTCCTCTTACATTTGAAGAGTTTTGTGCCATGCTTTTAGAAGAAGAGATGCGGCTGAAGAATCGGCAAAGTACAACTGATGCTGCATTCTCAGCAAATGCAAAAGGTAAAGGCTCTTCAGAGGGATCAAAGAAGAAGCCAAAGAAGAAAAAGTTCACAGGAAGTTGCTTCTATTGTGAAAAGAAAGGCCATGCCATCAAGGATTGCAGAAAGAAGCAAGCTGATGAACGGAATGGGACTGTAAAATCATCATGGAAGAACAAAGAGTCTGCAAACAACACAGAGCTGGAACTTTGGGTAGCTATTGAAGAGGTATGTTCATCTGCTCAAGCTCGTGTTGATGAGCCATGGATTTTAGACAGTGGAGCTTCTCGCCATATGACTAGTAAAAAGGATTGGTATAGTTCCCTAGTGCCTCTGCGGGAATCCATCAATGTAGTGGTGGGAAACGACTCCAAGTGTCCAGCTGAAGGAACTGGAACCATCTCTTTTATCACTTCTCCAGGTGTTGAGAAAAAGTTATCCGATGTTCTCTATGTACCTACACTCAAAAGAAATTTGTTGTCAGTTTCTGCAATAACAGATCGTGGACTCGAAGTTCACTTCAATAAGAGTGGTGCGGAAATCATGGATTCATCAGGTAATGTTGTAGGTAAAGGCACACGACGGGATAACTTGTATGAGTTAAGTGCTTTAACTGCTACAGAAGATAAAGATGTAAGCAGGTTATGGCACCAACGATTTGGGCATCTCGGATTTGCAGTTTTGAAGGAGATGCAACGAACAGGGATGGTTGCTCATTTGCCTGCATTTTCAGAGTTGCAGGAACCTTGTGAAGCTTGTATGATGGGCAAGCAACAACGAAAGGCATTTCCAAGAGAGACCAGCAATCGATCTCAAGCTCCTCTAGAGTTGGTACATGCTGATCTCTGCGGTAAAATGTCTACACCTGCTTTAGGAGGATCTTTCTACTTCTTGCTGTTAGTCGACGATTATAGTAGAAAGATGTGGGTTTATTTCATTCGAGAGAAGGCTGATGCTTTTGAAAAATTTAAAGCGTGGCATAAGTATGTAGAAAGTGAATCAGGAAGGAAACTGAAGAAATTTAGAACAGATAGAGGAGGTGAATTCTTGTCAACAGAATTCAACAATTACTGTAAGGAGCATGGTGTGAAAAGGCAACTTACCACAGCTCATACACCTCAACAAAATGGCGTTGTTGAGCGCAGGAACAGGACAGTAGTTGAAATGGCTCGTTGTATGTTAAAGGCTCAAGACATGCCTGATTCATTCTGGGCAGAAGCAGTCAATACAGCAGTCTACATCCTCAATCGAAGCTACACAAAAGCTCTGAAGGGGATGACTCCTCAAGAAGCATATTCTGGTAAAAAGCCTTCAGTTTTGCATTTCAGAATTTTTGGTTGTTTCTGTTATGCACATATTCCTGATTCAACAAGATCAAAGTTGGATTCAAAAAGCAAAAAGTGTGTCTTCCTAGGATATAGTGAAGAGTCTAAAGCATACAGGTTATGGGATCCTGAGGCAAGGAAGATTTTTGTCAGCCGAGATGTGGTGTTTGATGAACGACCACACTTAGTAGAAGATAAAGGTAAATCTACTATCTCATCAAACGGAGAAATATCTCACCTTGTGCCTATCAAAAGACAGGTTAAAGTTGAGGAGGAGGAAACATCTGATGGAGAAATTTCCTCAATAAAAAGCCAACCAATTGTAGCTGCACAGCGTAAGCCACTACCGAAGTGGGCACAACAGCTCTTTGATGATCACAATCCACATGTAGATGCACCAGAATCATCATCGGATGGATTACGAAGATCAAAGAGAATAGAGGAGCAAAGAAGAGCCTCAGAACACATTGTTAACATGGCTCTAATGGCAGATATCATGGGTTCGATAAAGGAACCTACCACCATTGAAGAAGCCATTGATGATCCAGATTGGAGAGCGGCAATGCAGTCTGAGTATGATAGTATACTCAAAAATGATACATGGGATCTAGTCGACTTGCCGCCAAAGAAGAAGGTAATAGGTACTAAATGGATTTGGAAAGCTAAGTATAAAGCTGATGGAACATTAGAAAAGTATAAGGCACGATTAGTTGCACAGGGTTTTTCACAGATTGAAGGATTTGATGTTCAAGAAACTTTTGCACCAACAGCACGCATGACAACTATTCGGACGGTACTTGCAGTAGCTGCACAAAAGTCTTGGCCTATTTTCCAGATGGATGTCAAATCTGCATTTTTGAATGGTCACCTCAAGGAGGAGGTATATGTATCTCAACCACCAGGTTTTGAGGTGCCCAATTCAGAAAATAAAGTTTGCAGGTTGAAGAAAGCTTTGTATGGACTTAAGCAAGCTCCACGGGCTTGGTACCAACGAATTGATCATTTTTTCAAAAATATGGGTTTTGAAAGAAGTACTTCTGATGCTAACTTGTATGTAACGAAAAGGGATAGCAAGCTAGTTGTTGTCATTGTATATGTAGATGATTTGATCATTACAGGAGATCATCAGGAACTCATCAATCAAACTCGGATCAGCTTGGGAACTGAGTTTGAAATGACAGACTTAGGTCTACTCCATTTTTGTCTGGGAATTGAAGTATGGCAAAGGAAGGATGGCATTTTCATCTCACAACAAAAATATTCCAAAGAAATTCTCAAGGCATTTGGAATGATGGACTGCAAACCAACTAGCACACCTATGGAGGTAAATCATAAGCTATCTATGGATGATAACATGCCTGATGTAGATGCTAAGAAGTATAGGAAGCTCGTTGGAAGTCTTATTTTTCTGTGCAACACTAGACCAGACATTTGCTATGCTGTTGGAGTGTTAAGCAGGTTTTCCAACAAACCTAAGGAGAGTCACTGGAATGCTGGAATGCGAATTCTAAGGTACATTGCAGGAACCTTGGATTTTGGTATTTTGTATACCACAGGTGATACACTCCAAGGATATTGTGATTCAGATTGGGCTGGAGATTGTGATTCTAGAAAATCAGTTTCTGGATATTGTTTCTCACTTGGTTCAGGAATATTTTCTTGGGTAAGTAGGAAGCAACCAACTCTCGCACTCTCCTCCACTGAAGCAGAGTACAAAGCAGCTTGTTTTGCTTCTTGTGAGGCAGTCTGGTTAAGGAGAATTCTTGCAGATATAGGCTTTCCATCAAATATGCCAATTGTACTCAAGTGTGATAATCAAAGTTGTATGGCTATTGCAAAGAACCCAGTATTTCATGCTCGCACCAAGCACATAGAAGTACAGTACCATTACATTCGTGAGCTAATTGAAGATGAAATTGTGGAGCTAGAATATTGCCCAACAGAGGCAAATTGTGCTGACATATTCACTAAAGCACTTGGAAGAGAGCAGCTCAACAAGCATCTTCAACAGATGGGCATAGGACCGAGACCTACTTGATTTATCATCGGTAAACATTGAGGGGGGGTGTTAGAGTATGATCAATGTCTACCCCTCATGATTGTATGCACATTTTGTAAGGCCCCCTTTATGAGGAGAAGCCAAGCGTGCATTACCCAATTGATGGGAATCCCAACTTGAATGTTGGATGAAGGTCATATTGGACCATGTAAGATATTATAAGGAAAGGGAGTTACCAGGGTCCCCAATTGTGGGGTCCGGGGCAGCGGTGAGCAGCCCCGGCTGGGGGGTCCAAGGGGGCCAGCGGGCCCCCTGGCTGGGGGGTCCCAGGGGGCCAGCGGGCCCCCTGGTGGGGGTCCGGGGGCAGCGCCCCCGGCGCGACGGTAAAGGGAATATTCCATGGAATATTCCCTGTCGGAGTCAGAAATCATTTATATTTGTTAGGTCGGTTCAACCAGTCTAAGCCGTGTATGGCAATTACGCGGGCGGTGGCCGCCCACGCCCTACCGCCCATGTATAGCCGTCCATGGCAGGCCACCCATGATCCTATATATACATGACTTCTGCACTACCTAAGACATTGAGTTGAGCCAGCATACCTCTACCTTGTATCTCCCTATCTAGAGTTGTCTAGATCACCATTTAAGCTCTACCTTGAGAGCGCACGGGTGGACAACGCCATCATCTTTGTACTTGCTGCTAGTAGAAAATTGTTGAGATTCTCCTATATCTGTTATCTTCTCTGCTATTGCTCCTGTGTTATATTGCGTAACTATTGTCTTACAGGGAGCTCCAGGAAATGTATGTCAAAATGTTAGAAGAAATCCCTACAACAATAGTGATTTTCATCACTAAAAACCATTGTAAATACCATTTCATATTTTTGGTAGCTCCATTTTGTGCAAGCCAAGGAGTCCTTGAGCTTGAGGAGCTTTAGAAGTACCTACCTGTCAGTTTTCACATTTTTTAGACTTCGTTTGAACCTCCAAATAGGATAGAGAACCTAATTTTTAACTAGGCCGGACACTAGGTCTGGACAAGGCCAAAACCTAGTCAAAAACTATAAAAAGAGCTAGAGAGCTCATTTTTGGGGGTAGATTGTAATTGAAATGAACTTGTAAGAGCTTTTTGAAAGTAATCTAAGAACTCCATTGCTTCTCACTCTTTGTCTTGCCGTGTATGTGCGTGTGTGTGTATGTGTGTGCATGCTTGTGTGCTTCTCACTCACGCACTTGTGCCTCCACTTGCTCGAGGTCTTCATACCATCCTCACGTCTTCCTGGATTGACATTAAAGGAGGTGCTACTCATCACTGAGCTACACCAATTTTTGGCGCCGTTGCCGGGGATCGAGCTTTGAGGACGAGCATGTGATGGTAAGACGTAGAGTTGAGACGTTGGCGTTGTAGGTAATTTCTTCACTCGTCTTGTTTTTCTCTTCCTTACCTCACCACCATCATCACCATCATCATCATCACCATCTCCCACCTCCATCTCCATCATCGCGAAAAAAAATTTCAGTTTTTTGCTTATACCACCTTCTCCACCTCATTTCCCTCATTCCACTTGTGAGAGAGAGCGAGAGAGCGATATTGTGTGCGTTGTTTTGCATGCTTTTTGAGCTTTCTTGCAGGTTCTAGCAGCATCATCATCTCCAGCACTCTGCGCAGGTACGAAACGTCACGAAACTGTCTCTGTGTCACCGGCCTCTGTCGATCGCGATCGACAGAAAAATCGCCCATTTGGTAAAACAAAGTGCACCACCATAATCTACATGATGAGCACATTCTAAATCACTAAAAACAGTTGGAAAATTCTGTGTTTCTCTGTCAATCGCGATCGACAACCACGATCGACAACCTTTGTCAATCGCGACCGACAGACCCTGTCAATTGCGACCGACAGACCCTGTCAATCGCGACCGACAGACCCCACGACCGACTGACTGCCACGTAGGACCCTGTCAATCACGATTGACACCGTTGATCGCGACCGACAGAATTTCCACGATTGATTGACTTTTACGCGTAGCCACGTGTCCATCGCGATGGACACATCCCCGATTGACTGAAATCACGGCGAAAAACCCGGGAAAAGTGTCGATCGCGATTGACACCATCAATCGCGATTGACAAAACTCACGACCGACTCTGTCGATCGCGATTGACACTGTCAATCGTGACTGACGTGTCGATTGCGACCCACAGGCCCCGACGGACACCTCTGTCAATCGCGATTGACAGGATTTTTCGGCCAAATTTCTAGGGTTTTTTCTTGCATCGTTTTGGGGTAATTTTGGGCATAATTAGCAAGCCATTAGTGATTTGTGAGGTCCCGACACATGTGATTTCGAGAAAACTCCTATGATCTGTCAGCCTGTTTGAATCCTGTGTTAGTCCCAAAACCCTGAACTGGCATAACTTTCTCATACGAAATCCGTTTGCTGTGATATCAGGGTTATTAGATAGGGTATTTTGAAGCGAACCATACCCCGAGGTAGGAAAACTGAGGGATCCTTGGGATTGTTTTCCATAAAGGCAAAGGATAATTTGGTCTGTGAGTTACATGCATGAAAGTGGACTATTGTGTCATTTGAATCTAAGTCTGGAGCTAACCGTGGGACTTTTACAGGTCCAGTAAGAGCACTTGAGGGCATTCAAGCAAGAGTAAGTGCAAGCTTGGGAATACGCATCCTGGGCACACCAGGGCAACAACGCAAGGAAAGAAACTCAAGGTTGGAAAATCCTCAACTCCCTCTGTCAATTCCTAGCTTAGGCTAAGAACGAGTAGTGATGGGAGTAGGCCAGGACGGCGATAGGCATCAATCAAGTTGAAGACTACCTATGCACTCAAGATCAAGATTAAACATAGTCTCTTCGTGATGCGATAACCTTAAAGGGAAGAATCTAATGAGGAACGATCAACTTACAGTGCGGAAATACACTCAAGTATACTTGACGACGTGATTTCAGAAAAGATTATAAACGCCGTAATCCACTAAAAAAGAATCAAGTAATTGATACAAAAGAACTCAGCAACGAGGTTGTACTTGGGCAAATTTGGGCTATTTAATTAGGCTTATGAACCTTAGATCAGGGCGACATCTAGGGAGAGATAGACAAAGTCTTAGGTCTTCAGAGGCTAGTGTCAACCACACTGCTAGGTCTTGGGCCCAGCAGTTGAGCCACCACTCATACTACCCTAGCTCTGAGACTAGTGAATCAGAGATGTCTCAAGGCATGGACAGACCTACGGGAAGTTCAGGAGTGCCATACTTGCACAGGGTAGAAGGCACGTACAAGACGCTGTGGTTGCGATTTGGGGCAAAGATTGAATGGAGAAGGAGAGCATGGAGTTAATATACCTAATGAGCATTCAAAGAAGAAGAATGTCATATCCTTTGGGTGATTTGGATCCTCCCGCATGATCTTCTATTGTGAATTGATGCATGAAAATAATTCGCTTGCATCCTTTCTTAGTTAATTGTATGAATGATAGTATTTGTTGTGATCCTTTCTTGAGATCTTGCATCAAAATGCCATCATATATATAAATATATATTTAAGGTTATGGCCTAAAAATGGGAATGTGTGTCTGTTGAGAGCGCATTGAATGTATTATGCAAAGGAGCATGTGTTCGAGTGCTAGTGTGTATTTATGTGTTAATGAATGCAAGTATAAGCTTGTATGTATACATGGATACTTAATGATATATGTGCATGTATGCTAAAAATGTGTGTGTATGCGCTTAGCAAAGCATAAATTTAAATGTATTAGGGTGGTAAAATATATACGTGCATGCAACACATTATACATATATAGCATACACGTGAATGGAGAGGCAGAAAACACACTCAAAGGGGAAGCAATCACGTGAAGGAGAAGCAAAGATATTATCTTAGGAGAACTTCGGGAAGAAAAGGGGATTTTTTTCGGACCGCTACGGAAGAGGGTATCTACTGCATATGACAAGAGAAGCAAAGGAGACAAGGGGATATACATCGGACATACAGGGGTTCAAGAACAGATATCGAAGAATAAGAGGAGGTTTTTTTCTCTGTGATCTATCTTGCTCGCACCTTTTTTTGAATGGACTGGCGGTGTAGGAATGCGCTTGGCAATACACCAGGAGGAAATGAAGGTCATGTTCGATGATGTGGGCTACAGAGAAATGTAAGCATAGAAGGCACTACTGTGCACTATCGGGAAAAGAAAATAGGATCGTAAGGATAAGCTAGAGATCGAGCAGAAGTGTTGTGGTAGATTAGAGGAAGAGGATCTCTTCTCGAGAGCTAAGTGAGGGCTTTGACATTGAACACAGGGAAGCTATAGGTTCACTGATAAACATAAAAGGAACATGGAGACAGTTGAAGCAAGGACTCTCCATATGAGGTGGTAGCTGGAATTGCTGAAATTCAAAATCTACCGATCGGGAAATGATTGAGGATGTTGTCAAATCCTCTCTTGCGAGTGATTCTCACAATTGAAGCAAGTAACATATATTTTCTTATGAACTTTCAAGCTTTCCAGTAATGTATGTTGTGAGGTGTGTATTGTTTTATTTAATGCCGAGATTACCATATGAATAGTTTGATTTCCTTCGTGTTAATGAATGATTACAACTAATGATAGAACATTTTGTTACTGTGTGTGTGAGGCTTTAAATTCATGGCAAGTACTACAGTCCTTTGATGTAAATAGATTTGCACAGTTTCAAAACTCTAGGTGATGTTATGGTCGAATCAACAGCCCCTAGATGTCGATCTTCCTCACACACGTAGTCTTCAATGATGAGAAAGCGCACACCAGTAATGTCAATTGAAATGTTGGCTTACCTAATACTCTCCAGGAATAAAGATCCAGAGTTGATATTGTGTCTGTGGCTATTTCTAATAAAAATAAGGTCACGTTTAGATATAGACTAGGATAACTTGAATTGATTTTTATGTGTCGAGATGTGGATCCGATGGGAAATGAGATAAAGAAGTACATGGACTCTGATCGCTCTGTTGAGTGGCTTTTGTGCCGTAAGGAAAGGGACTTTAGAAAATGTATGCACCATATTTAATTGCTTCAACATACTAGTGCATGCAAACTTAAACCTCCAGCGTCAAAGAGTAGCTTTTAACGTGAAGTTAAGTTGGAGTTAATCGCACACATGCTAATACTTCGTTTCCAGGTTGAGAATATGCAAATGTTTCTTTGTTTATTATCATCAAATCATTTGTTTACAATTAAAACTAAAGGTCGATGAAAATAAGGACGTGCACTCTCTGTTATTTGCTTTCATATTCTTATGGTTGTGAAAATAAGAGTTTAACTTTATTTGTACTGTTCAAGGATATGTTTTCCATATCTAAAAGGGTGTCATAGATTTCAACAGAAGTTCTTATGATCTGTATTGATTCTCCAGGCCGCGAAAAAAATTAATTAATTATATAGAATTTCTTTTCTCTCTCTCTCTCAGAACTATAATCATAGGGACTGCCTTCAGTTTTTCATCCATGTCTACTATGATAACAAAGTATTTTTTTCCGTACCGTCTATGTTATGGGATGCGCTCTTTGATTACAACAAGCCAAGAAATCGTGTTAAGATGAAATGGCTATAGCGAAACAAATGATAAAAGCTATATGCAATGGAACTTGGAAGCTATATGGACTTTGGTTTACTTTGAATGAAATTAGTGTTATAAGAACCATGAAGTCTTCAGGTTTAGATTTTATATCTTTATCATGAATGGAATAATAAAAATACTAAAAACCGAGTGTATACCTTATATAAGTATCTTAAATATAGACTTTAGCTCATGGCCCATCTGAACTCGTGATATCTAAATTCAGGAGTTGATGCTTTGTTAAGTGAGCATAGCAAATCCATACGTCATGAGAACTTTCGGTTCAAGTCATTGAGTATAGCAAATGAATTATTCTTCTCTCCAATAAAATTTCATATCCTAACCGTATGAGTTTTAAGCCTTGAACCAAATCTAAGAAATCAGTTTTGAATACTAATTTATACCCTCCTTTGTCATGAACAATGCGACATACCTGGTGAACCCGACGTGAAAGGAGGAGAGTGTAGAGATCCTGATCCTAGTTTAAAGAGTGGTGCGGTTGAGTGAGCTCATTGTGCTTGATCATTTATGGGCGACGCAACGATGGATGTTATAACCCAACTCCTGCGCTTTCAGCAGGACGAGAAAAGACGGAGTGCCATTCAGGCATTTCATGAGCGAGTAATCAGAAGAAGTGGATATTTCAGTGGTAAAAATGTTACTCGTTTTTGTAAGGAATATGAATTGGAGGCACGATACCTTGGTACGGGTCAAACACCATTAAGTGACCAAGAATTAATAGACAATTTTGTATACGTTTCAGAATTGCATTTGCGTGACCGACTAGTTGTGGATGCACCTCGACTAGTTGTAGAAGGGCAAATAAGATGGTCACAATACAAGATGATACTCACAAGGATGTTTGCACTGGATGACGAAGATAAAGTGACTAGATCCACATTTCTAAAGTGGATACATAAACCAAAAGATCAATCCATTCTAGATATAAAAAGGGAGTTTGATCAGCAATTTGCGGACTTATCTGATTATGATAGGAGGGCTATAGATCAAGAAAAGGTATCTCTGTTTCTCCGAGCTATAGATTCGAAAGCCCGAGAAGAAATTTTTCCATAATTACAACAGGTAGGAACTGAGTCTGGTCTTACCGAAGACTGGGGTAATGTGGACGAAGCTGTTAGAGGATACGTAGAAAAGGAAAGAACTTTGTCTAAGTTCATGCAGAGCTGGCATGATGATATGCAAGAAGAACAAGCTCAGGCTGTTCAGCAACCTGTACAGAACCCTCAGGTAAACCTACCAACACCAAAGGATGTTGTGCCCACTAATACAATGGAAGATATGTTTAAAAAGTTTAGTGACCTTACGATTCAAAGTATGAAGCAGATGATTGAATCTCAATCTTTACAAGCACCGGCACCTAAAAACCCAAAAGCTCCTGAAATTAAAAGATGTATTTGGTGTGACTCTTTGGAGCATAACAGATACTCGTGTGAGAGCTTCAAAGAAGCATTGGCAAAGAATTTGGTATTCGTTAAGGAAAAGATGATATATGACTCTAAGACTAGAGAAAAGGTAAACATTAACTTTGGTTGGGGAGGCATGAGAATATTCTTCCCTGGCACATGTGAAAACGTTGCTTCAACATCGCATACGTATGCATGTCAGGTAATTGACGAAAATAATGATATAGAACCGTTGTCTAAAGTGATAAAGTCCTTAGATCGCGGGAAGATGCATCATGAAATTTTAAAAACAGCCAGTAATGAAATCCGAGGGGTAAGTGGATGGAATGATCCTGTAGATACTCTCTCAGTTGTTACATATCTATGCTCTTCGGTAGAGCATGAAGCAGTAGTGGAAGAGAAACAAAGGAGAACCAATGAGGGTGAAGAGGAGAAAAGAAGAACTAGGCGTCAAGTAGAAGCTTCACATGAACAACCTCAAATACCAAACCAAAATCAACCAACACAAACAAACCAACCCACTCAAATAGATCCACCATCACAACCGACAATAATCCAACCAAATAAAATTCCGACTCAAGTTCAAATTCTTACTTCTGCTGAGATGCCAGTTCCTACCCACGATAATATTCCTCCTCAAGATCAAGAAATGCAACCTGTGAGAAAAGGACAAGGAAGAGTGAGAAATCCCTCATATATGCTAAAATCGCACATAGAGCAAGCCACAAATCTAAAACAAGTTCTCGAGAAAAGAGTGCTCGATAGTGTAATCGAATTTACACTCGGTGAGTTATTGGGGATAGCAAAAAGAGAATTTTTAGAAGTAATAATTGACCTCTTAAGAAGAAAATGGCAACCAATAGCTGACATGCAAGAGACTGAAAGAATGGATGAAGAGACTCTTGTTCATACTGTGCAAGCACAAGTACAAGAGCTAAAAAATGTACTTGAACCAATTGAGACTAATGTTCAACCATGCGTACATGAGGAAATATCCTTGGAGCGGAATTCTTCAGAAATAACTCCTTCGAGTTATTATACTAGAGATCATTGGGCTCGAGCCACAACTGAGACGTTGGTGAGATTAGAGAAAATTAGCACTCCAGTTGTCGCTCTTATTGATCACGGATCTGAAGTTAACTTGATGTCCAAAGATCTCTACATGAAGGGGAAATGGCCAATAGACATGCAGCCTGGTTGGAGAATTAAGGCTGCGAACTCGATGCCAGGTGAGTTGTTTGGTGCATGCCCGCAGGTTCTAGTTACAATTGGAGATGTTAGTGATTATCAAAATTTTTTCATGCAAGATCATTCTAGTTACTCGTTGATTTTAGGGCAGCCATATATTACTGCCTTAAGAATGGAAACAAGAGTCTTGGAAGATGGATCGGCCTATGCGCGAATCCGTAGTAAGGATGGAAAAAAGGCAGTCCAATTTATGACGGTTTGTGTAGACCATATCAGGAATAGAACTTCTCTTCGGACAAGACCTATTCCTGAAGAATTCGAGGATCAAAGTTTTCAAAGGAAGCTTTCATAAGTTGGGACTATGAAAGCTTGAAAAGTGAAAAGATCCCGAATGTAAATATGTTTATATCAAGTTTCATAGCACTTTCTTCGACAAATTCATTTCAGTTTCGTGTTTTTTCTGAGTTAAAAAAGTGGGAAAAACAATACATAGCAGATCTTCAAAGAAACTTTTATGGATGTAGAGTACTTGACTTCGACGAGGAAATCTCCGGAGTCTTTGATGAGATATCTTTTGCAGACACACTGTTTGATCTGCAAGAGTTAATTCAAGGAAAAAGGAGTGATTATGTGATTCAAACGCACTCTATTTCCATGTATAAGGAAATAGCAAAGTTTGAGCAAGATGAAACAGGTAAAGAAGTCTTCGTTGAAACAAAATACAAAACAATTGATAAAAAGATAAAGCCAGTCGCAGTTCCGCTTCCTGAAGATAGTAATAAACTTATGGATGGTGCAAAATCTCAGCCACCTCTCAGAGATAAAAGAAAAATAGGCCATGAATTCACTAAAGAAACACTCAAGCAAATTCAATTGGGGAAAGATGGTTTCCTCAGTGAAGAAGAGAAGAATGTATTCTCTCGGATGTTATTCAAGCATGGAAAGGCTTTTTCTTTCAATGCCCAAGAAATTGGATGTGTAGATCCATCTGTGGTGACACCTATGATAATTTTCACGATACCACATGTACCTTGGAATCTCAGACCAATTCCGGTACCAAAAGCTCATATTTCAAAGCTAATTGATCTGTTGAATGACAAGATTAGAATGGGGATTCTTGAGCCATCAAGTGCTCCTTATTCTAATCGTTGGTTTACTGTACCAAAGAAGAATGGGTCATTAAGATTTATCCAAGATCTACAGCCAGTGAATAAAGTGACAATTAGAAATATGGGAACTGGGCCTATTGTAGACGAGTATGCAGAAGCCTTTGCAGGAAGATCTATTTATTCAATGGGAGATTTACACTCTGGATATGATCAATTCCAGCTAGCTCTCAAAAGCCGTGATTTGACGACTATGAGGACGCCACTTGGGCTTGTGCGCATGTGCACTTTGCCGCAAGGTGCCATGAACTCGGTGGCACATATGATGAATGGTATGCATAAAATTCTTAGGGATTTTATTCCACATCTGACTATGCCATTCATTGACGATGTCCCTATTAAAGGCTGTGAAGAAAGAGATAGAGACGAGACTCTTGATGAGGATGGATGTAGGAATTTTGTTAAAAAGCACATAACTGATTGTGAATCCATTCTCAGTCGGCTGGAAGAGGTTCATTTGACATTGTCTGCTGAAAATCAGTATTTGGAGTGCAAGAGGTTTTAATTGTAGGAAGTTTGTGTGGACCTAAAGGAAGGAAGCCATGTCCAAAGAAAGTAGATGCCATTCAACACATGAAAGAGGTCTGCTCCTCGATCACTGAAGTGAGGAGGTTTCTTGGGGCATGTGTTTTCTATGTTGTATGGATTCCCCATTTTGCCCATGTTGCTGACCCACTCTATCAATTGCTTAGGAAAGGGCAAAGATTTCAATGGAAAGATATCCATACTCAAGCTGTGAGAAAATTAAAGAAGGCACTTGCAGAAGCTCCACTGCTTAGAAAGGCTGATTATACTGATAATAAAGAAATTTATATCACCATAGATACGAGTCCGACAGGTATAGGTTGGGCGATTGGCCAAGAGGATGATGAAGGAAAAAGATATGCAATTCATTTTGGAGCTAAAGTTCTAAATGTTCGCCAGAGAGGTTACCCTCAAATTAAGCGAGAGCTTTGGGGAATAGTGACTGCACTAAAGAATGATAAAGAATATCTGATTGGGGCAAATGTGGTAGTGGAAACAGATTGTTTACCATTGTTGGGAATGATCGTGAATTGTTCCACTGCAGACATTGCCATGTTAAGATGGATAGCATACATTAAGTCACTAAACCCTGAGTTTGTTCATATAGCTGGAAGGAATAATGTGGTGGCTGATATGCTATCACGAGCTATATATGAAAATGAAGATTCGATGACTTCTAATGATGAAGAGATAGGTCTGGACTTTTATGCTTCACATGTACATAATTTGAGCCTGAATGAAGCATCTACTGGACTAAATAGAAAAGAGCCTAAGCGTCAAAATGAAAGGCTTGGGACTTGTACTGAGTCTTCAAGAGAAGTTCAAAGAAGCTTAGGAAGCGGGAAAGATAACAGATGGATAGAAGAAGAACCTTACAAGATTCAAATAGGAATAACAGAAAGATTTAATGAAGACGAATATGAAAATGAGTGGAAGGAAATCAGGAGATATTTAAGTATGAAGTGTCCTGATCTTAGTTGGAGCAAAGAAAAATTTCGTACCATTCGAAGAAAGTCAAGCAATTATTTCCTGAAAGATGGATTACTCTGGAAGCAAAAGATTGGAATAGGTAAGATGCCCCAGCGAGTTGTAGGTTGTGAAGAATCGAGAGGAAGGATTATGCGTGAAATGCATAGCTCACTATGGGCCGGTCATAAAGGCTTTCAAGGAACTTATGAAAAGATAAGGGAAAGATACTGGTGGCCTGGGATGTATGTGGATACCCAAAATTACGTAGCCACTTGTAAACCTTGCCAGATGTACTCCAATGTTAGACACAGAGATGAATTACATCCAACATATCCTCTTAATATTCACTATAAGTGGGTTGTTGATTTAGTTACAATGCCATTAGGGGTGCATCAGATGAGGTATATTGTGTTAGCAAGAGAAGATCTAACAAATCATGTTGAAGGAAGAGCTCTAAGGACGAAAACTACAAGCAATGTATGCAAGTTTCTATTAGAAGATGTGTTTAGTAGATTTGGTTATGTGGAGAAAATAGTTGCCGATAAAGGTGAGCTTGATGCTCAGGAAGCCGAAGACTTCTTTAAAAAATATGGAATTCGATTATCGCTCACCACTGCTTACAATCCCGAAGCTAATGGAAAAATTGAGCGTGGTCACCCACCAATTATTAAAGCTTTGGCTAAGGCTTGTGAGGGGAAAATAAAGAATTGGCCAAATTACCTTCCCTTTGCCCTTTGGGCAGACAGGATGACATACACTAGAACTACTGGATATATGCCAGTAGAACTGATGTATTGTCAAAAACCTATTTTGCCGACAGAGTCACATACTTTAGCGTGGACTTCCTTGCCTTGGGAAGACGAGGTGTCAAGAGAAGATCTTCTAGCAGTGCGGATTCTTCAACTAGAGAGAGGAAGAAATCTGGTAGAAGAAGCTGCATTTAAGCTTAGAGCTTCTAGAGAGAAAAATAAAGTTGCATTTGACAAGTCCCACAGGTTAAGGCCTAAAAGGTTGAAGGAAGGAGACTGGGTACTTGTCTATGATATCTCATTGAATACTCAATATGAAGCTCGAAGAAAACTGGTTAAGAGATGGTTTGGTCCCTATGTGGTATGTAAAGTTTTCGATAATGGAACATACTCACTTAGAGAATTAGATGGGACCAAGTTAAAGGATTTAATTGCTGGAAAGAGAGTTAAGCTCTTTAAAAGAAGAGAGAATGAGAATTATGAGACGATAATAAATGAAGACGAAGAAGAGGGAAGTGAAGAGGAAGGAAGTGGAGATGATGAAGATGAAGACATCAATAAGGAAAATGATTAAAATAAATTACATCGTAAGATGATGTATATATATATATAAACACGTATATATATATGTATGTATATAATAAAACCATGTAGACAAATAACAAGATATGAATCCGTCTAAATGTAATAAATAAGTAAAGCAGCAAATAAATTAAATGTATGTGTTTTACTTATTCATGACCTTCTATTAATACTAATTTTTGTTCCTTGCAGGGTACTGACAGAGATTTGTGATCAGGTTATTAATAGGAAGTCTTTTAGGTTTGATTGGACTGTTTAACTATCTTAGGATCTGGAATGGACAGTGAAGATTCCAATGATACATCCATTCCTGAGGGTAGCATTCCTGAAAGATTTAGAGAGACGTCAAGGAGTGTGCCTGAAGGGAGAACCTTAGATAGTTCTTTCATATCAACTTACTTGCTCCCTACACCTGAAAATGAAGAAAGAATTCCTATAGAAGAGTTTGTTAAAGATCGTATCACTAGGGAGACCTTGATCTCATCATCAAATGAAGGAAGTGTGCTCAGGTATCGAAGGGCACGAACATATGGAGAAGATGACACTTCAGATGACCGTGAGTCATATATGGAAGTGGACCCAACAGCACTTCTTGTATATAGTCGTGACTTAGCAGAATATGCAGAACTCTTACAACAGCTTGCCTTGTTCCGTAGGGAACGTGAAGGGGGTGAGACGTCTTAAAGATAAATTAAAATGTTGTATTAAAGATATGTGTAAATAATGTTTATTTTGAATCAAGTTAGGTTTTTTTTTAATGAAGAATAAAGTCAGGAAAGATCCTCGGAGATCGGCAAGAAAACAAATACCAATGTATATAAATAAAGCCAGGTAATATTTTCCTTTTTGAATAACTGTTTTTATATAAATTCGTGTGAAATAAGCCTCTGATTTATGCAGGATGACCAAGTTCAAGTTTTTTCTAAAGAAAGAATGATTAAAGGCGACAAGCTCGAGCGGCTTCTGATTTTATACTGGTGAGATGTTATTGTTTCAGTTTCTTTTCCTCTCATGTATATATGTGTATGTATGTATATATATATCCATATGAAAAGACTACATGGGTTGGGCATATAACATGTAAATAAATGCATAATTAAGAAAAGTTAAGTAGAACAAAAATCTCGTGCCACTAATTAGATTACATGTAATGTATAAGGACCAGGATTATATGAGTAAGATTAGAAGATGGACTAGAACTTTCGAGAGCAAGACCTAGGAAGGTGAAGGGAAGACCTAGACTAAGTATCTGTATATAGTAGTGTTTATGAGCACTTGATGAGTGAGACACTTCGACTTCTACTCTTGATCTCTCATCTGACCTAATCTTCAGACAGATTATGTCTTGAGAAAAGAATTCTTATACCAGCCAGCTATTTATGTGTACGTGTATGTGCCGTTGGGCGCTGCGATAAGCTAGCAGGCGGGTGGGACTACCCTGGTCGGGTGATCAGGGCCACGAGCTGACGCTAGTTGTGTCGTATGGCCTGTCCTACATGTTGTTACGCGCTCATACGGGTTGATAGGCGGGTGGAGTCACTCTGACCGGGTGGTTAGAGCCACGAGCTGACGTTGATTTCGTATGAGGCTGACATTGTGCATCGTGCGCTATGTCGGGTCGGTAGATGGGTGGGCTAAACCTGTCCGGGTGGTCAGGTCCACGAGTCGCATCCGATTTTGGCATAGGCCGACATGTAGAAAAAGAATAAATAAAAATATATGAAGGTTGAGCTGGGTCAAAGAATGAAAATAAAGAAAAATAGAACAAAAATAAGAGAAAAATAAGAAAAGGTCTGATGGGGTTCAGATGATAGAAGATCAATAGGGAAGCCAGAAGAGAGTTTCATAAATCGAGTTAGTGAAGACTGGTATATGCAAATGCTTCGGATAGGCTACTAGATCTGACCGGGTCGAGTTAACGAGAGAGCTAAGAAGTTTTCGATTTACTCATATGATTTCTAGTCTAAGTGCATTAGTGTATTCTGATATGTTGTATGAGATGTTTTTGTCTACCCTCTTCTCTTAATGTATGCCAAGTTCAATGTGTTTTCAGATTTCACGCATCAAGTTAAAATTTTCTTTAAGTCTTGTTTATATGCTATGACTACTTGATCCTTGCTTGTGTTTGATGTTATGTATGCAAGATTGGCGCATCCGGAGGATGGACAGGTTCAGAGGGGGTGGATGTGGTTGCGATTTGGGGCCAAGATTGAATGGAGAAGGAGAGCATGGAGTTAATATACCTAATGAGCATTCAAAGAAGAAGAATGTCATATCCTTTGGGTGATTTGGATCCTCCCGCATGATCTTCTATTGTGAATTGATGCATGAAAATAATTCGCTTGCATCCTTTCTTAGTTAATTGTATGAATGATAGTATTTGTTGTGATCCTTTCTTGAGATCTTGCATCAAAATGCCATCATATATATAAATATATATTTAAGGTTATGCCCTAAAAATGGGAATGTGTGTCTGTTGAGAGCGCATTGAATGTATTATGCAAAGGAGCATGTGTTCGAGTGCTAGTGTGTATTTATGTGTTAATGAATGCAAGTATAAGCTTGTATGTATACATGGATACTTAATGATATATGTGCATGTATGCTAAAAATGTGTGTGTATGCGCTTAGCAAAGCATAAATTTAAATGTATTAGGGTGGTAAAATATATACGCGCATGCAACACATTATACATATATAGCATACACGTGAATGGAGAGGCAGAAAACACACTCAAAGGGGAAGCAATCACGTGAAGGAGAAGCAAAGATATTATCTTAGGAGAACTTCGGGAAGAAAAGGGGATTTTTTTTCGGACCGCTACGGAAGAGGGTATCTACTGCATATGACAAGAGAAGCAAAGGAGACAAGGGGATATACATCGGACATACAGGGGTTCAAGAACAGATATCGAAGAATAAGAGGAGGTTTTTTTCTCTGTGATCTATCTTGCTCGCACCTTTGTTTGAATGGACTGGCGGTGTAGGAACGCGCTTGGCAATACACCAGGAGGAAATGAAGGTCATGTCGGATGATGTGGGCTGCAGAGAAATGTAAGCATAGAAGGCACTACTGTGCACTATCGGGAAAAGAAAATAGGATCGTAAGGATAAGCTAGAGATCGAGCAGAAGTGTTGTGGTAGATTAGAGGAAGAGGATCTCTTCTCGAGAGCTAAGTGAGGGCTCTGACATTGAACACAGGGAAGCTACAGGTTCACTGATAAACATAAAAGGAACATGGAGACAGTTGAAGCAAGGACTCTCCATATGAGGTGGTAGCTGGAATTGCTGAAATTCAAAATCTACCGATCGGGAAATGATTGAGGATGCTGTCAAATCCTCTCTTGCGAGTGATTCTCACAGTTGAAGCAAGTAACATATATTTTCTTATGAACTTTCAAGCTTTCCAGTAATGTATGTTGTGAGGTGTGTATTGTTTTATTTAATGTCGAGATTACCATATGAATAGTTTGATTTCCTTCGTGTTAATGAATGATTACAACTAATGATAGAACATTTTGTTACTGTGTGTGTGAGGCTTTAAATTCATGGCAAGTACTATAGTCCTTTGATGTAAATAGATTTGCACAGTTTCAAAACTCTAGGTGATGTTACGGTCGAATCAACAGCCCCTAGATGTCGATCTTCCTCACACAGGTAGTCTTCAATGATGAGAAAGCGCACACCAGTAATGTCAATTGAAACGTTGGTTTACCTAATACTCTCCAGGAATAAAGATCCAGAGTTGATATTGTGTCTGTGGCTATTTCTAATAAAAATGAGGTCACGTTTAGATATAGACTAGGATAACTTGAACTGATTTTTATGTGTCGAGATGTGGATCCGATGGGAAATGAGATAAAGAAGTACATGGACTCTGATCGCTCTGCTGAGTGGCTTTTGTGCCGTAAGGAAAGGGACTTTAGAAAATGCATGCACCATATTTAATTGCTTCAACATACTAGTGCATGCAAACTTAAACCTCCAGCGTCAAAGAGTAGCTTTTAACGTGAAGTTAAGTTGGAGTTAATCGCACACATGCTAATACTTCGTTTCTAGGTTGAGAATATGCAAATGTTTCTTTGTTTACTATCATCAAATCATTTGTTTACAATTAAAACTAAAGGTCGATGAAAATAAGGACGTGCACTCTCTGTTATTTGCTTTCATACTCTTATGGTTGTGAAAATAAGAGTTTAACTTTATTTGTACTGTTCAAGGATATGTTTTCCATATCTAAAAGGGTGTCATAGATTTCAACAGAAGTTCTTATGATCTGTATTGATTCTCCAGGCCGCGAAAAAAATTAATTAATTATATAGAATTTCTTTTCTCTCTCTCTCTCAGAACTATAATCATAGGGACTGCCTTCAGTTTTTCATCCATGTCTACTATGATAACAAAGTATTTTTTTCCGTACCGTCTATGTTATGGGATGGGCTCTTTGATTACAGCAAGCCAAGAAATCGTGTTAAGATGAAATGGCTATAGCGAAACAAATGATAAAAGCTATATGCAATGGAACTTGGAAGCTATATGGACTTTGGTTTACTTTGAATGAAATTAGTGTTATAAGAACCATGAAGTCTTCAGGTTTAGATTTTATATCTTTATCATGAATGGAAACTAAAAACCGAGTGTATACCTTATACAAGTATCTTAAATATAGACTTTAGCTCATGGCCCATCTGAACTCGTGATATCTAAATTCAGGAGTTGATGCTTTGTTAAGTGAGCATAGCAAATCCATACGTCATGAGAACTTTCGGTTCAAGTCATTGAGTATAGCAAATGAATTATTCTTCTCTCCAATAAAATTTCATATCCTAACCGTATGAGTTTTAAGCCTTGAACCAAATCTAAGAAATCAGTTTTGAATACTAATTTATACCCTCCTTTGTCATGAACAATGCAACAACGCAGCTGGAATACCTTAGGACCAACCGATTAGGTGCTAGCATCTATGAGGACGGTCTAGGAAGATCCGTGGTCCAGATTAAAAACCTTGACCAATCTATTGGACTAGAGCACCCAGCTGTCAAGTTCGAAAACGGAGCGTACTTAGACAAGGAAGGGACAATATATGTAGTCACCAGTCACCCAGATAGGATAGATGAAGTCGGGAATGTAGTCCCAGAATCGGACATAGATGACCTAGAACAAGGGAACGTAGGAGGGGAGCCCAGTACCCCTCGAGGGAAATCTGTTCTTACTAGAATCCTCACACCGGAGTGGGTTCCCCAAGACAACAAGCGCATAGATCTGCTTCTGAACCGAGAGACTGACGAAGCCTTTTGGAGGTATAAATCTGATTGGCCAATTGATATAGGAACAATCATGATCTATGAGTTTAAGGATCTTGATAGCCCAGGCAGAGTGACCTACTTGGATCATGCTTCAGAGAGGATCTTTGTGGTTACAGAACATGATAGACATGCTTACACTTGGAAGGGTGAATTCGTTTTCCCCCAACCAAGATCGAATGTATCCTATGGTCACCCTAGAGCTGGAACATCCCAAGCTCATGGAATTCAAAGAGACAGAAGTAGAGATAGACGAGAAGTAAGCTTTGCCAACCCAGGGGGTAGAGAAAGAACAAGAATGGAAACAAATAGAGTAGAACCTGAGATACTTAGAGCTCACAGGAATCAAAGAAATGCGGATGAGTTCCCTCTACCACGACCTAGAGAGCACACAAGGACTTTGAGACCGACTCAGCTAGTTAAGTCCATGAAGAACTACTTCGATGGCACTAGAGATCCATACGATCATGTGGCTGAGTTTAGGCAAGTCTTGAGAGCTGAACAAGTGGAGGATCTATTCAGGCAGTACAATGCCTTTGGTCTAACCCTTAGGAACACTGCCCTGACATGGTTTCAGCCACTAAACGAGAGGCAGTTCAGGAGCATAGACCAACTCCTAGAGGCTTTCATTATTGAATTCTCTAAGAGTGGCATAAGACATAATACCTCCTCGCTGATTCACAGCTTCAAGCAAACCCCTCAAGAGACCGTGAGACTTGTAGGAAGAAGATTTAGGCAATATCTTGAAAGATGCCCTGATTTGGAGCTACCCACACCAGCTAAGCAAGTGGCTCTATTCTTGGATGGATTGCTAAGTACCAAATTGAGATCTTATGTGTACTTGAAGGACCCTAGGACTATAGAAGAGTGTGTACGCATGTGCATTGACATCGAGGATAACCTAGGGGAGGAGTTAGAGCTTTCCAAGATATAAAAAGATTCAGATAGTGCCTCTAGCCTCTCTTCCATGCAATCCACATCAATTGAGGAACTTGCAGAGAAAGTAGCTCAGAAATTAGGTGTCACTAGCAAACAGATCCCAAGGTATGCCCTTGTGAAAAGATGCTATACTTGTGGTGGCGACCACATGGCGAATGTATGTCCCATTATGACTCAACCCCAGGTAAATCCTAGTGGCCAATACTGCACCATAGAACGGAAATACACAAATCACTCAGCACAAGACTGCCCATACAATAAGCAAGCGGTTAGGCAACCCTACCCTCAGCCATACCCTCAACAAGGCAGATACCAGAGTCAATACCCACCACAACAGTATACTAGGCCTCAACAAAATTATCAACCACAATATCAAGCCCAACAAAGGCCTCAGCCCGTGTTAGCACAACAACCCCCTGCCCTAGCTAATGTAAATTCGGTAAAGTATGCAGCGGCAAAAGAAAATTTGAATAGAGCTATAGTACCGGTAACCCAATTGCTTTCTGAAAGTGACCCGAGTGACCATAGTTTCGATTCTACACATGTTGATAGCCCCCAGGCCTACTACATGCAATCTCCTGAACATGGGGAGCCCTATTATAGTGACGAGCCAAATGAACCTAGTTGGGAGTCAGATTACACAAACGTCATGTATGCAAACCCCTACCCTAGACCTCAACCTAGACAAGTAAGACCCCCATTCCCTAGAGGACCATGCTACAGATGTCAGGGGGATCACCTCATTCGTGATTGCCCCATGCCTGCACCTACCCAAACCCAATCAATGACGATCCAGGGCTATTGCCAGGAGTGTGGAAAGGAGCATCTCTTACGAGATTGCCCAAAGAACCCCAATAATATGCAAAAAATCACTCCTATCAACGTTATTGGGTTAGTTGTAGACTCCACAGGGAGTGACTTCCACTGCACCAGTACAAGTAATCACTAGAGCCCAAGCCTTGCAAGAGAACCAAAGCGTAGGCCAAGAAAAGAGCCCAGATGTTAGTGAAACGGAGAGCATGACAAAGAAGAGGACTAGAGCTTGGAGAGATTGTCGTGAAAGAATGAAAAGACAATGGGCAAAAAAGATGAGTGAACTCGAGGAAAGCCTGAGAGAAACAAAGGCCAGGATAACTGAACTCACAGCTCAAACTCCCTCTCACACTGCCCCACCTCCATCACCTCCACCATTCCCAACTCCATCCGAACCGCCACCTTCCAACCCGCCTCACCTAAACCCACCACCCCCAAGAGTAGGATCAGTCTTAGCAGATCCCACTCCCGAGGACCTAAACATGATGCTTAAAGCATATCAGGCCAGAATCCAAGAAGGGCCAAACGTAACTAATCATGAAAAGTGTTACCCTAGAGCAAAACTAGAGCTAGAACGAACCAAAATTTGTGCTAAGATGGTGGAATTGGCTCAAACCATGTTTGAAGCCAGTCGCCTATTTAACATCTCTAGTTCGGCGAAGACACAGTTGCACTTTGATGGACTGTTAGAAAGAATAGAGAAGTTGATTGCACAATCAGAAAAGGAACCCGCCTCTCAACATAAGGACAGGGCAAGTGAAAGAGTAAGCATTCCTGCCCAGGAAGCCTATGTGCCTGAAGCCTATGTGCCTAACTCTACGGAGCCAGACACATCATCTTCTTTGAATCGATTCACACCAAAATTCCTACGAGAGATTCAAGAAGACAAATGGGCTAAAGAAAGTGAAGTCCCTCCTCCCATTCAACTTGTGGATGACGCACATGACCAATTCCCACAAGACATCCCATCCATTTATGAGGAGCAGGAGAGCACCCACTCTCAGGAAAAAATAGACTTTGAGTCTAACTCTCTATAAGAATTACCCCACTTCACAGGCCCATGGGAAGCTAAGTCCACCTGTATGAGAGCACCCACAGTCATGGTAAGAAATGAGGACTCACTCATACCTAGGAACACAGAGGTAGTGAAAAACACTAAAGTACAATGCAACCTCACCTTAGAAGAGCTACTCAAAGTAAGGCCAGAGCTATGGAAACATGTGGCCAAACAAGTACCATAGATAACAAAACCTCATTCCCAGGTAGGATCCCAGAGAACAGTGCCAGAAATACCATTGGACAAGATAGGAGACATGAGTGAGGGCGAAGAGGGAAACACATATCTTCCCATCACTCATCAGGGCTACACAACCAAGGCCATTTTGGACTCAGGCGCAGGTGTTGCAATTGCCACCACTTCCCTATGGAAGCGTTGGGGCAAGCTAGCACTCAGGCCCACGAGGATGAAATTACAAATGGCCGATGGTCACATAGAGAGACCCTTAGGATTGCTAGAAGGAATAACTCTCACCACCTGTGGTGTCGAGTTTGAGCATACATTTGCTATATGTGATTTTAGCAAGAACCAGGCCTATGAAATGATCTTGGCACGACCTTTTATGCGACAGTTGCAAGTGGTACAGGATTGGGGAACCAATTCTTTGTACTTGCAACACTTAGGTGTTACGACCAAAGTGAATCTCAAAGATTACTCTCATAGAGATGTCCCTCCCATCCAATGGAATCCCATGCATAGAGCCAAAGATGATACAGAATCGGTGCATTCCATAGGGTTAGGATCCTCATGGATGCATGAAGACACCCACTTATGGATGTGCAAAGTAGCAGTAGAAGAAGAGAAGAGAGAAAAAGCCAGAGAGGTAGGTGCAAAAGAAACACATAGATCAATTCAAGACCCAGCCTATGCACCGGTAGTTTTTCCTGACGAAGAATTTGAACCCCACGGCTGGGCAAAAATCTTAGCAACAATGGACGTAGCCTTCAATGAAGAACAATGGACACCTCACTGTGATGAAGATGGCTATGACCTTTCAGTCTTCTCCATAGAGCCAATCATGGGAGAGGCAGTTCTAGAAGAATGCGAACCTAGCCCTGATGCATTTGAAGATGCGAGCGACTCCGATCTAGAGTCAATCATTATGGATCCACCTTTTGCATCAGATGAAGAATATTTCTATGAAGTAGAATTTCAACCCCAGAGGTATGGAGAGCGTACAAATGATGTAAGACTAGCCACACATGTGACCCCGAAGGAGGAAGGAAAGAAAAGAAAGAAGAGAGAAGTCACACCACAAGAGGAAGAATCTTTGTTTGAGGTCCCGGAAAATTTTAAGAAGTATGAGATAGATGAAAGGAGAGTCATGATCAGAATGCCTAAACGAGAGGCGCAATCAGGAGAGGCCTATGATAACAAAGAAACCACAAAGAAAATTGTGGTAGCCATGGAAGAGGGAGAAGAGAGATGCACTTACATAGGCCATGACCTGACGGAAGAAGAAGAGCAAGAATTGATAGCCTTGCTAAGAGAATACAGAGATGTATTCGCTTGGAGTTACAAGGATTTGAAGGGTGTTGATCCAGACATCTACTCACACACTATCCCCATGACCTCGGATGCCAAACCTTCTAAGCAAAAGCCATACACATATAATGATAATTATGCTGCTAAGATCAAAGAGGAGATAGATAGACTGGTCGAAGCTAGATTCATCTATGAAATTGAGCACACTGAGTGGGTATCCCCCATCGTAGTGGTGCCCAAGAAAAATGGAAAGCTGCGTGTGTGCATTAACTTAAAGAAGGTTAATGCAGCCACAATTCGAGATAATTATCCGCTTCCCATCACAGAACATCTCTTAGAAAGAGTAGCAGGCAAGGAAGTGTACAGCTTCCTTGATGGATTTTCGGGCTACAATCAAGTAGCCATAGCTCTAGAGGATCAGCATAAGACAGCTTTTACCACAGAATGGGGCATATTCGCCTTTCGGGTAATGCCATTTGGGCTTACCAATGCACTAGCAACCTTCCAGAGGCTGATGTGCCATGTATTTAAGCAGTTCCTGAGGAAGAACTTAGAAGTCTATGTTGATGATCTTTGTGCTCATTCCAACATCAGACAAACCCATATTCCTGAACTGAGACAAATCTTTGACAAATGTAGAGAATATCAAGTCTTCCTAAAGCCAGAAAAGTGCGTTTTCATGGTCAGGCAAGGTAAGATTTTAGGACACATAGTGTCAAAGCATGGCATATCCATCGATGAAGAGAAAGTAAGAGCCATAGCCGAGTTACCTAGGCCAAAGAACGTCAAGGAAGTACAGGCCTTCATGGGGCATTGTGGTTACTACCGCCGGTTCATTCACATGTATGCTGTCATTGCAAAGCCCATGTATGGACTTCTGACTAACTTTGAGTGGACTAATGAATGCGAGAATTCCTTCCAGGACCTTAAAGGATGATTATGTTCAGCACCAATCTTAACCACACCAGATTGGAATAAGCCATTCCATGTTCACGTGGATGCATCCAATTATGCTATTGGGTGTGTGCTTGCTCAACCTACTAGTGAAGGTAGTATGGATCTTCCAATTGCCTATGCCAGTAGACAATTGAATGCAGCTGAATGAAATTACACCACTACTGAGAGAGAAGGCTTAGGCATGGTATATGTAGTTAAGGAATTTAGACACTATTTGCTTGCAAACAAGTTTAAATTTTTTACTGACCACCAAGCATTGTTATATCTCGTGAACAAGCCATGCAATACAAGAAGATTAGTAAGATGGTTTCTCTTACTAATGGAATATAATTTTGAGGTTGTGGTAAGGAAAGGGAAGACTCATTTGAGAGCAGATCATCTCTCTAGGCTCACATCTGGAGAAGCCCCACAAGGAGTGTCAGATGACCTTCCTGATGCTTACTTGTTTAATTTGGAAGTGGTGCCGTAGTGGGCTAAGCCATTAGTGCCAGTATTGACGTACGGGCCTAACCACCCAGTAATAGCCACACAGGATAGAGAGGTAGTAAAAGCCCAAAAGTACCACATCATGGCTGGAAGTATGTACAAGCACACAGATCAAGGGATCTTGGCTTGTTGTGTAGAAGAGGACGAGTATGCGAAGTGGTTGCAATTAGCACATGTAGGTGCATTAGAGCAACACTACTCAAAGCGATGAACCCTACAGACACTACGGAGACTCGGAGTACATTGGCCGACTATGGAAGCTGATGTCCAAAAGTTGTGCAAGGAATGCCCAATCTGTTGCACTAAACCACCTGTGGAACATGCCACTCTTTATCAAGTATCCATAGTGCCAGATTGGAGTGAACCACTAGTATCCTTCCTGAGGACAAAAACGTTCCCTCTAGACATGACTCTAACTCGTAAAAGAAGTCTAGAACAAGAAGCCCTAGATTACTCACTCATTGGTGATAATCTATACAAACGTGGTAAAGATGGTTACCTGAGACTTTGTGTTCATGAGAGTGAATATCTAAAGATTTTGGAAACTGATCACCAAGGTGTAGCAGGAGGACACTTTGGACCAGATCCGGTAATCAAGGCAATATTATTTGCAGGTTTCTGGTGGCCGACCCTTCACATGGATGCACATACCTATGTGAAACGGTGTGATGTTTGTCAGAGAACTCAGTATCCTATACGCAAAGAGGAGATGCCACTGAAACCTATGATGGGTGGACATGCATTCTCTAAGTGGGGAATAGACTTTGTAGGCCCTATTAATCCCCCAGCTAAGGGTTCCCATGCTGAATATATCATTGTTGCCACGGACTATCTAACCAAGTGGGTAGAGGTGAAAGCCACAACGAAGAACAATGCTCAAACAACAGCTAAGTTCTTATTTGAGAATGTGTTCACTAGATACGGGATACCTATAGAGCTAGTTAGTGATAGAGGCACTCACTTCTTGAATGAAGTTATTGAAAATCTGCTCCAAGAATTCTTGGTAGTACATAAGAAGTCTGCCCCCTATCACCCTCAAGCAAATGGCCAGGCTGAGAGCACCAATAAAATCTTATGCAATGTACTGACAAAATTAGTGAACAATAAACGCTCTGATTGGGACAAACAGCTACACCATGCTGTTTGGGCATATCGAGTGGCCTACAAAACAGTACTCCAAGCCACCCCCTTTCAGATGGTGTTTGGCCAAAATGCAGTGCTACCATTGGACTTCTTAATACCTACATTGAAAGTAGCACAAGAGCATGAATGGACGGGTCATGAACTCTCCTCAAGACTTTTTGACCTTGAACGATTAGGAGAAACAAGACTGAGAGCGGCTGCAGGGATATATGCAGCTAAGAAACGACAGAAGGCATACTTTGATGCCCACATTAAAGAGATAAAGGTTTGAAGGCAGGCGACCTAGTACTAGTCTACACTTTGAAACAACATGCAAGGAAATTAGAGAAGAGAGGCTATGGACCCATGATTATAAACAGAATCTCATCAAGTGGAGCAGTGCAACTAGCCACATTAGAAGGCGACATTCTCCCGAGCTACATTAGCGGATGCAGGGTCAAGTTGTATCAGGAACCTCTCACAGAGGAAATGCTAAGTCGACTCAATACTGCTAAGAAATGCAAAGAAGAAGAAAAGCGAATTCGAGAAGAAGCCCAAGCAGAAGCATTGGAACGCATCCAGAGAATGAAGTTGAGAAGACAGAATAAGGAACAACCTAGGACGGATGCCTATGCAGATCAAGGATATCATGTGGCTATGTGTGAAGTTTCAGGTATCAGTGCTCAAAGGATAATTGATCAACGTCCTTTTATAACCTTAGAGATAGGACAAAGAAAGGGTGCAAAGATTGTAAGAGCTTTGATTGACTCAGGTGCAGCCACTAGTGCGGTTAAATTGTCTTACTGTCAAGAATTAAGATTAACTGTCAATCCTATAGAAGCATATCTCATAGGATTGGGAGGTGTGGAAACACCTTGCATGGGCGAGGTGGATCTTCCCATCTCCATTCAAGACGAAGTGATGATAGTCAAAGTATTAGTGTGTCAAGATGAGGACCTCACTGAGCCTCTTGTCTTAGGTCAGGACTGGATCTATGATCATGCAGTCAACCTAAACCTAAGAAGCGGACTTCTTCAGGTATGGGTAAATCATAGCCGAATTACAGTTGAATTGGAAAAGGAGGCACTCAAGGAACTAGGTAAAACACAAACTCTTGGTCCTTCCAGGGGTGCACATGAAGTTGACAATGCTATTCTTGTCCAAAAATGTATGATGCAGAAAGAGGATTGTCTCAACAACGGAGTCAAGGATAAGACGGTACTCCCTTCTTTTCCAAAGGTCAGAAGGATGCAACAGCCAACGGCAGATCAAATACAGAAGAAGCAGAACACTACCTGTACTGGAGGCCAAAAAAAGGAGCAAAGCAGATTGTTTCAGCCGATGAAACAAGTATGGAGGCGAAAAGGCGAACACCATGTTCCGGCCAGGCCAACACCACGACCAAAACCTCTTATTAGTAATCAACAGCACGATACTAATAAGAAGCCTTTCATAAGTTCTTCTGTGAAAGTGAAGTCTATTTGGGTCAATAAAGGCCAGCCCATAATCACGACAAATCTGGGTGCCTAAGGCTTGCTTGCGGGCTCAAATAGCTACACCAAGGCCAAACCCTGCCCAACGAGTTTCACTCACGTGAACATCTGAGGCCCAGTCTTACACATCACGCACTAACACGTATTCTTCCATGAGCACAAGTAGAATCACTTGTAAATGGGTTCCTAAAAAGCCCCATTTTTCAAGTAAATACCCTATCACACTCCCTAGAGCCTCCACAAAGTCAAAATCAAAACCTATCCATTGCATTTGGCAACCTAAAACTTGTAATAAACCCCCAGAACCCAGTTGTAAATCCATGCCCACCTACTAACTACGTCACTCTCACACCACATCATTCCACTTAGCTCCTAGGTCTAACCAATCCCTAACTACACACACAAGCACCGAGCACTTACTAACCCACTAATCTCTCTGGAACCTCATGTTAATGTTGTAATGGGGACAAAAACGGTTCTATCTTGTCCTTTACAATGTTAACACATGTTTGTATATTCTCACAGAATCAGGAGGGAAGAAGTAACATGGTAGATACGGCAGGAACTAGCTCCTAGGCAGGCACCATCACCCAAGTCGTTGATATTGAAAGTCTTCCCGTTGAGGAGGAATTGAAGGAACGCCCTGTAGCATTGAGAGCATTACACGCCAAACCGGTTCAGAACCCTCCACAAGGGCACACTATGCCAGTCAGTAAAAACTCTCATTGGTTCAGTGATGTGGCAGGACCCCTAGGTGAAGGCACTTATATGTGGGAGGCCGAGATAGAATTCAATGGGCGCTGGGGGAGGTATCACTTTTTCATTAGGGAATTTGAGAGACTGCAGAATAATGAAGGGCTGAAACCTATATGGAAGAAGGCAAGACTCTACGAGTACTTCAAATTCCAGTTGCCAAAGCCGGATTTTCTAAGATGCTCTTATTTGATTAGCACCCTTACTCCGAGCAAAGACAAAAAGGGATACAGCTCCTTTGTCCTCCCATCTCTCACAAGGGGCAATGAGCTCAAGCATTTCAGATTAACTATCAACTTGGTTAGGGAAGCTCTAGACATGAAAGGTATGCATATTCCTATGGAGAAAGAGACTATGGTCCCCGACAATATGAAGAACAGGAATCTGACAAAGTTAAAAGACATGGTGGCCATGACGCCTACAATCGCCATTCATTTGCGAATGGTCATGCAACACTTTGCATTTCCCGCCCAAGAGAGGTTCACAATGCCACCTAAAAAGATATGGTTTAGTTTATACCTGGCTGATGCTTTTGATTTGACAATCAACATGCCTCACTGGATTATCGACCAAATCCACTTGGCTCATCAAAGGTGGTATAGAAAACAAAAGTTTGTACTGTACGGATGCTGTGCTCTGACTAGGATTGTGTACAAATGTCTCGCGTATGATGTACCAGTGCAAAGGGCACTCATTTGGACCAGGGTACAAGAGTTTCAGCGCCGATTATCCTCCACAGGACCACCATCCAAGAAAATGAGAGGCGCCGTTCAGATGCCCTACGCACAACCCCGCGGTGCAACATTGACTCCAGAGACCACTCCACGACTTCCAAGGCGGGTGCAACCCTTCACTATCAGATTACCAAGGCACAGCACTGACGGACCTAATCTGGTGTTCCCACCCATACCAACCGACCTAGAGTTTCCTCACGGATTCACTTTAGAAGACTTAACTGATGAGGAGGTAGCCAGAATCATTGAGGCTGTTAACGCAGAAGTCGAGGCAGAACAAGCTAGTGGACAACAAACTGCTACAGACGAACCCCATCCCAGACAACCAGAAATTGTCGATGTGGAGGGTGAATAAGAAGAAGGACAAGAGGAGGAACATGATCGACAATCCGAGGAAGAAGAGCAGGAATATGATCAGGAAGCCCTGTAGGCACTTGAAGGTGCCCCCGCTTACACGAAGGCATTGAAGAAGCTCTATGATACCATGAACAGAGTGCAAGAGCAACATAGACTATCCCTAGCAGCAGGCAAGGCCCTCATGAATCAAATCCTTGAGGAGGAAGGCGTAGATGAGCAATAGTGCGCCACGCTTGACATGATATCTGAGGCTTTGGGAGTACCTGAAACGGTGCATACCGCCCTTGCACAAGCACGAAGAACGAAACAAAGATATGGCAGACGCCCCCCTCGAGCAGGAAAGCAGATGAATGTACTAGTATCAGAACCACAAGGCACATCCACAACCACGGGCACCGCACACACTGTCCACGATACTGAGGAAACCCATGTATCAAGTGCACCTCCATCACCCCCATTGCCACCCCTGCCTCCAACTCCACCACATTCACCTCCCACAACCAGTGTAACCACGACCGTCACCGCCTCAGAGTCCACTACCCATACCGAAGCACAGACCGTCACACAACCCACACACCCTATCTCCACTTCCTTTGTCTATATGGCCACTGAAACAGTAGTTCTAACTACCACCACAAAAGATCTCAACCCCCCGATCACACTTCCGGGCAGTTCGTATTCACAATTGCACACACCACTATCACCGCACCCACAATTCCACTATTCACAATCACTCCCACTACTGCATCCACCGTTGATCTTATGGACATCTCACCCACCTCCGCACCTCTCCCTCCCCCCATGCATCCACCATCTCCCATTCTCCCACCTCCCACTTCACCATTTTCTAGCACCACATCCACACTTCCATTCCCTTTCCCCTTTCCCTTCCCTTCTACATTCAACCCCCTTCGCGCATCCACCCCTATTAATAATGTATTTAATAATATGTATCAGTGTATGTCGCAACTGCAACAGCACTACCAACATCTTGATAACCAACATACACGACTCTTTCGAAGCCATGAGGAACTTCAACTCCGATTCATTGATCTCGAAAGGGAAAAGCGGCTACTACAACAACAACATGCCACTTTACAGGAACAACATGCACAATTAGTAGCCAATCCACCTCAGTCAGATGCTGAGGAAAGACAACATATGGATGAATTGCTACACTCCCAGATAACGGAGAATCTCAAACTTAGATGCAACCTGGCTCTCCTACGAAAACACATGTCTACAGCTCTCGAAGAGAATAAACGGCTGCAGAAACAGAATGAAGAGAACTTGGAAGCAGCCATGGAGGGATCCCCGCAGGAAATCGACCCAGAAAAATTCAAGGCCATTCCCTCAGAGAATATGAAAACTGTGTTAGAAACCCATGCCGACCTCCTGGAGGCCCATGCAGCGCTAGAACGAGAAAGGGATGATCTACTTAAGCAACTGGCAACGCAGCAGGAGTCACCAAGCAAAGCCACAGCCACAGACGACACATCCAAAGAAGTCACAAAACTCAGAGCAGAACTCGAAGAATTACGCAGCAAAGTCATGCAATACGAACGTTAGCCCTCTCCCCTTGTCGAGCTCGAGCCTGAAGATCTAGTGCCAATCGAGATAGAGGAAACTTTCGAAGACCCGTATGTTCCCATGCCTGCACCAGGGGGCAAGCAAACAGACGAGGGCATGGACACCATAGAGATAGAGGCTCCTGAATGGATGCAGAGGTTAGAGAAAGTGGCCACAACCCATGATGATAGAGTTGCAGTTCAGATAGCATCTATGTCACACTTGGAAGAAGTAGTCATAAAATCGGATTACTTTAGGAATCTCTCCCATCATAGGTGGATCGGCACATCTGACGATTTGTATGTTCCTTTCTGTGTCCTAATGGCGGATTACAATGTGGAAATCAAGAGTCACACCATCAAAAGAACCAACCTCGGCTACACAGTTTGCACCGGATGACATCCCAGCAAGTGCCAAGCAGGGCAATATTCATCAACCGATGTGGAGGATTCTTCTACTGGAAACCTACCCAGAGATGGTAAGAACATGGAATAACATGCCTTTGTACATCAAATACAACCCATGGTACTGTCCTGTGTTTCGAAGAAGGTCATGGCCGGAATACACAAAAATGGTGCTGACAAACAAAGGATGTGAGAAATGGCTCAATTATGTTTACTTAGCACCACCCAAAGGCCAACCTACCATAGGATACATGATCTCAACGATTCGGCATTGGGGGGTCAGGTTTAAAAATGTACCAGATGTCATGGCCCAAATGTGCCTTAAAATTTTTGAACTCATGTTGGTTACCTTGAGGACTTTCAAAAATGTCAAGGAGCCCCATCTGTCAGCTCTTGGATTTAATGAAGGTAATCAGGACCTCGTCTACGACATGAGTGCAACACCATCTATTAATGTTGTATATGCATGGCACGCGCGCATCAAGTATCTACTAGCCTGCTTTAAACAGAAGTTTGAAGAAATGTTCGCCACGGGATTCTGGGAAAATCATTCAGAGATATTCATTCCCAAACCATCACATTTATTGCAGTTGTTTGCAGTGGAACAAGCTCTTCATTCAGAAAAGTTACGTATACCACATCTAGAGGTTCCCGGGCCGGTAGATTGGGATGCTTTACTCACGGACTTGGCCAAAGGGTTGCGGATTGCAGAACATCACTTAGAAAAAGACGTTGTTGAGTACTACATCCAACGACCCACCCAACAAGGGTCTGTCAGGGACGACAGACGTGAGAGAGGGGGGGGGTGTTGGAACTGAAGGACTCACCAGGCAAGGAAGCTTAAGAAGGGAGTCAGAGAGAAGAGAAAGTACAAGCAAACAGAGCAGTCAAAGACGATCTGGCAAGTAGGCCAATATTTTTTCAAGACACTAACCCATATAAGAGAGGTGGACACACAAGGAGAAGGAGCAAGTAGGGAGCTCCAGGAAATGTATGTCAAAATGTTAGAAGAAATCCCTACAACAATAGTGATTTTCATCACTAAAAACCATTGTAAATACCATTTCATATTTTTGGTAGCTCCATTTTGTGCAAGCCAAGGAGTCCTTGAGCTTGAGGAGCTTTAGAAGTACCTACCTGTCAGTTTTCACATTTTTTAGACTTCGTTTGAACCTCCAAATAGGGTAGAGAACCTAATTTTTAACTAGGCCGGACACTAGGTCTGGACAAGGCCAAAACCTAGTCAAAAACTATAAAAAGAGCTAGAGAGCTCATTTTTGGGGGTAGATTGTAATTAAAATGAACTTGTAAGAGTTTTTTGAAAGTAATCTAAGAACTCCATTGCTTCTCACTCTTTTTCTTGCCGTGTGTGTGCGTGTGTGTGTATGTGTGTGCATGCTTGTGTGCTTCTCACTCACGCACTTGTGCCTCCACTTGCTCGAGGTCTTCATACCATCCTCACGTCTTCCTGGATTGACATTAAAGGAGGTGCTACTCATCACTGAGCTACACAACCCCACATAGATTTTGAGGAAGAAGAGGATATTCTAAAGTGGCTGCATGCAGGCAACTCTTCTTCTTGTTTTGGAATTTTTCTCAATAATTCTTGCACAACTTAAGATTATGATGAAGGTGACAAAAAAGTCCAGGTTGATGGGTTGGGAGAGCCTATCACGGACCACAGAAGGGGCAGAAAGACACCCCTCAACTACAACTCAGAGGAGGATATCAAATCTACAAATAAGGCAGATGCCAAAGTTAAAGGCAAGGTAACAGACTCTAGTGAAGAATACTCTTTTCCTATTCAAGAAATACCTGCAAGATGGATGCAGGAAAAAGAGGAACACATTGAAATCCAGGAGACACCTGCTTATGAAGCAATGCATAGCAGACTAGTGGAAGAAGACAAGGAAGGATATGAGCACAAAGAGAGTATGGTAGAGAGAAATCCTGTCAAAGAAATACATTTAGATACTCAAAACAATAACCGACCAGTTTTGGTGGCCACCTGGTTGTGGAACTACCAAGAGCTTGTGGAAAAGGTCAGAACATTCTTGAACCACTACACAGATGTTTTTGCATGGCATTATAAGGATCTAGAAGGAGTACCACCAAGTTATGGAGAACACAGAATTCCTTTGATAGAAGGAGCAAAGCCGGTGAGAGGAAAAAGTTATAGGTTGAATCCCAAGTATGGTGAAGCTGTCTATTCCGAGATTCAGAAAATGGAAGATGCAGGCATTATCATTCCTGTAGAACATTCGGAGTGGCTATCTCCCATGGTGATAGTGCCAAAGAAGAACACTAACAAGATCAGAATCTGTGTGGATTTTAGGGCATTGAACAAAGTCACGATTCTAGACGGATTTCCAATGCCATTTGCTGAGCAGGTCATAGAAGAAGTAGCTGGTCATTCCCTTTATAGCTTCATGGATGGATTCAGTGGATACAATCAGATATCCATTCACCCTAGGGATCGGGAGAAGACAGCATTCA
Organism: Ceratopteris richardii; assembly: GCA_020310875.1. Lineage (NCBI taxonomy): Eukaryota > Viridiplantae > Streptophyta > Polypodiopsida > Polypodiales > Pteridaceae > Ceratopteris > Ceratopteris richardii. The sequence goes on from CM035413.1 coordinate 74,835,201, forward strand.
TTACTCCTTGGGGAACTTATGTATATCTGAAGATGCCCTTTGTGTTAAGAAATGCTCCAGCTACCTTCAACCGAACAGTTAATCTCATTTTTGGACCATTGCTACTAGAGTCGTTAAGAATCTTCATGGATGACTTTTCATCTTTTCAGGTACTCTTAAAGAAACTCCTTTGGACTGTTTAGAGAAGCATCTGCTTCAATTAAAACAAGTTTTTGAGAGGTGTAGAGAAACGAAGCTGAAACTGAATCCAAACAAATGCCACTTTTTGGTGACCGAAGGTACTTTGTTAGGGCATGTGGTATCTTCCAAAGGTATGGCACCTGATCCAGACAAAATCATGGCTATATTAAAATTGCCTAGGCCTAAATCTTCAAAGGAGATTCAAAGTTTTCTAGGCCATACAGAATACCACCGCAGATTTATTAAAATGTATGCAGATATAGCCAGACCTTTGGCTAGGCTCACAGGCAAGGAGGTTCCTTTTAAATGGGATCAAGAGGAGGAAAAAGCATATCAAACACGAAGGTCAAAGTTAGTGTCTGCTCCCATTTTGATCACACCTGAGTGGTCCAAAATATTTCATTTACATGTGGATGCCAGTGCATACGCAGTAGGGGCAGTTCTAACACAACCTAGTGAAGAATTTAAGATGGACAGACCGATTCAATATGCCAGCAGAATTTTGTCTAAGGCTGAAAGGAACTACATCACTATAGAAAGAGAAGCCTTAGCCATGGTTTTTGCTGTCCAAAAATTTTGGCATTACTTATTGGGAGTGAAATTTGTTATTATAACTGATCACCAACCTCTAAAGTACTTACTCAACAAACCACAAGCCACTGGTAGAATATGGAGGTGGTTATTGTTATTCCAGGAGTTTGATTTCTCGGTAATTCATAAACCAGGTAGAGAGAATGTTATGGCGGATCACCTGTCCAGAATAAGTATGATGAATCAAACCAGTGGAATCAATGATGATTTTCCCGATGCTCATCTGTTTGCTGTACAAGCTCAAGGTTAGTATGATGATATTAAGCAGTTCATTCAGACTGGGCTGTATCCAGAAAAGGCTAGTGCTGTACAAAGGAAGAGACTGCTAATCAAGTGTAGACCATATACCTTCATTAAAGATAAATTATATAGACAGGGCAAGGACGATAGGGTTAGGAAATGCTTGGAAGAAGATGAAGTGAGGGAAGTACTGCACTCTGCACATGAAGGAACAGGTGGTGGGCACCTTCCAGGGCATATCATGAGCCAGAGAATACTGGATGCTGGTCTATGGTGGCCTACACTATTCAAGGACGCAGATGAATGGAGAAAAACATGTGATGTGTGCCAGCGGTGTGGCCCTAAGCCCACCAAGCAGAGGCATAATCCGTTGATTGTTTCCACTTCTTCGCAACCATTTGAGAAGTGGGGATTAGACTTTGTCGGGCCTATATACCCCGTGGCGGTTCCTAAAAGAGAAAAGTACTTACTGATAGCCACCGACTACGCGACCAAATGGGCTAAAGCTATTGCATCCACGGACTGCACTGCACAAACTATGGCTGATTTCTTATACAGTAACATCATTTGCAGGTTTGGATGTCCACTTGAAATATGTACCGATCAGGGTACTCATTTTGTCAACAAAGTACTGCAAGAAATTTCCAACAAGTATCGAATTTTACATAGGACTTCTTGTGCATACTACCCACGAGCTAATGGTCAAGCCGAATCAACCAACAAAGTATTGATTTCAATGCTAAGAAAGGAATGTATGTTACAGCCTACTTCTTGGGGACAGGCTTATCTTGGTACATTATGGGCATAACGATTGGCCTATAAAGAGACGGGGTATTCTCCCTTTCAACTAGTTTATGGCCTCGTTCCCATTGAACCATTTGAGTTCACCAAAGGCTCTATCCGAACGGAAGGAGTTGAGAAAAATGGGATAGAAGTTCCACCCCGACTAACTGCTTTGCATAAACTGGAAGAATCAAGGATTTTAGCCTCCAAACAGTTAGAGAAGATTCAGATACAAAGAAAGGAGACTCATGACAAAAATTTATGGCACAAAAACTTGAAGCCTGGTGATTTAGCTCTACTACACAGACCACAGATTTCTACTCAAACCAAAGGAAAATGGATCCCTCACTGGGAAGGACCTTTTCGCATTTCAAAGATGCTGCAGTGGGGTGCTGTGCAGTTAGAAACACTCGATGGCGACACCCTGCCATTAGTAAATATTTAAGGACTCAAAGCTTATCATAAAATGTCATAACAATCGCACTTTCATAAATTTGTTCCTAATAATTTTGGTTCTTTTTTTAATAATAAAATAGCATAATTATAAATGCTAAAGCAATTTGGGCGACATTTTTCTTTTTTTTTCATTAAGCACTCAATTCAATTAAAAATCACTAAATGGAAATTAGGCGTCAATTTTTTTTCATGGCTCTTATTCTACTCAACATCTTTAAATGAGAACCCTTTCTTTGTTTATCTATTGGATGAATGAGATTGAAGTTTGCTTCTTCTCTCTTTTGAGCACTCTTTTAAGCTGAACCAACCCTTTTCTGTGAGGTAATCTCACATTCCTCCTTGCTATATAATGAGACCCCTCATTCATTCTTGCTGACCTCAGCTTCAGCAACACGACCCCTCAATATCCTCATCGATATCCACTGCAACAATATCATCATCAGTGCTCAATCCGAGTTTTAGCCCAGAGGAACTCTGTTGCCGACATGTAGAGTAGATCTCTTCTTCATACCGCAACCCCACCCTTCTTCTCTCCCTCCCCCTCCATCTCTCGCCGCTAGCCCCCTCTCCCTCCCCCTCCATCTTCCCCCGCCTACCCCCTCTCCCTCCCCCTCCATCTCCCCCGCCCAACCCCCCTCCACCCCCCACCGCCGACCGCCCCCTCCACCCTCTCCCTCCCCCTCCATCTCCCCCCGCACATTCTCCCTCCAACCCCCTCCGCCAGTAGCGCCCTCTCCCTCCCCCTCCATCTCCCCCCGCCAACCCCCTCCCCCTCCCCCTCCATCTCCCCCCGCACACACCCCCTCCACCCTCTCCCTCCCCCTCCATCTCCCCCTGCACACACTCCCTCCACCCCCCTCCGCCAGCAGCGCCCTCTCCCTCCCCCTCCATCTCCCCCCGCCAACCCCCTTGTAGCTCAGTGATGAGTAGCACCTCCTTTAATGTCAATCCGGGAAGACGTGAGGATGGTATGAAGACCTCGAGCAAGTGCAGGCACAAGTGCGTGGGTGAGAAGCACACAAACATGCACACACATACACACACACGCGCACACACGGCAAAACAAAGAGTGAGAAGCAATGGAGTTCTTAGATCACTTTCAAGAGGCTCTTACAAGTTCATTTCAATTACAATCTAACCTCAAAAATGAGCTCTCTAGCTCTATTTATAGTTTTTGACTAGGTTTTGGCCTTGTCCAGACCTAGTGTCCGGCCTAGTTAAAAATTAGGTTCCAGGGCCAATTTGAGGGCTTAAACGGAGTTTAAAAAGACGAAAATTGATATGTAGGTACTTCTAAGGCTCCTCAAGCTCAAGGACTCCTTGGCTTGCACAAAATGGAGCTAGAAAAATACAAAATGGTATTTCCAATGGTTTTTAGTGATTAAAATCACTATTTGTGTAGGGATTTTCTCTGTTGATTTGTCGTACACATCTTTGAGCTCCCTACTCACTCTTTCTTCTTGTGTGCTCCACTCCTTGATGTCTGAAAAATTTAGATGGCCTACTTGCCAGATCTTCTTTGGCTACTGTGTCTGCTTCTGCTATCTCTTCGTTCCGACCCTCTTTGTCTTGTGGCTCCTTCGGTTCCCTGACTACTGCCAACACCCCTCCCCCTCCCCCTCCATCTCCCCCCGCACACACCCCCTCCACCCTCTCCCTCCCCCTCCATCTCCCCCCGCACACACCCCCTCCACCCTCTCCCTCCCCCTCCATCTCCCCCCGCACACACCCCCTCCACCCTCTCCCTCCCCCTCCATCTCCCCCCGCACACACTCCCTCCACCCCCCTCGGCCAGCAGCGCCCTCTCCCTCACCCTCCACCTCCCCCTGCACACACCCCCTCCACCCTCTCCCCCCCCTCCATCTCTCCCCGCACACACTCCCTCCACCCCCCTCCACCAGCAGTGCCCTCCCCCTCCATCTACCCCGCCAACCACCTCCCCCTCCCCCTCCATCTCCCCCCGCACACACCCCCTCCACCCTCTCCCTCCCCCTCCATCTCCCCCCGCACACACTCCCTCCACCCCCCTCCGCCAGCAGCGCCCTCTCCCTCCCCCTCCATCTCCCCTCGCCAACCCCCTCCCCCTCCCCCTCCATCTCCCCTCGCACACACCCCCTCCACCCTCTCCCTCCCCCTCAATCTCCCCCCGCACACACTCCCTCCACCCCCCTCCGCCAGCAACGCCCTCTCCCTCCCCCTCCATCTCCCCCCGCTAACCCCCTCCCTCCACCCCCCTCCGCCAGCAGCGCCCTCTCCCTCCCCCTCCATCTCCCCCCGCACACACCCCCTCCACCCTCTCCCTCCCCCTCCATCTCCCCCCGCACACACTCCCTCCACCCCCCTCGGCCAGTAGCGCCCTCTCCCTCCCCCTCCATCTCCCCCCGCACACACCCCTTCCACCCTCTCCCTCCCCCTCCATCTCCCCTCGCACACACTCCCTCCACCCCCCTCCACCAGCAGCGCCCTCCCCCTCCATCTCCTCCCGCCAACCCCCTCCCCCTCCATCTCCCCTCGCACACACCCCCTCCACCCTCTCCCTCCCCCTCCATCTCCCCCCGCACACACTCCCTCCACCCCCCTCCGCCAGCAGCGCCCTCTCCCTCCCCCTCCATCTCCCCCCGCCAACCCCTCCCCCTCCCCCTCCATCTCCCCCCGCACACACCCCCTCCACCCTCTCCCTCCCCCTCCATCTCCCCCTGCACACACTCCCTCCACCCCCCTCCGCCAGCAGTGCGCTCTCCCTCCCCCTCCATCTCCCCCCACCAACCCCCTCCATCTCCCCCGGCACACACCCCCTCCACCCTCTCCCTCCCCCTATCTCCCCCCGCACAACACCACCTCCACCCTCTACCTCCCCCTCCATCTCCCCCCGCACACACCCCCTCCACCCTCTCCCTCCCCCTCCATCTCCCCCCGCACACACCCCCTCCACCCTCTCCCTCCCCCTCCATCTCCCCCCGCACACACTCCCTCCACCCCCCTCCACCAGCAGCGCCCTCCCCCTCCACCAGCAGCGCCCTCCCCCTCCATCTCCCCCCGCCAACCCCCTCCCCCTCCCCCTCCATCGCCCCCCACACACACCCCCTCCACCCTCTCCCTCCCCCTCCATCTCCCCCTGCACACACTCCCTCCGCCAGCAGCGCCCTCTCCCTCCCCCTCCATCTCCCCCCGCCAACCCCCTCCCCCTCCATCTCCCCCCGCACACACCCCCTCCACCCTCTCCCTCCCCCTCCATCTCCCCCCGCACACACTCCCTCCACCCCCCTCCACCAGCAGTGCCCTCTCCCTCCCCCTCCATCTCCCCCCGCCAACCCCCTCCCCCTCCATCTCCCCCCACACACACCCCCTCCACCCTCTCCCTTCCCCTATCTCCCCCCGCACAACACCACCTCCACCCTCTACCTCCCCCTCCATCTCCCCCCGCACACACCCCCTCCACCCTCTCCCTCCCCCTCCATCTCCCCCCGCACACACCCCCTCCAGCCCCCACCGCCAACCACCCCCTCTACAATCCCCTCCACCCCCCACCGCCGAGAGCCCCCTCTCCAACCCCCTCCACCCCCACCGCCGACGGCCCCTTTCCCTCCCCCTCCATCTCCCCCCGCCTAACCCCTCCACCCCCCACCGCCGACGACCCCTCTCCCTCCACCTACATCTAACCCCGCAAGCACCCTCCCCCTCCCCCTCCATCTCCCCCCGCGCACACTCCCTCCACCCCCTCAGCCAGCAGCGCCCTCTCCCTCCCCCTCCATCTCCCCCAGCAAACCCCCTCCCCCTCCCCCTCCATCTCCCCCCGCACTCACCCCCTCCACCCTCTACCTCCCCCTCCATCTCCCCCCGCACACACCCCCTCCACCCTCTCCCTCCCCCTCCATCTCCCCCCGCACACACTCCCTCCACCCCCCTCCACCAGCAGCGCCCTTTCCCCCTCCCCCTCCATCTCCCCCCGCACACACCCCCTCCACCCTCTACCTCCCCCTCCATCTCCTCCCGCACAACACCCCCTCCACCCTCTACCTCCCCCTCCATCTCCTCCCGCCCACGCCCCCTCCACCCTCTCCCTCCCTCTCCACCTCCCCCCGCACACACTCCCTCCACCCCCCCCGCCAGCAGCGCCCTCCCCCTCCATCTCCCCCCGCCAACCCCCTCCCCCTCCATCTCCCCCCGCACACACCCCCTCGGGCCTCTCCCTCCCCCTCCATCTCCCTCCGCACACACTCCCTCCACCCCCCTCCACCAGCAGCGCCCTCCCCCTCCATCTCCCCCCGCCAACCCCCTCCCCCTCCATCTCCCCCCGCACACACCCCCTCCACCCTCTCCCTCCCCCTCCATCTCCCCCCGCACACACTCCCTCCACCCCCCTCCGCCAGCAGCGCCCTCTCCCTCCCCCTCCATCCCCCCCCGCCAACCCCCTTCCCCTCCATCTCCCCCCACACACACCCCCTCCACCCTCTCCCTCCCCCTCCATCTCCCCCCGCACACACTCCCTCCACCCCCCTCCGCCAGCAGCGCCCTCTCCCTCCCCCTCCATCTCCCCCCGCCAACCCCCTCCCCCTCCCCCTCCATCTCCCCTCGCACACACCCCCTCCACCCTCTCCCTCCCCCTATCTCCCCCCGCACAACACCACCTCCACCCTCTACCTCCCCCTCCATCTCCCCCCGCACACACCCCCTCCACCCTCTCCCTCCCCCTCCATCTCCCCCCGCATACACCCCCTCCACCCTCTCCCTCCCCCTCCATCTCCCCCCACACACACTCCCTCCACCCCCCTCCACCAGCAGCGCCCTCCCCCCCCTCCATCTCCCCCCGCCAACCCCCTCCCCCTCCCCCTCCATCTCCCGCCGCACACACCCCCTCCACCCTCTCCCTCCCCCTCCATCTCCCCCCGCACACACTCCCTCCACCCCTCTCCGCCAGCAGCGCCCTCTCCCTCCCCCTCCACCTCCCCCTGCCTAACCCCTCCCCCTCCATCTCCCCCCGCACACACCCCCTCCACCCTCTCCCTCCCCCTCCATCTCCCCCCGCACACACTCCCTCCACCCCCCTCCGCCAGCAGCGCCCTCTCCCTCCCCCTCCATCTCCCCCCGCCAACCCCCTCCCCCTCCATCTCCCCCCGCACACACCCCCTCCACCCTCTCCCTCCCCCTATCTCCCCCCGCACAACACCACCTCCACCCTCTACCTCCCCCTCCATCTCCCCCCGCACACACCCCCTCCACCCTCTCCCTTCCCCTTCATCTCCCCCAGCACACACCCCCTCCACCCTCTCCCTCCCCCTCCATCTCCCCCCGCACACACTCCCTCCACCCCCCTCCACCAACAGCGCCCTCCCCCTCCCCCTCCATCTCCCCCCGCCAACCCCCTCCCCCTCCCCCTCCATCTCCCCCCGCACACACCCCCTCCACCCTCTCCCTCCCCCTCCATCTCCCCCCGCACACACTCCCTCCACCCCCCTCCGCCAGCAGCGCCCTCTCCCTCCCCCTCCATCTCCCCCCGCCAACCCCCTCCCCCTCCATCTCCCCCCGCACACACCCCCTCCACCCTCTCCCTCCCCCTCCATCTCCCCCCGCACACACTCCCTCCACCCCCCTCTGCCAGCAGCGCCCTCTCCCTCCCCCTCCATCTCCCCCCGCCAACCCCCTCCCCCTCCATCTCCCCCCGCACACACCCCCTCCACCCTCTCCCTCCCCCTATCTCCCCCCGCACAACACCACCTCCACCCTCTACCTCCCCCTCCATCTCCCCCCGCACACACCCCCTCCACCCTCTCCCTCCCCCTCCATCTCCCCCCGCACACACCCCCTCCACCCCCCACCGCCGACCACCCCCTCTACAACCCCCTCCACCCCCCACCGCCGACAGCCCCCTCTCCAACACCCTCCACCCCCACCGCCGACGGCCCCTTTCCCTCCCCCTCCATCGCCCCCCCCCCTAACCCCTCCACCCCCCACCGCCGACGACTCCTCTCTCTCCCCCTACATCTAACCCCGCAAGCACCCTCCCCCTCCCCCTCCATCTCCCCCCGCGCACACTCCCGCCACCCCCTCAGCCAGCAACGCCCTCTCCCTCCCCCTCCATCTCCCCCCGCAAACCCCCTCCCCCTCCATCTCCCCCCGCACTCACCCCCTCCACCCTCTACCTCCCCCTCCATCTCCCCCTGCACACACCCCCTCCACCCTCTCCCTCCCCCTCCATCTCCCCCCGCACACACTCCCTTCACCCCCCTCCACCAGCAGCGCCCTTTCCCCCTCCCCCTCCATCTCCCCCCGCACACACCCCCTCCACCCTCTACCTCCCCCTCCATCTCCTCCCGCACAACACCCCCTCCACCCTCTACCTCCCCCTCCATCTCCCCCCGCCCACGCCCCCTCCACCCTCTCCCTCCCCCTCCATCTCCCCCCGCACACACTCCCTCCACCCCCCCCCCCCGCCAGCAGCGCCCTCCCCCTCCCCCTCCATCTCCCCCTGCCAACCCCCTCCCCCTCCATCTCCCCCCGCACACACCCCCTCCACCCTCTCCCTCCCCCTCCATCTCCCCCCGCACACAGTCCCTCCACCCCCCTCCACCAGCAGCGCCCTCTCCCTCCCCCTCCATCTCCCCCCGCCAACCCCCTCCCCCTCCATCTCCACCCGCACACACCCCCTCCACCCTTTCCCTCCCCCTCCATCTCCCCCCGCACACACTCCCTCCACCCCCCTCCGCCAGCAGCGCCCTCTCCCTCCCCCTCCATCTCCCCCCGCCAACCCTCTCCCCCTCCCCCTCCATCTCCCCCCGCACACACCCCCTCCACCCTCTCCCTCCCCCTCCATCTCCCCCCGCACACACCCCCTCCACCCTCTCCCTTCCCCTCCATCTCCCCCCGCACACACTCCCTCCACCCCCCTCGGCCAGCAGCGCCCTCTCCCTCCCCCTTCATCTCCCCCCACACACACCCCCTCCAACCTCTACCTCCCCCTCCATCTCCCCTCGCACAACACCACCTCCACCCTCTACCTCCCCCTCCATCTCCCCCCGCACACACCCCCTCCACCCTCTCCCTCCCCCTCCCTCTCCCTCCCCCTCCCTCTCCCTCCCCCTCCCTCTCCCTCCCCCTCCCTCTCCCCCCGCACACACCCCCTCCACCCCCCACCGCCGACCACCCCCTCTACAACCCCCTCCACCCCCCACCGAACACAGCCCCCTCTCCAACCCCCACCGCTGATGGCCCCTTTCCCTCCCCCTCCATCTCCCCCCACCTAACCCCTCCACCCCCCACCGCAAACGACCCCTCTCCCTCCCCCTACATCTAACCCCGCAACCGCCCTCCCCCTCCCCCTCCATTTCCACCCGCACCTAACCCCTCCACCCCCCACCGCCGACAGCCCCTCCCCCTCCCCCTCCATCTTCCCCCGCCTACCCCCTCCCCCTCCCCTCCCCATCTCCCCCGCAAATGCCCCGCCCTCCCCCTCTTCCCTCCCCCTCCATCTCACCCGCCGAGCCTTTCCCCTCCATCTTTACCCCACCCCCGCGCTATCCCCCTCACCCTTCCCCTTCATCTCTCCAGCCGAACCCCCCACCCCCTACCCCTTCCGCCACACCTACCACTTCAACAGCTCCCCCTCCAAGGAATTCACAAAAATCAAGTTTAGCACCATTAAGTTCTTCGCCAGCAACAACACAAAAATCAAATCCATACCCTCAATGTCTGATCCCTCCGCGCCGGAAGATAATTCGGAAAGCATGCCTACTCAACATCTTCCCTGCCTCATCTCCCCGATCCCGACAGTGCCCGCACCCATTAACCCACCAAATGCATCGCCTTCACCTCTTCCTCCTGCCACTCTTACTATTCCTACTTATTCAATTCAATCTGAGTCCACCGACATATATTCTCCACCTTCCCTCCCTCGCCCTCCTTCTCCTTCCCCGTCTGCTTCTCTTACCTTAAACTCGCCTTCAGGAGATTATATGCGCCTTTTTCTTCCCCCTGATTTAGATCTGCAGATTCATATTCATTTATCCCTCCCAACCATTGAACTTCGTCATCTATTTTCTGTCAAAAATCTTCAGCAGGCAGGTCTCTGGGGCTTGGCTAACGTTTTCTTCAATGATCCCTCAAATTATACTGAGGTCTATGAAACTCTCCGTCTCTTTCCTACTTTTCGTACAAGAACTCTCTCCATCTCAGATCTTGCTGCTAGTATTGGCTCCTCCCTAATCCACTTCAGTAGTCCTCCTTTCTTATATTCTAGAGTGTCAGCCTCTGCCACCATTGCCTTTTGTAGAGATCGCTTTGAAAATAATGCCCGTTTTTCCATCTGCATGACATCCATCATTAATTCATTTATTTTGTTCTTTTTGCTTCGTAGTCCCACATCTTCACTCCCATGGTCTGATATTTGATTTGCGGATCCCCTTTTTTGCTTCCTCAATAGTCGACCATACCCTTACGCCGCCCTCACCTATAGTTCCTTAACTTTACGATCTCGACGCCTTCGTGAAGCTATCACTCGGGGCTCTCATACATTTTCCATATATTCTGCACCATTCCTTGTTTGGATCTATCAAATACCAGTGCAATCTGCAAATAATCTCGCTATTCTTCCTCACAACCCTGTTAGCCACCCGCCTAACCATTCCGGGCTACCTTTCATCTCACAATCTCCTACCTCCCCTCCAATCTCAATTGACTCAGCTTCCGCTTCCACACCGACCTCCGCCCACCCGGATATCACTTCCCTTCCTCCGCCCGCTTCTACCATTGCTGTGACAATTCCTACCCCTATCCTTGTTCCTAAACCTTCTCCCTCCTCAGTTTTCAGGCCGCTAGTTCAAACGCAGCTCAACCCCCACAACCCCACCTATACAACCCCTCGTCCACCGGTTTCCAATTCGCATCCGGTTTCCAATTCGCCCCCTGTCATTGATGTTCCCCTCAGCCAACCCCTTCCCTCGAACATTCCTTCACATCCCTCACACTCTACCGCTCCCACTCATCCTCCCATTCCGCATGTCACCCCTACTCCGCCAAGTGACCTCCCTTCTGCCCCTTCCTTTTTACAATTGCTCCGCGACACAAGTGCAGTTGCTCTTGGTAGTGCTCACGCCTCCCAAGTGTCATTGGATTCTGTCTCGGCCGCAGCTTCTATTCAGCAGCAGTATATCTCTACCATCGACACCATCAACCGCATGGCCACTTCTCAATGGCAATCGCTCAATGAAATGGCTCATTTACTCAAACAAGAGCGGGATCATTATCGAGATATCGCCGATTCTGCGTTGAAGGCCTTATCAGATATTCAAAATCGTTCTACCTTAGGGCTCTGTGATAATGCTGCGTGCCGTCGTATCAAACGCGAACGGGACCACCTTAGGCAGTGCCTTAGTTCTCTCCAGCATATGATTGAGCAAGCTTCTGCTCCTCTGCCCTCCTCTCCACAACCCCCCGCTGCGGGCCTCAATCCACCTTCTCAATAATTTGCAAGCCAACTTCTCAATAAATTGCTATCGGTTTCAGTTTCCCTTATAGATTTGCAAATAAAACTCTCATCCTTCTGATTTTGTCTCATCAAGGATAATAAATATTTGTAGCGTGATTTATCGGGTTTTCTTCCTTAATCAATAATATCAATCCTTATCTATTTTCATGCCTACGTTCCCTCTATGTTTCTTCTGCTGTTCCACTCTGTTCTTGAGTTGCTGTTCCACTCTGTTCTTCTTGTATCGTGTTGCTGCTGTCTCTCCGGGACGGAGAGCACATTAGGTGGTGGGCATCTGTTGAGCCCTGGCCGGTTGAAACCAGCAAAGTCAAGGTCACAGTTATGCATAAGCAAGAATGAAGTGTTAAAATTCAAGGGTCAAAGTGCACAGGTAGTGCACCTTCAATTGTCCATATAAAGGGTAACTTTTGATTGTTCACAAACAAGAGGTATTGCAGAAGTATTTTTGCTAATTCCCTTAAGGTCAAAGGGTGTTCAAAGTAATCGGGAAGGTCCAGGTGAACCCCTCTTTGGGGCAAAAGTGATGAATTAAAAGGAAAAAATAAAGGCATGTGAAGCGGCTGTGTACGCACATGTGGAAATATGGCCGCCCAATCAAATTTTTTGTTTTGGTCTAAAGTCACTACAAGACAAAGTAGTGAGTCGTTGGCCGCCTCCTAACAAGACAATCTTGGGGACATCAAAGGAAGGCCAAGAGTCTAGTGCAGTTAGGAGCGTACGGGACCAACACACTTCAAGAAGGAAAGCAAAGGCTATTCTACAAATGGGAGAGAAGCAGAGAGGAGTCGGGGAGGAAGCAAGAAAGAGAAGTGAAGAGTCACCAGTGTGCGACAACACAGAGAGGTGGAAGTGAAGAGTGCAAGAAGGGTGGAAAAGGAAGAGGGCTGGGAGTGCGAAGCTAGACCCCAAGGATCACAAGGTCTCTTGCTGTGAGCGGGCCGCGAAGGTCTTCATTCCTCAGCTTGGTGGAAGCTTAGTGCAAGGTGTGTACAAGGATAAGCATGAGCAAGTGGAGGGCTGATACAGAAGAGGCCGGCCGCCAGAAGACTTTGAGATAATTGGTCTTTTGTAATTGAGCATTCTCTGTAGTTGTGTCCCGAAGTATTGACTTGGATTGTGTTTAGACATTGTAATTGTTTTACTGTAATCAAAACTCAAGATTTCAAGGCGTGCTTCTGCAGAAGTTTTCAAGGTTATGTCCTCTTTTATTCTCTTCTTTTCTCCTAAAAACCCTCAAACTCCTTGTCCAAGAAACCCCCAACAATTTCCTATAAAAATGTACTTGAAAAGTCGCGGGTAGATTGATTCAATTCCCAAGGCCAACTCTACTGAGTTTGAGTGTGTGTGAGGACTATACCATAGCCTACACCTCTCTACACCATTTGGCAATGCTAGTCATGCAAATGGGATTGTATACCAATGTGAATTAATAGATACATTTACATCTTTCATCTCTGTGTTCTCTGATTGTCTACTCCAAAGTCTGTCAACTTGTCAAGGGCATATCTCAGTCAATACTCAACCAAATTGAGTGATTCAAAGCTTGTTGGATTCAGCTCAAAGTCATCTACATGCTGACAAAGTTTGAAGTGAAATCGTCGTCGAGGTGCTCACTGGTCTATCTCTGCATCATTCCTAAAAAGTCGGGGGTATTGCTTATCTTGCTAAATTAATTTCTCTTAGCATAGTTCATCATTTTACATCATTCCACTTGCAAATGGTAGCTTACTAAGCTAATTGAATACCCCTAGAAGGAGTTTTATCAATTGCTACTGTGGTGGTCACACTGAGCAAAACATTGAGCAGGTGTGAAGACCAAAATAGAAGTTTTTCTTGAGTTTGTGAAGTACAAAGTTGTCTGTTTTGATTCAATCATTACATACATCATTTGCAAAGGACATATACCATTTATTGATGTCACCTGGAAGCTAAGGAAGTCTACAAATCATCTGTGAAGCAAAAGAGGGCTGGTACAAAGCAGGTTTAGCAGTACCTACTCAATTTCCTGGATCATCCATCCATCTTTCCCAACAGGACTTACCCCCGTGGTCTGAGAGCTATATATTAGAGGGTTGGTTGGGTGGAAAGACATCTCTCATCCTAGTGTGTGGCCTTGCTAGTTAGTCTTCAGTTCAGTTGTGTGAAGGCTATGGAGTCCTTCCACAACAGTTTACCTTAGCATGTACCATGTTTGCTCAACAATAGTTAGAGTGCCATTGCTTTGGCTAAGAATTCGGTCTATCACGCAAAGACTAAGCACATTGAGGTAAGGTATCACTTTATTAGAGATTGCTTAGACACTAAGCACATTATTCTTGAGAAGGTTCACACTCAAGATAATGATGTAGATGCTTTTACTAAAGCTCTACCACAAGATAGCTTTCAACAATGTTGTCACTTGATGGGGGTTACTTGTTTCATACGCTTACACACTCACTTGTATAATGTGTAACATGTCCATCAGGTGGGAGATATAGTTTGTATACTTACACTCATGTATTCTTTATCATTCTTTACTTTTCTCCCATAGTTACTTTGGCCATATTAGCCTTTAGTGGGAGATTGCTACCATTAGTATCC
>CM035413.1:74885097-75115097 GCA_020310875.1 Ceratopteris richardii
AAACTTAAGTTTGAGCCTCTAATCAAATTCAAATTCAAGAAGCAAAAACTTAAGTTTCAGATTCTAAGAAGATTGAACTTGAGTTTGAGTTTCAATTTCACTTGGTAATACAGAGAGTTGGAGCCTATATTTAATTTGGAGCCTACTGTATACAAAAAAATACACAAACGCAAAGATGTGCATAACAACATTTATATATGTATAGTATATATGCTATTTGAGATTTGAGCCAGAAGGATCAAATTTTAGTTTGAGCCTCTATTTAACTTTGGGGTTTGAGCCTTTATACAATTTGGAGTTGCACTTAAGTTTGAGCCTCTATTCAACTTTGATTACGATAAGTTCAAATTTATAGTGGAGACCTCTATTCAACTTCAAGTCAATGAAGCTGAACTTAAGTTTGGATATTGATTCAAGTTGGAGTTTAAGATTATATTGACCTTGGAATCAAAGAGGTTGAACTTAAGTTTGAATCTCATGCTTGAATTTAAGTTTGAGCCTCTATTTAATTCGGATTTAGAGAAGCTTGAACTTAAGTTCGAGTCTTTATTCAACTAAGAGTGAGAAAGGCTAAAACTTAAGTTCGAGCATGTTAAGTTCCTCTCTTGGATCCAAAAGGACATACAGATTCGAATTCAAGTTCGAGCCTGTGAGTAATATCAAGTTTGGAATTGTTGGCTCACATGATATGAGGCTCCAACTTAAGTTCAAGCCTCTCAAGTTTTCTAGCAAAAACAGGCTTTAACTTAAGTTCAAGCCTCTCAAGTTTTCTAGTAAAAACACTAATATTTTTAACTCAAATCTTCTTGCATCTACAAAAGCTAAGCCTCTGAATCTTATGAGTTGAGTTATGAAGCTCATACTTTTTCAGCTTTTCCAAAAGTTGCTAGAACTTAAGTTTGAGCCTCTTAACTCATGAATCCAAAAGAGCTAAGAGGCTCGAACTTAAGTTCACACCTTTAGAATCATATCAAGTTTGAGTCTTCACATGATATGAGACGCGAACTTAAGTTCGAGCCCATGAATTTTATGTTGTGTCACATAATATGAGGCTCCGATTGCTTTGAATCATGTCAACTCTCAGTTTGTTTAGTTACAAATGAGGCTCGAACTTAAGTTCGAGCCTCTAAGCTTTTCCAGCAAACATGATAGTATTTTTAACTTGAATCTATTTTGAAATTTTAATAAAAGATGCTCGAACTTAAGTTTGAGCCTACTACGTTGGATAGTCTCTTACATCCAAAAGAACTAACTGTAGGTGAAACTTAGGTTTGGATGTCGATTCAAGTTGGAGTTTAGAATTGAATGTTTGTTGAATATAGAGTCGGCCCATGAATTTTATGTTGTGTCACATAATATGAGGCTCTGACTGCTTTGAATCATGTCAAGTCTTAGTTTATTTAGTTACAAATGAGGCTGGAACTTAAGTTCGAGCCTCTAAAGGCTTTTCCAGCAAACAGGATAGTATTTTTAACTTGAATCTATTTTGAAATTTTAATAAAAAATGATCGAACTTAAGTTTGAGCCTATTACATTGAATACTCTCTTACATTTCAAAAGAACTAACTGAAGGTGAAACTTAGGTTTGGATCGCAATTCAAGTTGGACTTTAAAATTGAATGTCTGTTGAACGTAGAGTCGTAGAGGTTTGAACTTGTGTTTGAACCTCTATTCAATGTGCAGTTTGAAGGGCTCGAACTAAATCTATTCAAGTTGGAATCTAACAAGCTCGAACTTAATTTTGAGAATCAGAGAGGATTAAACTTCAGTTTGAGAAACCCAAACTTAATTTTGTAAATCAGAAAGGATTGAAATTCAAACTATGAACTTCAGCTTGAATCTCATTTCAACTTGGATCGAGAGAGTTTGAGCCTATATTCAATTTGGAGCCTCTGAATCATATCAAGCTCGAGATTGTTTGGTCACATGATTTGAGGCTCAAATATAAGTTCGAGCCTCTCAGGTTCTCCAACAAATAGATTGATATTTTTAACTAAAATCTACAAGATCTAAGCCTCTGAATCATATTGATTTGAGCCATTTAGGTTCAAGAGGACTAATATCTTCTTGCATCTACAAGGGCTAAGCCTCTGAATCATATCAAGTTGAGTATGTTATGGCGAATGAAATGAAGCTCAAACTTTTTCAACTTTCCCAAAAGTTGTTGGAAAGTAGCCTCTTAACTCATGCATCCAAAAGAGCTAATAGGCTTGAACTTAAGTTCGATCCTTTGAATAGCAAGATGATCAAAAGCTGAAAAGTTTAGGCCTCTGAAAGATGAACAAAAGATGCTCAATCTTAAGTTCGAGCCTCTTAACTCTTGCAAGACATATTCGGGACTTTTCCAAAAGTTGTTGGAAAGTAGACTCTTAACTCATGCATCCAAAAGAGCTAATAGGCTTGAGATTAAGTTCGAGCCTTTGAATAGAAAGATGATCAAAAGCTGAAAAGTTTAAGCCTCTGAAAGATGAACAAAAGATGCTCGTGGTTCGAGCCTCTTAACTCTTGCAAGACATATCCGGGTTGAATTTAACTTCGAGCCTTTGAATCGTATCAAGTTTGTTCACATGGCCCATGAGTTTTGAGTCTGTTGTGTGACATAATATGAGGCATGAGGCTCGAACTTAAGTTCGAGCCTTTTAATCATATCAAGTTTCAGTCCATTGAGTTAGATGATATGAGTTTGAGCCTCTTAGCTTTTCCAGCAATAACAATTGAATCTCTCTTGAACTTAGAGTTGAAGAGGCTCAAACTCAAGTTTGAAGCTCTATTCAATGTGCAGTTTGAAAGGCTTGAACCTAAGTTTGAGCCTCTATTCAATTTGGAATTTGAGGAGCTCAAAATTAAGTATGAGAGTCAGAAAGGATCAATTTGAAAGTCACTTTGAGAGGAAATGATGTTTGTGTTCTAGTTTTAATTCAATTGATTATTTTTACAATAATTTTTGAAAGAATGATAATAGCATTGTTAATTTCTCATTTATTCTTTTTATAGGCAAAATCAAGATGGCAACAAAGCAAACTATATCTGGTCACCTTGAAGAAAGAGAAAAGTGGAAAGGAAAGAGAGTCATCTTGTTGGATCATGAAAAGCGTGAAAGATATGCAACTGCTATTGTTTTATTGGTAAATCCATGGGATGCTATAAATTGCAAAGAGTTGGGAGAAAGTTGCCTAGGTGTTATTATGGATGAAACTGTGGATCCATCAACTTTGGATTCAACTTTGAAATTGGTGAGTTGGCCTATACTCCAAATCATTACAGAAGATGGTGAGCCTATGATAAAAAAATTAGGCTTTAACTCATTGTATGACATTGAAGATGATCATTGCAATGGTATTGAGGATGTGGATCTTGAAGCTAGAGAGAATCCAAATTTTTGCTTTACGTCATCATACAACATCGATGATGATAATTGCAATGGTATTGAGGATGTAGATGTTGATAAGAATTATTCTCATGCTATTGATATTCAACATTGTTTTGATGATATACAAGTTGTTTCTCCTCTTCGAATGGAATCAGATGAACAAGAGGATTTTCATATGGAAAATAGTAACTGCAGATATTTTGAAGTGAACAAAAAAAAAAGAAGTTACATCCACAAGGTTAGAAAAAGTAGTACATTAGCTCCTAATAAGAGATGCTCATTTGAGAGAATTCAGATGGTTTCAATGCATGATTGTTGTGAACAGAGATGTTGTCAAGTAGCTAGTAGGGCTAAAATAATGGATGCAAGATTAAACTTTTGGGGACAATGCTATTCAGATAGATGCAAATATGTATTGGATTGCATGAATATGGTCTACAAAGGTAACTGTGTGAACTCAAGTCAACGCTAGAGTTTTAATTTCACGTTTGATGCAAAAGAAGTATGTATCAAGGCACGGTATTTAATTCATGGTATTGGAAAGAGCTCATTTTATAGGCTACGAGAAAAGTTTCTACTTGGTCAAAAGGTATCCATTCATGGGAATAATGGAATACTTAGAAAAGTATCAAACATTTAGAAATAGCAAAAGCTTTGATACATGATTTCATTGATAATAATGCAGATCAAATGCCACACAAGTTGAGAACATGTACTGATGGTTCTCGTGAAACACAAAGAGTACTTCCATCACATTATAAACAAGTGGATATTCTTCGAGAGGTGAATGTGACATTAGAGAGTTTGGGATATAATAAATTATCTCAACCAACATTTTCAAGAATGTGGAATACAAAATTTAGAACAGTTTCTTTATCAAAGTCAAGTACCTTCTCCAAATGTGACTTTTGCATAGGAATAAAAGCAAAATTACAATCTACTAAAAACCATGAAGAATGTGCAAGATATTTAGCACAAAGAAGATCTCATATGCTACGTCAAATGAGTTGTAGAAATCTATATTATGCTTGGAGAGTTTCCTCAAAATGATTTCCAGATAAATATTTATGCATTAATCATGATAAAATGGATCAAAGTAAAACAGCTATACCACATATTAGACCAGTTCCAAAATCTCTTAATGGCATTGAGATATTACCAATATCTTTAACAGGAATGCTTACTCATGGACATGGACAATGTGCGTATGGTCATTTTGCTTTAGGATTATGGCCCAGTGATCCAAATTTCACAATTGCATCTATTTCAATGTGTTTGAGAAACTTAGAAAAAAAAGATAGTCAGTTGTATGGAGATTTGGGATTGAAGAGTTCTGGTGTGAATTACACAAAGAGTCTATTTGATTCTTTGTTATGGCCTGATGCACTTTATCATCATATGGATGTATTAAAGGAGCAAAGTTTATATGACAATGTAACACAATGTAATATTACATGTGAAAATCAAAGTAATTCATTCAAGGAATTACCTAGAACATTATTTTTGAAACTGTTAGTATATGATCAATGTCTACCCCTCATGATTGTATGCACATTTTGTAAGGCCCCCTTTATGAGGAGAAGCCAAGCGTGCATTACCCAATTGATGGGAATCCCAACTTGAATGTTGGATGAAGGTCATATTGGACCATGTAAGATATCATAAGGAAAGGGAGTTACCAGGGTCCCCAATTGTGGGGTCCGGGGCAGCGGTGAGTAGCCCCGGCTGGGGGGTCCAAGGGGGCCAGCGGGCCCCCTGGCTGGGGGGTCCCAGGGGCCCAGCGGGCCCCCTGGTGGGGGTCCGGGGGCAGCACCCCCGGCGCGACGGTAAAGGGAATATTCCATGGAATATTCCCTGTCGGAGTCAGAAAACATTTATATTTGTTAGGTCGGTTCAACCAGTCTAAGCCGTGTATGGCAATTACGCGGGCGGTGGCCGCCCACGCTCTGCCGCCCATGTATTGCCGTCCATGGCAGGCCACCCATGATCCTATATATACATGACTTCTGCACTACCTAAGACACTGAGTTGAGCCAGCATACCTCTACCTTGTATCTCCCTATCTAGAGTTGTCTAGATCACCATTTAAGCTCTACCTTGAGAGCGCATGGGTGGACAACGCCATCATCTTTGTACTTGTTGCTAGTAGAAAATTGTTGAGATTCTCCTATATCTGTTATCTTCTCTGCTATTGCTCCTGTGTTATATTGCGTAACTATTGTCTTACATGGTATCAGAGCTGTAAGGTTCGAATAGCTTGAGAAGTATCATTATTTTAGCCTACTAGCAGACTAGAATATCAGTAGATTATTCGAGTGATTACATGATGGCTTCATCGTCGAACACTAGTCTTGGTGCTTCTGCTAATGTTAATGCTGCACCTATTCGAATTCGTCCACCTGCATTCACTGAAGGGAAGCTGGATGGAACCAACTATACACTCTGGAAGTTCAAAATTTCTGCAATTTTGGACTCCTATGAATTACTTGACACTGTCATGGGACCGATGGGATTGGATCCAGAGCCTATACCAGTTGAAGATCCAGCAAATTCAAGATTGATGATTCAGCCAGATCCAGATCTTCTACGAGCTTGGAAGAGGCGGAATGCTGATGCATTATGTGCGATTGTCACTAGTGTAAGTGATTCTGTGCTTACTTTAGTTCAACATACTACTAAAGCACATGAGGCTTGGGGCATATTGGCTCGACAATATGAGACCAAGAACCACACTAGGATACAAAATTTAGAAAATCAGTTGGCAAATGAAAAGCATTCTGATTCTGAAAAGGCTGAAGATTTTATCAAACGGATAAAGCATCTTCAAGATCAATTGGCTGCAGTTGGTGTTGTTATAACACCAGAAGAGCTGGCTCGAAGATCTGTACGTGTTCTTCCAGCAAAGTATGATGGATTAGTAACAGCCCTTAACACTCAGGTAAGGCCAACTCCTCTTACATTTGAAGAGTTTTGTGCGATGCTTTTAGAAGAAGAGATGCGGCTGAAGAATCGGCAAAGTACAACTGATGCTGCATTCTCAGCAAATGCAAAAGGTAAAGGCTCTTCTGAGGGATCAAAGAAGAAGCCAAAGAAGAAAAAGTTCACAGGAAGTTGCTTCTATTGTGAAAAGAAAGGCCATGCCATCAAGGATTGCAGAAAGAAGCAAGCTGATGAACGGAATGGGACTGTAAAATCATCATGGAAGAACAAAGAGTCTGCAAACAACACAGAGCTGGAACTTTGGGTAGCTATTGAAGAGGTATGTTCATCTGCTCAAGCTCGTGTTGATGAGCCATGGATTTTAGATAGTGGAGCTTCTCGCCATATGACCAGTAAAAAGGATTGGTATAGTTCCCTAGTGCCTCTGCGGGAATCCATCAATGTAGTGGTGGGAAATGACTCCAAGTGTCCAGCCGAAGGAACTGGAACCATCTCTTTTATCACTTCTCCAGGTGTTGAGAAAAAGTTATCCGATGTTCTCTACGTACCTACACTCAAAAGAAATTTGTTGTCAGTTTCTGCAATAAGAGATCGTGGACTTGAAGTTCACTTCAATAAGAGTGGTGCAGAAATCATGGATTCATCAGGTAATGTTGTAGGTAAAGGGATACGACGGGATAACTTGTATGAGTTAAGTGCTTTAACTGCTACAGAAGATAAAGATGTAAGCAGGTTATGGCACCAAAGATTTGGGCATCTCGGATTTACAGTTTTGAAGGAGATGCAAGGAATAGGGATGGTTGCTCATTTGCCTGCATTTTCAGATTTGCAGGAACCTTGTGAAGCTTGTATGATGGGCAAGCAACAACGAAAGGCATTTCCAAGAGAGACCAGCAATCGATCTCAAGCTCCTCTAGAGTTGGTACATGCTGATCTCTGCGGTAAAATGTCTACACCTGCTTTAGGAGGATCTTTCTACTTTTTGCTGTTAGTCGACGATTATAGTAGAAAGATGTGGGTTTATTTCATTCGAGAGAAGGCTGATGCTTTTGAAAAATTTAAAACGTGGCATAAGTATGTAGAAAATGAATCAGGAAGGAAACTGAAGAAATTTAGAACAGATAGAGGAGGTGAATTCTTGTCAACAGAATTCAACAATTACTGTAAGGATCATGGTGTGAAAAGGCAACTTACCACAGCTCATACACCTCAACAAAATGGCGTTGTTGAGCGCAGGAACAGGACAGTAGTTGAAATGGCTCGTTGTATGTTGAAGGCTCAAGACATGCCTGATTCATTCTGGGCAGAAGCAGTCAATACAGCAGTGTACATCCTCAATCGAAGCTACACAAAAGCACTAAAGGGGATGACTCCTCAAGAAGCATATTCTGGTAAAAAGCCTTCAGTTTTGCATTTCAGAATTTTTGGTTGTTTCTGTTATGCACATATTCCTGATTCAACAAGATCAAAGTTGGATTCAAAAAGCAAAAAGTGTGTCTTCCTAGGATATAGTGAAGAGTCTAAAGCATACAGGTTATGGGATCCTGAGGCAAGGAAGATTTTTGTCAGCCGAGATGTGGTGTTTGATGAACGACCACACTTAGTAGAAGATAAAGGTAAATCTACTATCTCATCAAACGGAGAAATATCTCACCTTGTGCCTATCAAAAGACAGGTTAAAGTTGAGGAGGAGGAAACATCTGATGGAGAAATTTCCTCAATAAAAAGCCAACCAGTTGTAGCTGCACAGCGTAAGCCACTACCAAAGTGGGCACAACAGCTCTTTGATGATCACAATCCACATGTAGATGTACCAGAATCATCATCGGATGGATTATGAAGATCAAAGAGAATAGAGGAGCAAAGAAAAGCCTCAGAACACATTGTTAACATGGCTCTAATGGCAGATATCATGGGTTCGATAAAGGAACCTACCACCATTGAAGAAGCCATTGATGATCCAGATTGGAGAGCGGCAATGCAGTCTGAGTATGATAGTATACTCAAAAATGATACATGGGATCTAGTCGACTTGCCGCCAAAGAAGAAGGTAATAGGTACTAAATGGATTTGGAAAGCTAAGTATAAAGCTGATGGAACATTAGAAAAGTATAAGGCACGATTAGTTGCACAGGGTTTTTCACAGATTGAAGGATTTGATGTTCAAGAAACTTTTGCACCAACAGCACGCATGACAACTATTCGGACGGTACTTGCAGTAGCTGCACAAAAGTCTTGGCCTATTTTCCAGATGGATGTCAAATCTGCATTTTTGAATGGT
Source organism: Ceratopteris richardii (assembly GCA_020310875.1). NCBI lineage: Eukaryota > Viridiplantae > Streptophyta > Polypodiopsida > Polypodiales > Pteridaceae > Ceratopteris > Ceratopteris richardii. The sequence continues at coordinate 74,893,689 of CM035413.1, forward strand.
CACCTCAAGGAGGAGGTATATGTATCTCAACCACCAGGTTTTGAGGTGCCCAATTCAGAAAATAAAGTTTGCAGGTTGAAGAAAGCTTTGTATGGACTTAAGCAAGCTCCACGGGCTTGGTACCAACGAATAGATCATTTTTTCAAAAATATGGGTTTTGAAAGAAGTACTTCTGATGCTAACTTGTATGTAACGAAAAGGGATAGCAAGCTAGTTGTTGTCATTGTATATGTAGATGATTTGATCATTACAGGAGATCATCAAGAACTCATCAATCAAACTCGAATCAGCTTGGGAACTGAGTTTGAAATGACAGACTTAGGTCTACTCCATTTTTGTCTGGGAATTGAAGTATGGCAAAGGAAGGATGGCATTTTCATCTCACAACAAAAATATTCCAAAGAAATTCTCAAGGCATTTGGAATGATGGACTGCAAACCAACTAGCACACCTATGGAGGTAAATCATAAGCTATCTATGGATGATAACATGCCTGATGTAGATGCTAAGAAGTATAGGAAGCTCGTTGGAAGTCTTATTTTTCTGTGCAACACTAGACCAGATATTTGCTATGCTGTTGGAGTGTTAAGCAGGTTTTCCAACAAACCTAAGGAGAGTCACTGGAATGCTGGAATGCGAATTCTAAGGTACATTGCAGGAACCTTGGATTTTGGTATTTTGTATACCACAGGTGATACACTCCAAGGATATTGTGATTCAGATTGGGCTGGAGATTGTGATTCTAGAAAATGAGTTTCTGGATATTGTTTCTCACTTGGTTCAGGAATATTTTCTTGGGTAAGTAGGAAGCAACCAACTCTCGCACTCTCCTCCACTGAAGCAGAGTACAAAGCAGCTTGTTTTGCTTCTTGTGAGGCAGTCTGGTTAAGGAGAATTCTTGCAGATCTAGGCTTTCCATCAAATATGCCAACTGTACTCAAGTGTGATAATCAAAGCTGTATGGCTATTGCAAAGAACCCAGTATTTCATGCTCGCACCAAGCACATAGAAGTACAGTACCATTACATTCGTGAGCTAATTGAAGATGAAATTGTGGAGCTAGAATATTGCCCAACAGAGGCAAATTGTGCTGACATATTCACTAAAGCACTTGGAAGAGAGCAGCTCAACAAGCATCTTCAACAGATGGGCATAGGACCGAGACCTACTTGATTTATCATCGGTAAACATTGAGGGGGGGTGTTAGTATATGATCAATGTCTACCCCTCATGATTGTATGCACATTTTGTAAGGCCCCCTTTATGAGGAGAAGCCAAGCGTGCATTACCCAATTGATGGGAATCCCAACTTGAATGTTGGATGAAGGTCATATTGGACCATGTAAGATATTATAAGGAAAGGGAGTTACCAGGGTCCCCAATTGTGGGGTCCGGGGCAGCGGTGAGTAGCCCCGGCTGGGGGGTCCAAGGGGGCCAGCGGGCCCCCTGGCTGGGGGGTCCCAGGGGGCCAGCAGGCCCCCTGGTGGGGGTCCGGGGGCAGCGCCCCCGGCGCGACGGTAAAGGGAATATTCCATGGAATATTCCCTGTCGGAGTCAGAAAACATAAATATTTGTTAGGTCGGTTCAACCAGTCTAAGCCGTGTATGGCAATTACGCGGGCGGTGGCCGCCCACGCTCTGCCGCCCATGTATTGCCGTCCATGGCAGGCCACCCATGATCCTATATATACATGACTTCTGCACTACCTAAGACACTGAGTTGAGCCAGCATACCTCTACCTTGTATCTCCCTATCTAGAGTTGTCTAGATCACCATTTAAGCTCTACCTTGAGAGCGCACGGGTGGACAACGCCATCATCTTTGTACTTGTTGCTAGTAGAAAATTGTTGAGATTCTCCTATATCTATTATCTTCTCTGCTATTGCTCCTGTGTTATATTGCGTAACTATTGTCTTACAGAAACTTGATAATTGTGGTTCAGAAAATAAGAATGGCTATGTCTTTGCATATTTGTCTTTGTTAGTTGCTAATGGGATATTTGATATGGTGCAACTTGGATTCCTTATGGTTGTACATACACATGAGGATATTGATGCTTTATTTAGTTACTTTTCAGAAAAGCTCAGAAAACAATCTATTTTTAGTTTTCCACATCTTATGAAAACTTTTAATGAATGTTGCAGCATGCATCTGACACCTTTCAAAGTACCAGATTTCAAAAATTTTGTCAAAGGGTACTTAAATGATGGAGCAGATACTCTTATTGGGCATTCGAAACCATTGCAGTTCATATTCTACATGACTCAAGGGGTGCCCTTGATGCAATATAAATTGCATCCAAAAAATATTGATTGGTTACCTGCAAATGGTATAGAGCTATGGAAGAAAAATAAAGATGGCATATCGAAGCTTCCTGAAGGCATTCCAAAATTATTGCCACCTAGTGAGTATGTGAAGGATAATGAAAGGGTCATGGAAGGACTTTTGAGATATGCCAATTGGTGGAAAATGCATCTGGAAGAGAAGGGGGATAACTCAGATTATGGAAAATGGATTAATCAGGTACTTACTTATTGGAAAAACCTTATGGAGGTTTTGAAATCTTAAATAATATGGAAGGATACATTTTATCATGATTTTTGGCCAAAAAGTGGATGCAAAACATTTGGATCTTCAAATCTTGTGCAAGATAATACATTTGATAATGAAGATGCAGGTGAAAATGATGTACACTTTTGTGGTCCATTGTGTAACAAACTTGCAAAGGAATTCAATCCATGCCTTGATGTGAGAAAAGGAGACTTCGTTCTCATAGAACCATGTGATGCAATGTACCCTGTGTGGCTTGGCATGGCAGAAACTGAAGTTAATCAAACTAGAGAATCAGAAACATATCTTAAGGTTCATATACAATATTGGATACCTATTTCAAAAAGGAAAAACATCAGTGATGAAGAACTATATAGGGATTGTTGGACAAAATATTGGAGAGAAAATATTGCTGATCCTCAATGTTGGGAGAATAGTTCTTCCATTCTTTCGGCTTGGACACCAAAAGGTGGGCACAAACCAAATAAAACCAAAACTCCAACAATAGTGACATCGAAGGTAAAACAAAGCCAAGGGAAAGAAGATGAAGGATTCGAACCTTTGACCTACTTCTCTAATGAAAATGATTGTAATCTGTAATTCAATTATAATACCTCTAATGAAGATGATTGTAATTTGTAATTCAAGTATAATAGCTTATGTGTTTTCTTTTGTAAATCATCCCAAGCTTGTGTTTTCTTTTGCTTTGCTAACTCTTTATGTTCTAGGAATTAATGTCAACTAGCTGGCTTTGATAACTTTTTGTGAAGGAAATAATGTTGACTAGATAGCTCTCCATTAGCACCAATGTTGTTCACTACAAAGGGATAGTATTGACAACATTCAATTAGAGGGATTATTATTATGTATTTAATTTATTTCGGTGTTTCTAAACACCATATAATGTCGAGATCATTCAATTAGGTGGATATTTAGCCGTACATTAAATTTAATTAGGTGTTTCTAAACACCATATGTTTTTTAGATAATTTGCTTTAAATGGATAATTATAGATTCAATTTTATTTTCTCATCATTTAATAATATTCTATGTTATTCATGAAATTTGAGTTTTCTTGATATCATTTTCTTTTTATATTTTGAAGATATTGATTCAAATGATTGGATGTACACACACAACACACACACACAAACACACACACACACACACATATATATATATATATATATATATATATATATATATATATATATATATATATATATATATATATATATATATATATGTATGTGTGTGTGTGTGTTTGAAATTTCTTTATGTATAAATTATATATATAAGTTGAAATTTCTTTATGTATGAATATATCAATATTTAATATTAAATATTTTGAGTTCTCTAGAAAGAGGTATATCTTTATAATTTGAAAATATTTAATTAAATAATTGATATGGTTATGTACATATATATACACATTGCTCACACATGCACACACACATACACAGTGCACACACACACACACATACACACACACACATACACATATATATAGAAATATATATATATATATATATATATATATATATATATATATATATATATATATATATATATATATATATATATGTGTGTGTGTGTGTGTGTGTGTGTGTGTGTCTATATATATATATATATATATATATATATATATATATATATATATATATATATATATATATATATATATATATCAATATTTAATATGATTTTTAAAGTACTTGTTACTTTTAAAAGCTTTCATTTGTTTTATCTTTTAATCTAATTTTCAATATGTTTAAAAAACTAAGATAATCAATTTTGATTTTTGTAATATTAAGGTCAATAAATATGTTTATAAAACTAAGATAATCAATTTTGATTTTTGTAGTATTAAGGTCAATCTTCTTTTTCTTGGAATTTCCATTCATGAACTGGTGTAAAGTCATAATACATTGCTCAATGTTGAGTTTTGTCATCTGTCTCATTAATATGCTGAATCTTAAGTCTTCGAATTAATATTTTGCTTCTTATATAGAAGTTCAATCTTAGTGTGACTAATATGGTTTATAATTAATTTGAGAGTTCAAAGAGCCTCTTACATATACTCAAAGCTTTATTTTTTAAAGGACTAGAATAATGAGACTATATGAGGTTGAAACTCTAATATTGATCCCTTAAACAATTATTGACAATATGAATATTTTTATCCACTTAGGAAGAGGTTCATTGCGTTCAAACCTTAGTGTTGTAAATTAGTCCCTTCCAATTTGCAATATTAGGCCCTAGCTAAGATTTGAAGGTTTTGTTATCAACAAGAGAAGAAACTACCTGGAGAATCTTGAATATCAATGTCAAGCTATTTTTTAAGATATTTAAATAACATGAATCATTCAAAAAACATAGATTTGGAAAACATAGAATTGTCCCAAAATCATGAATAAGTCCCATTTTCATGAATAGGCCTTACATATGTTTTGTTGCAGGATTGTAAGTGTAAATATTTTGATCAATGCCACAATTTTGTATCACACTCGCATACGGCAATGATGTCACATAATTTTGTATTCGATTCCTATATGGAAGTGTTTTGTCACATTGCCACAATTTTGTATTACACTCCTATATGGCAATGATGTACCAAAATTTTGTATTCGATTCCTATACGGAAGTGCTTTGCCACACTTTTGGATATTTTTCATTTATGGAATATACAATTTTCTGTACATGCTTCATTGTTCATTTTTCCTCATATAAGTTTATGTTTTGGTTGCCATTAGAGTACATAACACATGTACTCAGTTGGGTAGAGTGTATTGTCTTTTGCTAAACAACATCATGCTGTAGCAAAAGACAACACACTCTGCCCAAAAACATTTGTGCAAATATGGCCGTCGGTATAGGCGTCGGTACACCCAGTATGGACCTTGGTATAGGCGTAGGTACACCCAATCTGGGCGTCGGTAAAAGCGTCGGTATATGCGCCGGTACTACCGGCGCATATATTGGTGCAAACATCGATGCACATACCGATGCTTATACCGAGGCATATACCGGTGCTTTCTTACCGACGCGTATACCGACTCTAACACCAACGTTGCGAAGAAATCATGCCCGTTTATTTTCCTCGAGCAACCTCAGTATACCCTCGATATGTTGTAGTGTTTGGATGGGCATCAAAATTGATCGCATATCTTTCTTTCCATATCTTTCATAGCACTTTTCCTCTTATGGAATTCCACAATGCAAAAAAAAAACAACCAATTGTTCCATCAAGTAGAACTTGTTTGCAATTGATTTGGCTTTGTAAACTCAAAATCCTTGTAAGTGATTGCCATATTGGGTAGACTTTTGGACAAGAAAAGAAGAGATGACCAAGGTCCTCTCTGTCCCATAGGCAATCCCTACACTAGTGAGGGGCCCAATAAATTTTATTAGGTTCGACATTGGTATAGATTCCATGATGGAGGATTTGACACATAAGAACCGTTATTTTGTTCTCAATGAGAGGATGCCACATGCCCCCCACATAAGTTGTCATATGAGGCTACACTCGTTCATGCACCATCTCCTATTAAGGAGATATGCAAGAGTCAAGGTTCTTATGGATCCTTAGAGTCTTATCTAATTTGTTACCATTTGTTCATCTTAACCCATCAATCTAGGGTAGGTCATTCCCTTGAAGAAGATGAGTATTTAAGCTATCCCAAGAATTGATTCTCTGTTTGAGAAGGCACCAATCCTCATAGTCAACTATCCTATTAGGGTCTCTGTCTTCAAATCTTATCCAATGACCTCTCTTTGGCTCCTGAGATATTTCCATTTACTAAATCCTTTGATCCATATCTTCTTTGCTCTTTGTATGTTCTTCAATCAACTTCTTTGATTCCCTCAATAGGAAACCAGATAGAATCATTTTGGCTAATTTCAAATGGCCACTTCTATTCTTCATTAACCTTGATATATAGTTTCATGTTGTTCCAACTCTTCCATATGGAGGAAAGTAGTTTTAAACCTTTTGGAATCACGAGATGCTTAGAAAACATCAAGGTGAGGAGATTGAGATACTTCCATCTAGGAATCCCCATAAGTGAAAGAGGTGATTTGTTTCTCAAAATCAATGTAGCCAATGAATATTCAAAGTTGCACCATGCTTTGATCAACCACTTAGCTAACAACTTGTTTTTCATACCCCGCACATGGAAAACTCCTAACCCACCTGGATATTTGTCATTAGCATATGATTCTCACTTGATTTGGGCATGCATCTCTTGTTGGGATCACCAATCTAGAGGGTATTTCTACAAGAACTTTCAACTTTCTGTAATGCTTTGTCTTTCAGTCTTCAACATGCAACAAAATAGATAATAGACGAAATGAGGAAGGTCTTAATCACCATTGCATGCCCTTCAAGGCTGAGTTGCATGCCCATCAAGTAGGCCAATTTAGCATCCAATTTTGTGAGCTAGAAAATTTATCCTTTGTATAGCTCATTGCAACCCTTTTCAATCAAGAATTACAAAGAGGGCCCTAAAATTCCGTTGATAGAAATTTTGGAGTGATTATTTTAAATCTGGATGCAACCGAGAAAAGATTTAGACATTACCAAAACATGTTGATGCTAGTAGGGTCATTATGCACAAAGGCATTCATACCATTAGTGAAGATTCTCATTATCATCTGGCCCTAGCTATGAGGGAACGGAAGACCCTCAATCTATCCACAATGGGCCTGGTGGTTAACGGAGCTACTTAGGCCATTGGTGGCAATGGCATAAAGGAGTGGAGGTACACAACACCCTTGTATAATGGAGCATTTGATTATGATTTCTTGTGAGAGTTAATCATCAAAACTGATCCCAACTAAGGTGTTCCTCAAAAGTATAGCAACCACTTCGAAGAATTTAGATGCACAACCGATATCTTTCAAGGATTGCAAAATAAAGTCCCATTGTAGGTGACCATATGCTTTATCAAAGTTGATCTTGATGAAGAGGACATCTTGTGAAGATTCCTAAGCAAATTCCAAAGCTTCCCACACATCAATAATGTCCTTTAAGGTCGATCTACCCTTAAGGAATCCTTTTTGATCCTCATTGATCCATGAACACTATCAGGATGAAATCCCTCGAGGATAGTGTGCAAAATATTTTCAAAATATATTTTCTTTGCTTTTCTAATCAAGATTTGATATTCTGAATATAGGAAGATGAATAAAGATGAAATGTTTTTCAAGTGTTTGGCTGACTAGATTAACTATGTGACGAGAAGCTTTCATTAGCATTTTCATGTGTTCTTTTGAACTAGCATGACCCTAGAAAGCCTGTTAAAGCCATTTAAATAGACATGTATATACCCAATTGAATTCTAGAAACCCGTGTATTTACTTAACTCGTGTAAAACCATGTTGCTTTCACCTCAAAACCCTAGAGAACATGCAAATTTACCCTTGAAAATCTATACCAAACCCCTAGAACCCTAGCTCGAAAACTTTTAAAATTAAATCATAACCCCCTAAAACCTTAGCTCTAACCCTTAGAAACTAAACATTAAACCCGTAATGTACATATTTAGCCACTGCTTGGAGTTGGAAACCCTAAACATAAGAAACCCTGATCTTCTGTGAGGCACGCCTTCTTGCATTTTCTTGTTCATGCTTTATGAGTATTTGTTTTTCTCTCTATGATCCTAACTCTCAAGATCTGCATCTGTGATTACCATGCCAATAGAGAAAGGAGAGAGAAAGAGAGAGAGTGAGAGAGAGATAAAGAGAGAGAGAGAGGAGAAAAAGAGGACAACTCCACACTGTGCACGGAAGTTAACAGAGTTAGCTATGTCTATCGAGAGAGAGAGAGAGAGAAAGAGGGGAGAGAGATGAGAGAGAGAGAGAGAGAGAGAGAGAGAGAAATAGAGAGAGAATAGAGCAAATCCGTTACCGCACAACAAGAAAATGAAGATCAAGGATAGAGAGATGATGAAAGGGAGAGAGAGAGAGAGAGAGAGAGAGAGAGAGAGAGAGAGAGAGAGAGAGAGAGAGAGAGAGAGAGAGAGAGAGAAGTGTAGGGAAGGCATTGGGAGAAAAATAGAGGCGGTCATGCGATTAAAGACAAGAGAGGGTGCTGTTGCATGTGCTTGAAAAATGGAATCCATGTCAATACAATCATTTGCCCAAGATTTTTCATACTATAGAGCCATTCAAGAGCATATGGCAAAGTGTATGTATTAGATCTTGCTGAATTGAACAATGTCTTCATATTTAGAAAGGCGAAATATGAAAGACCATAAAGATACGGTTGGCTGAAGTAATTAATTCCATGAGAAAAATAGCATCCTGGACTTCATTTAATTTATATTGCTCCAACAAACATCCCTTTTTGAAGACTTTTGTCAGCAACCTTTTGTACAAGCAAGAAGTTGGTGGAATCGCGTGGCATCCTACAGCTATTATTTGATGCTTTCACGACTCTTCGGAAACATCAAACAATGGCGTACATGGCTAAGAGCTTTCATGAATAGATTTGGAGCTTGCGAAAGAATCTAAGCAGTAGTCCTTTGAAGATCAGAATATGAGAGAGAGAGAGAGAGAGAGAGAGAGAGAGAGATGATCCTTAGCAAAAGAGGGTAGCTGTAGAAAACGGAATGGGTAGAACAATTTAATTGTCCAAGTGCTCAAAGAGATAAATTTGAGAGAGAGATCACGCATGGTTAAGAGAGAGAGAGTCACTAATAATTGTGCAAAAGACGACATAGATAAAGAGAGAGATGCTTTGGCATTTTTGTGTTCTTTTTTATTAACTATTTGGACTAGTTATTAGATTAAATAAAGAAAAGAAAATGAACGATTTATTTAGATGTGCAAAGTATAATTAGAAACTAAGTTTAGGAATCGATAATTAGAATGAAACAAATGAAATAGAAAATTAATATAGGACTCAATTAAAAGGAACATGTATAGACAGGTATAATGAAAAAGAAACCTAGATGTAGGAAACAAAAAAAAATGAGAACGATTAAAAGGAAGTGTTCATATGGAAAGAAAATGAAGAGAGATTTTTCATTTTAGAGGAGAGTAATTTTGTGAGTTTTTTTTTTTATGAGGCTCAAAATGTATTAGAATTTTCTTTCCATAATTGTTTTTTAGATTATTGAAGATTAAAGAGAGTTACCTAAAAGTTTGAAGTAGAGAGCAAATAGCTTTGAAGAGGTGGTCTCTTTCGCACCAGTCTACTATTGATTTTGTTGGAATCACACTATAGGAGAGTACTTGATTATCATAGTTGTAACACCCATCATCACTTGGTGATATATACATTGTATTTAATTTTTCTTAATCAATCTCGTCACGATAAGATCTGATGTATTAGTCAATTAGACCAAAATGCATATTGATTGTATACATTTAGTTCTTGGGTGTTGACGAGCATGGTGCTTTACATTGAGTTATTCTACTTTCATTCCACGTTCACATACATCTCCCCTAATGACCCACTTCTCCTACTCCACAATCTATGTGTGAAAAGTGTTTTCTTAGCCCCCTGGTGAGCCTCCTAGCATAATGTTCCCTAGGAAGAGGGTGTTGGTGCATCACAACCATTAATTGATGTTTTAGAAAAAGGTTTGAAGTCAAAGGATGAAGCAAAGACCAATATATGAAGCTTGAAGTTAGTGCATGATCAGAGAATGAAGTCTTGTATATGCATGTACACTTGTAATTAACTCACTTATACTTTTTTATGGTTAAGACTTTGGAAATATATGCCTATATATACAAGTAAAAAGTCATGTCATGTATGAGAGATGATGAATGATAAGTTGTATGAGTCATTAGAAACTTTAGAAGAGAAGAGAATATCTCTCATCAAAGAGATGTAATGTTTTCTTGAATAGAAGAAAAGATGCACCCGATATTTTGCTCAGTGCTCCTTCTATGTTTATTCTTTTATGAAATACTTTTGTACAATTCTAAGTCTATATTTGACTCACCTTCATACAAAAATGTTCAGATCCTAATTGTGATCAGGCTGAGAGAATTGAGAGTAGGAAAATTTACATGTGTAAATGTGAAGAACAGAAAACTGGAGCAGGCACAAATTTGATGATAATGTTTTGGTCCGTTCTCTGAGCACTCATTCTTTACGTTGGAAGGCAAGCTACATATTTCTTAAAGCATTTGAATAAATGGGCTCTAATTTAAGAGAAATATGCATTAGAAGTTGTCGGTGTCAAAGTCAATTGTAGAGAAGTAGAGTTTCAGACATAAGTGAATTGTTTGGAGTAAATCTGAAGATTTACAAAAACCTTTAGAGAAGTTTTAACTTGGAGAAGGTGTGCAATCTTTAGGGAACACTTTGTACAAAGTTTCATTAGAAACTTTACACATTGGGTCAGCCAATGAATGAGTTAAGTGATGCGGACGTTTCTATGTAATGATTTCTTCAAAGTTAGATAAATCTTGATGATTTGACATTGGTCTTCCAAAATTGGTTAAGGTTTTGCATTATTCTTGATATAGGGGTGCTCTAACATCAAGGATAACATGTTCTTATGGAGATTAACACTCTCCATGAGTGGTATCAGAGTAGGAGTCATCAAAATTGAAGAAAGGAGGACCTCGACGTTTGCAACTATACAAAAATCAACCTTTGAAGATCCAAAAGGTGAAAGTTTGAAGTGAAAGCTAGAGAAGGAGGCCCGAAGCTATCAAGAAGATCAAAGTGAACTTCATTCAAAGTAAAGGTACATCTACTATTCACAAAGCTTGAAGAATTTAATACATAGGTGAAGAAAGGATGGGAGATTCTCTTCAGATAGAGAAATTGGATAGAGAAAACTATCGAGCTTGGTCAGTGAGGATGGAAGCTCATCTCATGAGCAAAGACATAATAGGTTATATAACAAGTGAAGAGAAAAAAACAGAATTCATAGATCATAGTGTTCCAACTAGGGATGAACTCTCTTATTTGAAGACATGGATGAAGAAGGATGCTCAAGCAAGGAGCATTATCTACATGGGAGTCAATGAAAACTTCCTACCTCATATTAGGGTACTTGAAAGTGCAAGTGATATATGGAATGCTTTGCAAGAGCATTTCCAAAACACTACAAAGTGAAGAAAGGCATCTTGAGAGCTCCATGCTCCACCCTTTTGTCTAAACTCACTTTCATTCTCATGCAAGCACATATATCCCACATGCAAGGGAATTCTTCCAAACTCCATATAAGCAAGGCCTCCCTTCACTCCACGCAAGTCATTCGCTCTAGCTCATTGCCTAGAGTATGCTTCCTCTCCTCATGGAGTTTTCATGCTCATAAAGCATCCTTGGTAAGTTTTTCTCTATTTATTTATTTCATCATGTTTTCATATTTATTGTTTCTTCCTCCATAGCTTGGTAGGATTGTGTTGTTAATAGAGTAGGAGTAGGTTCTTTGTTATTTCAACATGGTATCAGAGCATAGGTAATTTTTTGTTAGCATAATTTTCTTTCTTAATCCCTCCCTCCCTCCCATATTCCTTCAATAAAAGTGCTCCTTAGCACTACTAATGTGTTCATCTTCATTACCATCCAGCTCATTTATGTTTTCTTAATCCCTCGCTCTACCCATTCATCTTTTCTGAATCCCTCCCTCTCTTCATAATAAGGGTGCTTTTAGCACTATTTTTTTTCTTGTAAAGAGCGATTTCCATGCGTATTCCAATTTTGCACTAGAAGCTGCTGACAGATCAAACAAGTTCTTGAATGTGCTTCAAGATGATACATAATTTCAACTCGGTTAGTGGACGGAAGCAACCATTTCTTCAAGCTTGTGTTGGTCTGCACCTTGCGCTGAAAGAAAGAATATAGCAGAGCTGCCACATGGATTCAAAGGACCTGCAGTTCACTCCTATCTAAAGAAGAGAATGTTGCAGAGCATTATGTGAAGCCATATCAGAGTGCTTGCAGCCATGCAGATGATACACATAAACAGAGAGTGTGTCTTTTGCCTCTCTAAATCTGACATAACACATCGACAATGTCTTATAGCATCCATGGATATGGGCATTAGTATTGTACTCAATACCTCATCATTTAAGCCTTGGAATTGTCTCCTTTTGTAAAATCCACATGAGTAGAAACAACATCGGGTTACTAATATGAAAGATTCCTCTTAAGTACTGGGTTCATGAGAGTGTACAAAATGGATCCAACTTTACTCTCTACTCACAGTGAACTAACGCATTTGGTGCTTGTAGAAGCTACATACAATTCTCTGCATGTCGCCTTCTCAAGCTTCCCTCCATCAAAGCTCTCTCATCAGCAAGAGAAACTTCATGATTTGGCATGGATTTGATTTGTGTAGGTGATCACAAACAACATGTGAACATGCCTCTCATTACAAAGATGTAGCGCCATAGCTAATTGCATCATATTGGAAAGAGCAAGCAGAAATTGTGGCTCACCTTCTCTGAACAAACATAAGCATGAGGAGCTATGGCACAAGTGGAGAACAAAGAAAGAGATATAATTAAGTGCTAGTAGATGAAGCAGGGAGTCAGATCTCTGCCAAGGCACTGCTCCAGCCGGCATCGACTCACAAGCACACGACAAAGTTAGAAGCATATGCCATCGCTTTGAAGCAGGAAACTTCAAGCAATGAACGAAAATGGAGAGCATGGAGGAGATGGGTTGTCTTCACTGCCACATGGACAATTACTCACATCGGAGCGGCCGATTTGCTAAACTTGCTTACACAAGACTGTTTGAGAGAGAAAGAGTGCCAAACTCGCTGGCTAAACTTTAGTGGCTGATGGCTGTTACTGATTGATGGCTCTGGTGTAGATCTGCGCAATTACGTGAAGTGAAGTGTTATATGGAGAACCCCTCAGAAGAGGTGTGAACCACCTCTTAGATTGGTTATTACATGGGCTCACACATGAGTGCCATGTGGCACCCATGTGTGAAGCCATGTGGGGGGATGATTCATCACTATGGATAGAGAGAGTAACTAATTATGATGACTACGCGGATGGGCGGCAAGAAAGACATCGATCTCCGTGTTCGCGCGTGTCTGAGAAGGGACCTCGAACTGCGTGCTTGGAGGGAGTCACTCCAAAAGATAGGAGGATCATAGGAGGCATTGAATACACCATCCAACACTGGTATCGGAGCAGGACAGCGCCAGCAGACGCCGCACGCGCGACGTATGCCACATGCCATCCAAGGAGCAGGACAGCGCCAGCAGACGCCGCCATACGCGACAGAAGCCACACGCCCACGAATGGAGCTCCTCCTCCTCCCCTCCTCTCTAGTTGAAGAATGCATAGAATGAGCTTTCTTCTTATACAAGAGCCCAAGAGGATTTTCGCCTGCATGTGGGATAAAGACCTCTGCCATAGCTCTTCGACAGTGGCTCCAAGTTTTTCGAGTGGACAGTGACATCAACACATAACAAGAGGTAAAATTCGAGAATTTTGAGGACTTGGGATTATGAAGATGATGGTTTGGATCAAGATATTGGCTAAAGTGAGAATGTACATATGTATTATGGGTTGTGGCTTTGGGATGGGGGGGTTGGTTTGGTGAAAGAAGCTTTCATTCCTCAGTTTTGAGCTTTCCAAACCCATCTATTCATGAAGATGAAGCTTTTCACTTCCCACCGGTGACATACCCCATTTCTCCGGAGCATATCTACTTCGTACCATATCAGATTTTAAAAATCTTGGTCACGTTTCGAAGCTACGTTTCCAAGCTTCGCTCAGAGACCATCGGTGTTGGATTTGGAAGAGATTTTTCCTACCAAAATCTCTCTGCAGCGCTTCAGCAGGAACTAGGCGGCCACTCCCGGGCCTAGTTTTTCTTCATCCGGACTCCAAATCCAATTTTTTCACTTGGGATTGTCTCAAATTCTTGAAGTGCAGGTGCTGGGCAACAATTTGTGGACTGGCGAGGATTGGAAAATCTCTGAAATTGTTCAGTTACACTCAGTTTGCCCGATTGAGGCTTTTCCTACGCACTTTTGGTGTTATTTTGGATGGTTTATGGTGTCTAGAACCTCCCCGGACCAAGCGGACATTTCCAATTTTCTTTTGGGACTGGCAAGGAATCGAAATCAGCGGCTTGAAGCATCAAGGACCACTTGGATTTAGCTTCCGCAACTCTACTTTGTATCAGGGAAGTGCTCTTGTGTTATATCTCTCTTCTTCTTGTATATTTAAACTCTACTTCCATTCATTTTCATACTCTCTAGTTAGCAAACGGGCGAAGGGTACTTAAACATGGAAACTAAAGGCAAACAAGTAGTTGAGACCACTTCTCCACCTGGAGAGCAACTAGAGGATCAGGATGCTAGGATGGAAGAAGTAGAGTTAGGACAAGAAATAGAAGAGAATTTAGAAGAAAAAGAGCCTTCACAGCAAGAGTATACTTATGAAGAGCTTATAGATGAATTTGTCACTCGTGACCAATTCATTGATTTGAAAGAGCAAACCCTTAAGTTAGAGAAAGATTAGGGTAGCATTACGTCTCTTATACAGCAGCTTAAGTCTCAAATGACCTCCCTTGAGACGTGTCACCTCTTTCCTAGCTAGGAAGGAAAGAGAGACTCCTACCATTCCTCTAGAGATTACTAGGAAAGAGACCTCTCTTCCTAGTAAACATAAAGGAGAGAGCTCTAGGGAAGCTCCCCTCCTGAAAGACTTGAAACCACCTACCTTCACGAGGGATGACCGAGACAGGAATAAGGATGCAATCTACACTTTTTTACAAAAGTGGCATGATTTGCATCAATTGAAGGGCACCCCACCTGAGTATCGTGTGCTAGAGGCGAGTCTTTCCCTCAGCCCACGTGCTTATAAGTGGTGGATGAGTCTTAAAGAGGCGAACTCTATCCCTAGTGACTAGACTCAGTTTGAGACTCTTTTCCTAAAAGAGTTTCTTCCTGAAAATGAAGAGGAGAGGAATTGGGATGAGTGGGATAGGATTACTCAAAGAGGCAAGCCTCTTTCAGTCTATCTATCCCACTATAGAGAGATCACTTTGAAGCTTAAGGGTCTAGATGATTTTCAGAAGACCAGAGGGTTTGTTAGGGGCTTGGATAAAGCCATAAAGAGGGAAGTCACGAGGAATGCGCCTAAGACGTTTGAGGAGGCGATCAAATATGCACAGATATATGAGGACCATAACCGTCCTCAGTATACTCCTATGGAGACGGATCAGCCCCTTAAACCTCTTAGCACCACTAAATTTAAGAAGAAGTTGCCTTTCGGGAAAAACAAGGTTTTTATTAAAAAACAAAGATCACAAGGGCCTAAGCTATCCACAGACCAGTTTGAAAAGGCCAAAAGAGAGAACCTGTGTTTTAGGTGCCTATCCCCTAGCCATTCACAGTGGAACTGTCCACTCAAGAAGGGGGAAGAAAAGAAGAAAGGACCAGAGTCTAGTACGGCTCCTGAAAGGGGCAAAAAGGCGGTCCACCTAGTGCAGACCCTTCCCATTCATGGCAGCTCTAGCTGCAAGGGAGTGGAGGTGATGCACGAGGATATAGAGCACACGTGTTGTTTGAATCAGTCATTGTGGTCACCGCAGTTTGGACCACATGACTTGGTCAAGCTACATGGTAGTGTATACGGGACCAAGGTGCGAGTCATGATAGATGATTCTGCTACTCATAACTTCATAAACTATGCTTTGGTCAAGAAATTGAAGATTCCCCAGCAGCCTAGTGCACATAAATACATTGTATCTATGATGCAAGGGCAAGATAAAAGAATATGGGATACTATGGTATCCAATTTGGAAGTCAAGATGCAGGATTATACAGACCATATGGACTTCCAAATTATGAACATGGAGAGGACAGATCTAGTCTTAGGAAGAGAGTGGCTATGGGGGTTGGGAGATACACTTAAGCGCAGCTATCAAAATAACACACTCGAGTTTGAAAAGAATGGAAGTAAAGTTTATATTCAGGGAGAGAGAGATGTACCTAGTGCACCTCTCATCTCATCATTAGAGTTGTATAGTCTCTGTTGTTCACAGCATGTACAGGATATGTTTTTATTGTATAGTCATGATATGGAGCATTGTATAGACAGCTCATCTGATGTATATTTTCATGCTTTGAATGTAAATATGAACAGGACTTTCTACTATTCTTTTTTGCAAGAGTGTGTAGTTAAAAGTTTTAAGGATCTTATGTTTGAATACAGAGATGTTTTTCCCACTGACTTACCTAGAGGGCTACCACCTGAGAGAGGGGACATTGACCATGCCATAGAGGTTGTTACTAACACTAACCCTATTTGTAGACCACCTTATAGGCTTAGTGTTTCTCAGCATGAGGAGGTTGAGAAGCAATTGCAGGATTATTTAGATAAAGGCTTCATCAAACCTAGTAACTCACCATGGGCATCGCCAATGCTCCTAGTTAAAAAGAAGGATGGCTCTATGAGACTATGTATAGATTATAGAGCACTTAATAAGGTAACTATCAAAAATAGATTTCCAATGCCTAGATTGGAAGATCTATTTGATCAGTTACATCTAGCTAGGTATTTTACCAAGCTTGACCTTAGATTAGGATATCATCAGATCAGGATTAGGGCAGAGGATGTCCCTAAGACTGCATTTAGGACTAGATATGGGCACTATGAGTTTTTGGTGATGCCTTTTGGTCTCACCAATGCTCCTGCCACTTTCATGAAACTCATGAATAGTGTTTTACGGCCTTATCTAGGACACTTTGTAGTAGATTTTTTAGATGACATTCTGATCTATAGTGCATCAGAACAGGAGCACTTGGAACACTTGAGAAAAGTATTTCAAGTGCTAAGGGAAAATTCGCTCTTTGCTAAGGAGTCAAAGTGTGAATTTTTCAAGACAGAGGTTAAATACCTTGGGCATATAGTCTCCCAAAATGGAATCCAGATGGATCCTGAAAAAGTAAGGGCTATTATGGAATGGCCACATCCACGGAACCTGGAAGAGCTCCAGATCTTCCTAGGTTTATCAGGTTTCTATCAAAGATTCATTAAGAGCTATGCCAAAATTGCTGTCCCGATGACGGAACAGCTTAAAGGGAAAGGGAAAGCCTTTCATTGGGGAGACGAACAGAAGCAAAGTATGGAAAAGTTGAAGGTAGCAATTGCTACAGCTCCACTTTTACATATAGCAGATCCCAATAAACCATTTGTGGTTGAGACTGACGTGAGTGATTTTGCTATAGGAGCGGTTTTAGTACAGGATGGTCGACCAGTAGCTTTTGAGAGCAAGAAACTAGAACCGGCTCAAAAGAATTACTCCGTCTATGAGAAGGAGTTGTATGCAATAGTCCATGCTTTGAAGAAGTGGCGTCATTATTTATATGGTGCCAAAGTTACGATAGTGTTTGATCAAGAGAGCATTAAGTGGCTCTCTAATCAAACAGACCTTAAAGGTCGTAAGGCCCGATGGGCAGAGACCCTTCAAGAGTTTGATTATGAGCTTAGGTATAGGAAGGGAAAGTTTAATGTGGTGGCTGATTCACTTAGCCGCATGCCTATGCTCAATGGACTGAGTTTTACTCAGATCACTAGTGAGCTACTTGAGTCTCTTAGAGGGAAATGTAGGCTTGATCCTGCATATTCCGAGATTTGGGAAGCCATAGAGAATGGGGATCGTGATATACGGGTTTCCAATGAGGATGGAGTATCGACGGGTACTCAAGAAGGATTCAAGTGGAAGAATTATAGTGTCCATGATGGATATCTGTTATATAAAGATAAGGTGTGTGTCCCTAGAGATACTGAGATGAGACGGCATATTTTGTATGAGTGTCATGACACACCTAGTGCGGGACACCCAGGAGTTAACAAGACTTATGATCTTGTTAAAAGGCAGTTTTATTGGCCTAGACTTCATAAGGACGTCCTAGAGTATGTGCTTAAGTGCAATAAATGCCAGGTCAACAAAGCTGAGAGGTTGAGGATTGGAGGGCTACTCCACCCATTGGATATTCCTAATGGGAAGTGGGAGAGTATCTCCACGGACTTTATAGTCGGATTACCTAAGACACAGAGAGGGCACGACTCGGTCTGGGTAATTGTGGATAGGTTAACCAAAATGGCTAGGTTTATTCCAACACGTACTACAGTGAAGACACCTGAGTTGGCTAGACTCTTTGTAGAGAAACCTATACCGGTTATATGGTCTTCCTTTAGACATAGTTTCTGATCGGGATAGGAAGTTTACTAGCCACTTTTGGAGAGCGGTCTTCAAAAGGTTGGATACAAAGCTTAGCATGAGTACGGCCGAGCATCCACAGTCGGATGGGCAAACAGAAAGGGTTAACCAAATCCTAGAGGATATGCTTCGAGCATATGTGAATGAAAGGCAAACTAATTGGGAGGAGTACTTACCTATAGTAGAGTTTGCATATAATAGTGCCAAGCACTCTTCCACCGGGCATAGTCCATTTATGCTTATGTATGGGTTTCAGCCAAGGGCTCCTTATGCAGTTGGCTTGCAGAATGAAAAAGTTCAAGCTGCAAAGGAATTCTTGGAAGAAATGAATGATATGCTTAGACTTGCTAAGGACAGCATTAGGAAAGCTCAGGATAGGGCTAGAGCCTATGCTGACCCTCAAAGAAGAGATATCAACTTTGAGGTAGGAGAGCAAGTCTATCTTAGAGTCTGAAACCATGAAGACGGGACCTTGTCCAAAATTATCTCCTAGGTATTGTGGACCTTTCCAAATACTTAAGAGAATAGGAAAGATGGCTTAGCAGCTCCAACTTCCAGAGAATAGTCAAATCCATCCAGTTTTTCATGTTAGCCGGCTTAAGAAAAGGCTGGGTGAATCTGACAACCTCATTCTAGATAGTGAGGTAGTAGAGCCTATTTCTGTTCAATCTATTCCACATGAGCCAGAGAGCATACTACGCACTCGAGAGAAACGGACGAGGAGTCACTTGTATAAAGAGTGTCTAGTAAAGTGGAAAGATAGTTCAGAAGATAGTGCCACATGGGAGCGGGTTAGCACCCTTCAGAGACGGTTTCCCAATTTCAGTTTACCTTCCCAAGAGTTTTCTTAAGGGGAAGGATATGGGGAAACAACACGGAGACAGGACCATGTATTTCTATACATGGGGATATAGTGGGAGTAGTGTTATTATTAGTTTTCTCTTTCTATTACACCTTCCAATACCATTTTTGAGGACAAAAATGGATTTAAGGGGAAGGAAATGTTATATGGAGAACCCCTCAGAAGAGGTGTGAACCACCTCTTAGATTGGTTATTACATGGGCTCACACATGAGTGCCATGTGGCACCCATGTGTGAAGCCATGTGGGGGGATGATTCATCACTATGGATAGAGAGAGTAACTAATTATGATGACTACGCGGCTGGGCGGCAAGAAAGACATCGATCTCCGTGTTCGCGCGTGTCTGAGAAGGGACCTCGAACTGCGTGCTTGGAGGGAGTCACTCCAAAAGATAGGAGGATCACAGGAGGCATTGAATACACCATCCAACATGAAGTATACAATGAGCATTCATGAATCAGAATACTGTCTCAGTAAAGTAATTTGGCATGACAGAAGCAATGGTGTCGGACCAAAAATCTTGCTTTTATGCATTGTATCTTGTCACATTCTATTTTGTCACAAATGTGACTTATTAACACATAATGTTGTCTCGTATAAATGATGAGCATGGATTTTCTACTTTCTTTAAAAGATATATGATGGCCATGCAACCATTATGCCATATTGCGATTTTAAAGAAGTCATCTCATTACTTGTTCCTCATGGGGGAAGCCCAAATTTCTTATAAGCAATGACATAAGTAAATGTTATTTCAAGGTTATTCCGAATCATATCAAGCCCCATGTAAAGGGACTAGACACTACTCTTTAAAAGAGTAAGACCTTCCCTATGGCTTGAACAAATGACACTTAAATCCTACTACAAGGCCATGAAGCTCTCAAGACAAAGGCTACACAAACAACAAAAGACCCAAGAAAAGAAAAATGCTCAAGAGGTGGAAAATGGTTCCATAAGCACTACCTACCCCATGATGTAAACCCTTGTACATGTCTAGGGATCCCATATGTCCCTAAATCCCATTAAAAACCACTTGGATCCCAAATGTCAAAGTATATGTCTTGGGATCCCATATGTCCCAAGATCCTAGGGATGCCATATGTCCCACACTTGGATGCCATATGTTCAAGTTATGTCTAAGGATCCTATATGTCCTTAGATACTAAAAACTAAATGGACTAAGTGATCCCATATGTCACTAGTCCCCATGCTAAAAACAAAAGGGTCATCACATGGAGGGGGGGTGTTGAGAGTTCCATGCTCCACCCTTTTGTCTAAACTCACTTTCATTCTCATGCAAGCACATATATCCCACATGCAAGGGAATTCTTCCAAACTCCATATAAGCAAGGCCTCCCTTCACTCCACACAAGTCATTCACCCTAGCTCATTGCCTAGAGTATGCTTCCTCTCCTCATGGAGTCTTCATGCTCATAGAGCATCCTTTGTTAGTTTTTCTCTATTTATTTATTTCATCATGTTTTCATATTTATTGTTTCTTCCTCCATAGCTTGGTAGGATTGTGTTGGTAATAGAGTAGGAGTAAGTTCTTTGTTATTTCAACAAGGCATCTTTATGGGCAGGAGTAGTTGATGAAGATATTGAAGAGAAAAAATTGGTAAGGCAGATTCTCACAGGTTTGAAAGGAGATGAGAAATGGAAGCCATTTATTTTATCTATTGAATTGTCACTAGATCATTTTACTCCTGATTTGAGTCCGTTTCTAAGACATATGCTAACCTTTGAGCAGGATGTCAAAGGTGATGTTGATAAGAGTACATATCAAGCAATGTATTCAAAGGAGAAGAAGAAGTTTAATAAAGGTGAGCAACAATTGAATGAAGAAGAAGGTACAACTAGCCAAGCTAACATCCTAAGAGGAAGAGGTGGTGGCAAAGGAAGAGGTAGAGGTAGAAGCAATAAAGATGGAGTCAAAGCTTGCTAGATTTGTGGTAAGACAAATCATTTAGCTCATGAATGTTGGCATAATAATCAGAATGGTGGAGGATAGCATCAGCATTTTAATAGAAATTAGAGAGGTAACTTTAGAGGTAGAGGTAGTAGAGGTTACTTTGGAAGAAATGCAGGTAGAGGTTTCCAAAGTCAATCCTACAACAATACCTAATACAATTATGCTTCAGCTCAGAAGGAGGATTCAACCTTAATTATGAATGCAACTTGTGAAAGACAAAGTGAAGATCAAAGAGTCTTCTACATAAACTCAAGGTGTATCAATCACCTTAGCAACATAGGTTTGATTACTAATTTGGAGAATAAAGTAAGTAATCATGTGGTAAAAACATGTGATAATACAAAGCATAATGTGAATTCTATTGGATTAGTAAAGGCCAAGCATGGAAGTACTCTTCTAAGTAAGGTTTTGTATGTTCCTACAATTCTAAAGAGTCTGATAAGTGTAGGGAAAATTGTTGAGAAAGGTTATGAGTTAAGGTTCACTAATGATGGAGTTTTTGTGGAAGACCCTAGCAATGGGTATAAACAAATTGTTTTAGGAAAGAAAGAAGGGAGGCTATTCACATTGAAGATTCAAGGCAATGTTGGTCATGCCTTGTTCACTTAAGGAGGACATAAGATATCATAGTTAGATCTTTGGCATAAAAGGCTTGTACATTTCAATGAAAAAGGTATTAAGGATATGGTTAACAATGGTTCAATTCTTGGATTACCTAACGTTGGAGGTAAACATATGACATACAGATGTGAGGCATGTGAACTAGGTAAGGCTCATAAGCAATCATATACTAAGCACGGTTTCATGTATTCAGAGAAGCTTGAATTGGTACACACAGATGTGTGGGGACAATCAAAAGACTTTAGCATTAATGGTTCAAGATATTATGTGATTTATGTTGATGATGCTACCAGGTGGATCACCATATATGTGATCAAAGATAAATCAGAGGTATTGAATACATTTAAACATTATCATGTGTCTGTAGAGAGAATCACAGGGCAAATGTTGAAGGGACTAAGGTCAGATGGAGGGCAAGAGTATTTATCTAATCAATTTAGTGATTACCTATGGAATGCAGGTATAAGAAGAGAAGTTACTTGTAGGTATTCTGCTCAACAAAATGGTGTAGTAGAAAGGAGAAATAGAAATCTTGTTGAGTTTTCAAGGTCAATGATGAAAAAAAGAATTGCCCCAATTATTTGTGGCTTGAGGCTGTAAATACAGCCACATATGTGGTTAATAGGTTACCATCTAAAGCTTTGCAGGGTATGACACCATATGAAGCTTGGTGGGGTAAGAGACCTACCCTAGATCATTGCAAAGTGTTTGGATGTTTGGCTTATGCATATGTGCCGTCATAGTTGAGGCATAAATTGGAACCTAATGCTGAAAAGTATGTGTTCATTGGTTATGATGATAAGTAGAGGGGTAATAGGTTGTGGAGTCCATCCATAAAGAAATTCCTTGTGTCAAAAGATGTTACATGTGATGAACAAGGTACTTGGTATGCAGGTACAATTAATATTCATGCAGGTGATGAAGAAGTTTTGAATGTGAAGAAAGGTAAATCAAAGGTTCAAATATTTGATGAAGAAGAGAATAATGAAGTACAAGTTGAAGTTCAAGAAGTGCCAAGGTTCGACCCACAATGTGACGAACCAAAAACTTCAAGAAGTGGAGAACTCAGAAGGTCATCAAGGCACAAATGGCAACCTACTAGGTATAGCTATGATACTTCATTTGTGACCACTAAAGATTGTGCTTATATGGTGAAAGAAGGGGAAGACCCTTCTACACATGAAGAGGCAAAATGTAAGGAAAATTGGGAGAAAGCTATGTAGGAAGAGTATGATGCATTGATGGAAAATGAAACATGGGATTTAGTTCCCAAACCAAATAGCCAAAAGAGCATTGGATGCAAATGGGTCTACACGACAAAGAGGTATGTACATGGAAGTGTGTCTAGATATAAAGCTAGACTTTTTGTGAAGGGGTATGCTCAAACATATGGCATATATTATGATGAGACTTATATTCATGTGGCAAAGATGACAACTATAAGGACTCTCATAGCTATTGCTGCATGTAAAGGTTGGAAGCTATGTCAATTAGATGTGAAGATGCTTTTCTAAATGTTTATATTTTAGATTATGTTTTCATGGAGCAACCAGAAGGCTTCGAAGATAAAAGTTATCCAGAGTATGTATGTAAGCGCAAAAGCACTTTGTATGTTTTGAAGCAGGCCCCAAGGGCATGGAATTATAGGCTTGTGAAGTTCTTGAAGGAACTTGGTTTTCAAGTATCTAAAGCAGATAGTATATTGTTTGTTAAAGCAAGTGATGATGGGTTTATTTCCATGTGCATATATTTTGATGACATAATTCTTACAGGTATAGATGAGAAGGGCATACAAAGTCTCAAGAAGCAAATGGAGAGAGTTCAAGATTAGCAACTTGGGAGACTTGTCATATTTCTTGGGTATGGAGGTCTCATATACTCAACTTGGAGTATATGTGACTCAAGAAAGGTATTAGAAGAACTTGTTGATCATGTTTAAAATGGAAGATTGTAGGGTAGCACCTACTCCAATGGAGGTTAATCACAAATTGAGCAAATATGGAGGAGAAGAATTCAAGCACATGAAGCTATATCAAATTCTGGTTCGAGAAAGATTTTCAAGATAAATTAGAGATGGCTAAAGAAAAATATAACTTCTCTCTAGGAGGAAGTTACGAAATTTCAAGGATAATAGTTGTAGTTGTAGCAACAATTGTAAGAGAAAGACAATGAATTAGCATCTCTATGACAAGAGTTAGCAGAATGAGAAAATGAAGAAGGTCGAAGCAGATGCAAAAGAAAGTAAAGTTGTAGGGGAACACTCAAAAATGTTTTCTACTTACAAGAATATTTTTGGTAGAACAGAGCAAAAGTAATATTGATCAGGCAATTGCACCTAGTTCATCAAGCCCAGATGCATAGTTATTATATGTAGAACATGCACAAAAATTACTTAAGGCATTACAGAAGAAAATCAAACATTGTTTTAGAAAAGCTTGTACTATATATATTCAGGGTTTAGTTGATGATGATTTCTTTGCTTAGGGTTTGAGTCCATTGTGCATGCAAGTGTTAGGCCGATGGTGTGATTATTTGTAAAATACATATAATTTTGTTGAACCATTTCTGTGAAACATTGTACTTTTCCCAAGCATTATAATCTTTCCCAAAGAGTAAATACAATGAGATGTTGCATGTTAGAGAGGCTGGTACAATGAGTTTGCAAGGACATGATCCATGCAAGAGGATCAAAGTGCTGATGGACTTCGTAATTCTTTTTTGGTATTTCTTTGTCATTGTCAATTAATTGCATTGTTGTTATTGGTTATTAACTCTGTTGTTAAGTCTTAGTATGGTTAAGTGATTAAGAGCTATGTTAATTCAACAAAGTGAAAAGTTATTTTGAAGTTAAGATTGCTATGACTATTAATTGTTGATTGAATTTTAGTTCTTCCACCCAACCATCATCCAAGATTGCTTGTGTCTATTACATAATGATATATCATCTCTCTCACTGTCTCCTATTTCAAATGGTATAAGTACCTAGTTGATGCCATACGACATCCTTCTCAAAAGATGAATCACATCCAATGACTATGATATGACACTTAGATATTATGAGCAACTACGTGAACAATGTGGACTACGTAAAGATCATAAAAAGCCTACTTTCTTTACAATTTCACATGGGTTTGCTAGGGATAATACTTGGCTAAGACGAATGAAACCAAGCATATCTTGCATCGACTTCAAGAAACAATTACATATAGTGTTCTATCATGAGGACTATAGGAAGGATAATTGGGCTACATTTCTATGGTGGATCAACACCAAGGTTTTGCATGCATATCACTCAGTTTTTGGCTACATTTGAGCCAATGTTCAGCCAATTAGATTCTACAAATAGAATGGCCCTACAAGTTGTATAATTAATGGTTGGGAGGTTGTGCATGCAACTCTTCATAGGGTAGCTCAATGACAAGAACAAAATTTGAATCACACATCTATGCTAAATGGGAGAGAAAATCCATCAAAGTTGGAACTTGATCATATTATGGTGTGTAGAGATTATTCAAAACTATTAGTGCTAGAAACTAAAGATAAATCTTTAGAAAATAATATCAAGTCTTTGGTAAATGAAATTTCAAGTGTAATGAGTGTAATGAGTGTAGTTGCATTTGGTGTGATGAGTTGACCATCCTTATTGTGTCAATAGAAAGGAGATAAGGAAGAGATCTCTCACATACTCTCACATACAAAGAGAGGAGCACACACAGATGAAGGCAAGGAAGAATGATTTTTTTATTATTCTTCTATTACATATAGACAATATACAAAGATGAACCATAAATGAACTTCTTATGAAGTAAGAAATTCCTTACCTTCTTTGAAACATTCTTGAATGAATACCCTTTTTGAACAAGCGAAGACATTAGTTGACAACACTAAACTACAAATGAAGACAAGTTTGAACATAGATGAGAAAATCTAAAAAATTGAGAGCAACCAATGCCATACTTTGCTAATTGAGAAATATTTGAGTCAATATGAGACATTCATATCATGTTAATGCTGCCAAATTTTGGTTCTAATCTTTTATTATAAATGTCTACTTCCTAACCAAAAGGAGATTGAAATATTTTCAGAGCTAGGAAATCAGAGGAATCATAATGTCAAGTACAATTGCACTCATAAAAATCTTTGGGATAAATACCGCCACCAAAAGCATCATTATTTAAGTACATAAAATCTTGGAAGGAACTAAAATCAGGAAAGCACATCATCTGCAAAGCATCTAATATTAGAGAGATTTCATACAATGATACGAAAAGTATTAGCTAAAACAAGTCTTTCCATAGATTCAAATTGAGTAAAAAGATAAAAATTCACAAGAAAGATAGCACAATTTGTACCCATAGAAATTTCAATACATTGTTTGAATAAGGTATCATGAACTAAAATATACAAGTCTTTAGAAGAAAATCTAACCAAAGAAGAATGTCTATTTCATCTACTAGTTTTGTGTAAGGTTTCTTTCTACTATCTATATCTAGGGACTTCGATTTCATCCATAAATAATTAAAATGCAATGCAAAATTTTCTAACAAAAGAGCTTTACATCTATCTTTGGTGAAATCAAAAGAGAAAACTTTGCTAACTAAAGAACAAATCCTATGTTTTAAATAATTCAAATATAACTTTGTATACAAAGTGGTGAAGTAAAAAAATTGAAATCCCAAAGGAATAGATTTTTCTTCTAGAGTTCTTGAAGAGGTGAGAGACTTCACTACAGTAATAATGCCTAGTAAATTATCTAAGAAACAACTAGAGGAAGTAGCCACATCCATGTCTTTGAGTAAATCCTTCCAAATACCATGAATAGTAGGTGAAATGGCTTTAAAATAATTTCTCAACAATTTCGAAACATATTTGAGAGAATTATTACAAGAAGCAAATATAAGTTTGGATTTTATGGGGTTTTTATGGAATTTCCAAAATGTATATAAAAAAGGTAAATTTTGATATAATTTGCAACCATAAGATTTTCAAAAATCTTGACGAATTGAAATGAATTCTCTAGATGGATGTGAAGAATGCCTTCTTACATGGTGAGTTGCAAGGAGAAGTATCGTGAATATGTTTGCATGCTCGAAAAGGCTTTTTATGGGCTTAAACAAGCCCCTCGTGTTCAACATGCAGGGATTGTAGCTTATTAAACCACATTTGGATTTTCTTTGTGTGATGTAAATCACTCACTGTATGCAAGGAAGGGTGATGTTGACATCATGATTGTATATATACACCTTCATAAGTTCAGTGTTATCCAAACTCAATGCCCAAAAATAGCACAACACACCAAGATCTTTAATGCAAAATCTTGCATAAGGAGTTTCTCTACCTTCTTAATGCTTTCTTCATTATCAGCATCTACAATTCAATCATCAATATTTTTTTATTTTAATTTGATTTATTTTTCTTAATTTGTTCATATTTTATTTTTTTTATATCTTTTAAACTTTTTTGATTATGTGTTTCATATGATTGTTTGAGTTTTATGTGTGTGTGATAGTTGGTTTGTTTGTTCTTATTGTTGTGAGGTATCTTATTATTTAGATAATTTGTTCTTAAGTCTTTCTTTTTCTTTATTTGGTAGGCTTTTTTAATTTATTTATTGTGATATATAAAAAAAAGTGGATCTTTTGAGACCAAGACTTCCTTGTGTAGTTTCATGAACAATTTCTTGTGGTAGAGGAAATTAAGTAATGATTCTAGCAAATGATCACATGTGTGAGTAGATGGTTGGATATGTTACACTTATGTGTTCCTCAACTAGCTTTGATGTGAACCTTTTCCCTATATATGGGCACTTTTTACTCTAGTGCTAGCTAGAGGATTTTTCCCCATGTTACCACATACTTGATACTCTCATATGTGGTGGTACTTTGTACTTAGGGATATTATTCAGCTCTTACTTTAGTTCAATTCATCGTCAATAGAGAGAGCTATTCAAGCCATTGTCTTCTTCCTGTGTCTTGCTGTGTTTATGTTCCTTGTGTGTGCTTCTCATGTGGCTCTCGCACTTCTACACACACCCAACAATGGTATCAGAGCAGGTTCATCTCCTTCTCAAGTTTTGGTTTTTTGCGTCATGGTGTGCATGCACTTTAACAGTGCAAATCGACTTCGGAGCATAGAACTATGAATTTCAATAGCCAAGAAAGTATGTGTAAATGTATGCGCATATGATTAGGAATTTAAAATCTATTGTGATTGTCTGATATAACATCGATTCTTACTTCACCAGGATATGTGTAAATGTATGTGCAAATGATCAGGAATTTAAAATCTATTGTGATAGAAATTTACTATTGAAAGATGTAGGTAGATTATGTTTGATTCAACATCGATTCTTACTTCATAATAGTATATGTATGTGTGTGTATGAGTATGTGTATGCATATGAGTGTATAATTGTGAATGAAAAATCTATTGTGATTGTTTGACTCGATTGATTCTTACTTCACAATAGTTTGTGTTAATGTTTGCGCATATATCTAGAAATTTAAAACCTATTGAGATGGTTTGATACAACATTGATGCTCACTTCACAATATTATGTGTAAGTGTATGTTCATATGATTCAAAATTTAAAATCTATTGTGGTACATTAAAATTATTATTGAAAGATATAGATAGATTATGTTTAAATCAACATTGAGATTTACTTCATAATAGTATATGTATGTATGTGTATGAGTATGTGTATGCATTTGAATGTATAATTGTGAATGAAAAATCTATTATGATTGTCTGACTCAATATTGATAGTGGTATATGGGTATATTTTGCAAGTTATGAAAGTAAATGTAAATTTCAAGGTATCACATCAAAAAGATTCAAAATCATGAGTAGTTCACAACACTTTCGAAGTAGCCCAAGTGTAGAGCAACAACGAGTAGATGCATCCATGACAATAGAGGATCATCAGGATATTTTTACTCAAGCTTCTCAAACTATTTTTGAGAATAAGCAAAATACATGTACTCCATTTTCTCCAACTACATCAGAAAAGAGTGGAGTTTGTGAATGTAGTAAAACCAGTGGATCTAATACTTTGTTACCATGCTTTGTCTGTAATAAATCACAAAATACTATACATGTAGCTTTTGGAAAGCAAGACTGTCCCGAGTTTCATCTTAAATGGACTCAAGCATTCTTAGCATGTGGGATTCCTTTGAATGTTATTCATAATCCCATTGTCAAAGATGCTTTTATGTCAACTGCACAAAAAGGTTTCACCATGCCAGATTATAAATAAAATGTGAATAGAGTATGCAGATAAAGTGAAAACAAAAAAAACTCAATGATACCACAACATATACTCCACTTAATGCAAATGAATCTATGTCATTTAATCGAGATAGTTCAAATGAATACATATCGTTTTCAATATGGTCTTAATCCATCTGTCATGGATATCTTTAAACCATATCCAGTTAGATATGAGAATTCTCTAAGCGGTTTATGTGTGTCTACTCTTTTTGGTACATCTTTGTTAGAAGCTAATTCTAAAACATATTGAACTTTTAAATCCCATTCGTATCAATGGGATAACTATTGAAATCTATATATTTAAAGAGTTGTAACAGGAGTATCGAAACTATAAATATCTCCTGACTCTTATGAAAATGTGGAGGACTAGTGGATATGCATTCGGGTGCAATCCACCAGTACTTTCGAATCCACTCATTTCTAGTAGATATTTCTAAATTAGATAGCTTCAGATTTTTTTTTTTTGGTTGGTAAATATGTCGCTCTACCAAAATCACATAATCCGATGTAAGCATGTTGATCTTCAAAATGCAGCAAGATGTTGCCTGGATGGAGATCATTATGGGATATATTATAAGTGTGTAAAAATGGTATTGTTTGTAATAGGCCATTGATCAGCTTCCAAATGTTTGTTTTCATGGTTGTTATGTCTCCTTCTGTGTCCTTCACACCTTTGCTTTGTGGTACGTCAAGGTATTCCTTCTTCATTCTTTCTAGCCACATGTCCAATGTACCACCATTCCAAAATTTGAAAATGAGGCACAGACTTTTGCTATGGTCTCTAGCTCAACCAAGTGGACTAATAATTCCACTATGCATAAAAGATAACACTGTGGCTTTATTGATGGCTTCATTTTCTCGTGTTTGTATGTTAGCACCATGTAAGTTGAATAGCTTGGCTACAAATACTTCATTGTTGAATCTCGGGTGGGATATCTTGACTCTATGGATCATTCCATATTGTCCTTCCCCCACGAGCTACATCTTCAAAAAGAATAGAGGAATATGGAAGCAAGCAAAGGTTGTTTGATACAATATGCCTCCCACTTGACAAGCAACTAACCTAGTTGATAAGAATAAAATAGACACGCATTGCCATTCACATGTCCCATCATTGAACAATCATAACCATATTCCGTATAAAATAAAACATGCATGGAAATGGAAAATTGGAACTTAATGTGACTGTGAATGATATGTACAAATCAATTGGTGAGAATGTGGAGTTAATGATGTCTTATGAAGCCATGGAGATTCTTTAATGATTGATTTTCATATTTAACTAAATATCTATGATACTACTTACGAGTGTGTGTAGTACTAACATTATAATCAAGTATTTTCTTTGGAATTAAAATTTTAGCATCCTCTTCAAGTAAAGGAGGATCATCTAAAATATAGTGAATGGTAAAGTTCCTTTAAAGAATTTCAATAAAGCAATTATAAAATAATTATGTATATTCCAATGAGAGGATATATCTTATTTAAAAGTGTTCTCATTTATTTTTTGAATAATACAAAAAATTCCATAATAATGTGGTGCAAGTTTAACCTTTAGGATTTTGGGAAATGTTTTTCAAATGTCTTTTAATTATTGATGACCATACCAAGTCATTTTTGTTAAATTGTTTAGCCACTAATTTCCTAATAGCATTACACATGTAGCATTGTTGACTCTTCTTAATGTGCTCATGAACCTCATGAAGTTTAGAAATATGATCTTGTGCAAAAGAATCAACCATAGGGGTATCACTTTGATTGATAGTCATGGGATTGTGAAGCTTTTTTCCATAAGAAATCCATGTAATGGTATGCATTGTGTTATTATATGCCAGTTGGAGTAAAGGAATTTTGTCATCCCAATTACTTGGATTATCTAAAACATAACAATGTAATAAATCTAAAATAGTACAATTCGTAGCTTCACTTTGTCTGTTACTTCTCGATTTGATAGAATAACTTTTGGAAAACCATGATGCAGAAAAATACATTTAATAAACAACTTAGCAGCTTGAGGTGTAGATAGAGTCCTTTTACAATGAATGAAATATGCTTGTTTATTAAGCCTCTAAAAATTTGTCCAAACCATATCAGTATGATATGAATTTTTTGGAAGACCAGTAATAAAATCCATAGAAATTTGTTCCCATTGTCCATTAGGTATGGGAAGTGACATTAATAATCCAAATGCTTTACCATGATTTCATTTCACATGTTAACACAATGTAATGGAAAACATATTGTGCAATATCCTTTTCCATATTTTACTAGAGTCTAAAATTTTTATTGAATGAAGCCCATTTGATGTGTCTTTCAAAAATCATTGGTTGATTTAATAAATGTTTAATATCTTGTTGGTCTATTATGATTAGAATTTTCATAATAGCTTAGAGTTCCTTATCATATGTACTATATTTTTATTCACAAGGTTTAAGTTTCCTACTTTCAAATGCAATAGGATGATCATTTTGCATTAATACAACACCTAAAACTAAACCACTAGCACCTCTAACTATATGGAAAGGTTGTGCAAAATCTAGCAATTGCAAAACAAGTGCATGAGAAAGTGCATGTTTGAGTTTTTCAAAAGATTGTTGTTGTGCTAATCCGCATGCAAATTTTAACTTTTTCTTAACTAATGACATGAGTGGAAGTGTTAAATAAGAAAAATCTTTTTAAAAATTTCTATAAAAACTAGCTAATCCTAGAAAAGAGCATACATCATTCACAGATTGAGGTACATGCCATTCTTCAATTACTTTGATTTACTTTGGATCGACATGAACACCTTGACTAGAAACAATATGTCCTAAATACTCTAACCTTTTTTTGAAAAAACTCTTTTTTATTTTTAGGATTGGCATAAAGTTTCTTTCTACATAACAAATTACGGTTATTGCTAAATGCTTTGCATGATCATTTTCATTCTCACTCTAGACAAGTATATCATCAAAGAAAACAAGAAAAAAAGCTTGGTAATCAAGGAAAATATTATTCATCATACGTGCAAATGTAGCAGATGCATTGGTGAGTCCAAAACGCATTACCATGAATTCCAATGACCTACTTGAGTTCTAAAGGTAGTCTTATAAATATTATTTTTTTTAATTCAGATCTGATGATACACAAATTTAAGATCAATTTTGCTAAAGATACATGTTCCTTGAAATCTATCTAGCAAATCATCTATCCTAGGAGTAGGATATTCTTTTTAATTGTGATCTTAGTGAGTGCTCTATACTCAATGTACATCCTATAAATCTTGTTCTTCTCCTTAACTAAGAGAACAAGTGCTCTAAAGGGAGAAGAACTAGGCCTTGTAAGTCCTTTGTGGAGTAGATCCTTAACTTTATTAGCTATTTCTTTTTTATGTAACGGTCCATGCTTGCAAGGTGATTTATGGGGAGGATAACTAACAAAAATCAGTTCTATACTATGGTTAAGAGATCCCCTAGAGTATTAGAGACTAGAAGGAAAATCATTCACAATGAGTCCTAGGAAAACAAGGTCTTCATTTGCAAGTAATGAAGGAAATGCATGATAAATTATGGGAGGTCATAAAGGATTTTTTTGGAACATATGAAAACATTAGAAATACCTATTATTGGCCTAAGATGTATGTTGACATCAGTAGCTACGTTTCTACATGTTCTACTTATCAACTTCATTCATCATTCAAACACATAGATCCTTTGCATCCTACTTATCCACCTTATATTCACTACCAGTGGGTAGTAGATCTTCTAACTATGCCTAAAGATATTGACAAAATGCATTACATTGTACTTGCAAGAGAGGACTTAACTAATCATGTAGAGGGATATGCACTATGATCTAAGACCACATACAATGTCTAAAAATTATTGCTTGAAGATGTCATAAGTTGCTTTGGGTGCATAGAGAAATTCATTGCCCATCGTGGAGAATTAGATGCGAGAGAAGTTAAAGAATTCTTTGAACAACATGTGATTAATTTGTCTCTCACTATTGCATATACTCCAGAGGCCAATGGTAGAATAGAGAGTGGGCATCCACCTATTGTGAAAGCCATATCTAAAGCATGTAATGATGATATTAAACAACGGCCTAGATTCTTACCTTTTGCACTTTGAGCAGATAGAATGACATGCACACATACCACTAAGTATATGTCTACTGACCTCACGTACTATAAAAAAGGTTTGTTTCCAGAAACTCATCAATTGCGTCCTAAGCCAATTGAAGTAGGAAATTGGGTGCTCATTTATCATAGTACATTTGAATCTTAATTTGATGCAGGCAAAAAGTTCAATCAATGGTGGTTTGGGCCGTATATTGTATCAAAAGTCAATAACAATAGTACGTGTGCTCTTTGTGAATTAAATGGTGTTGCTTTAAAATCTTTGATTGCAGGTAAAAGGATAAAGCTATTCAAGAAACATGATAATGACGAGTACATTTTAGATGAGGATAGTGAAGAAGATGACAACAACAAGGCTGATTCATAAACAGGAGTATCCATGAAAAAGAAAGTAGATAAAAAAAGAAATAATAAATAGTAAATTAAAAGAAAATAAATAAAAAATATCATTTTTTTTCAAGTTCATGTTGCTTTTTTTTCAAGTTTATTCCACCTTTTTCCCATTCTCGCTTGTTTCCAACTTTACTTCATGCATGTTTCTTTTTTAATATTTGCATTGCATTGCATATCCACATTACTTGCATTAAAAGGGGCAAATGATGATTTCTCTACTTGTTGTGTAACATTGTATCTAAGTAATAATGTATCTACTAAGAAATCGGCTATAATTTAGGACTATAGAAAGATAGGGCATGTAGATTTGGAGGTCTATTTTGGTAACATGACTTTCATATATAAACATGCATATGGATATTAAATCAAAAGCATAATTGTTGAAGTCCTAGCTCCTGCTACTGCATGTTACTACATCCTTAGTCCACCTCACAACACTTGTATCGGAGTTTACATGACTGTTCTCCATCATCAAAAATGGTTGTACCTTGTATCGGGATTTAATATTTCCTTGTCATGAAAACAAAAAAGAGATAAGCTACTACATGTTATCATTTATACTTCTTCCACCCCAAAAAAGTGAGCATAACCATAAGGTCACCTAATCATCATGAAAAACAAAAAGAGAGAGCGAGAGAGAGAGAGATAGCAAGCGAAAGGAAGCTAAGGAGGCATACAAGAATAAAGCACCAGCTATATAGGTAGATTTATGCATTCGTGGAGTTTAGTTAGATTTCATTGTTTGTAAGTAGAGAAAGAGCATGTTCATAGTTATGTTAGGAAAGAAGTTGATCTAAAATATGTTAAAGATGAAAGATGTCTCTTGAAAATCCTAAATCTTTTTTTATAATTGTATTTAAGGTAGAGTGCTTTATGAAAACGGTACAAATTTTTCTTCAAGATGAGAGGAACTCATGCCTAAAATGATTCAATACATTCACTTCCACTTCATATTGATGCTCGTTTGTTTTCTTTCTTTACATGTTGTCAATGTTGCTTGTTCATTTGCATATATGTTGCATATTTTTTCATGCATATTCATGTTGCTTGTTTCAATTATTTCTTTCATGCAAATTTTGCTTCATGTCACATTGCCTACTCATTTTCTCCATTTAATCAGTTTTTTCTTCCATGTTTCTTATTTTGCATATATAAGAATCTGATGCTTGGAAACTTTTGTTGTTTAGAGAGAGTAGAGTGGTGCTTCTAAAGGAATCCGACGTTTAGTGGGGGTGAATGTTGTCGAGATTTTTCCCCTCTTTCATTCATGAAGGCTTATAGGAAATACAATCAGTGAAGGTAGCCAAAATTTGCTGAGAAGTCCAAGCTGCCTAAAGGATGTCAAACGCACATCAGATGCTAATTTTGGAAGAAATCAAGAAAATCTAGGGTAGCAGTCAAAGCTGGTCAAATTTTGGAAATTAGGGCAAAATTTTCAATGTCACCAAGCCATATGAAAATTCATATACTTGTAAAGACTATCAAAGTTAGTATAAACCCTGAATTTGACATGTAAATGGATTTTCTAGCACATTGATATGTGATGTGCATTTTGTAAAAATGTATTTTTCTCCACTTAGACCCTACAAAATCTTGTATAGATTTTTTCTTAGCCATATGGTTTGGCATGTATAAATATCATACGTGGATACATATTTTTATAAATTTTCAAGAGCTATTAGAGCTTCCTAGACACCTTAATGCCACCTTGCAAACTTCTAAATGTAGTCAAACTTGTATAAGGGAGATTCAAATGGAATTTTTCTTTGCATATTCCTAAAGCATACCATTCAGAACATAGCCCTCCAAATTTTCATCTTCATCAAAGGATATTTGGAGGGTCAAAGAGCAAAAAATCCAGTTTTCAAGCGCACTACAATTTCCTAGAATAAGAAAATTGAAAGCCCGAAGGCCTACCACATGGAAAATAATGATTGAACCATGTCGTATGGTCAAGATGAGCTCACATTCAAGGGTGGAGATGCAATAAACCTTAAAGAAAGCAAGATCCACGAGTCCATTTCATCAGATAAGATTCTTTTTTGTCACATGATACTTCTATTGGGTGTGAATGTCCTTTGGGAAGGATGCCACATGGCATCACGTGGGATAATACACCACGTCTTGGTAGAAGAGTAAGAAGAGTTTCTTTTATGTGAGACTCATTTAGGAGAAGAATCTCGGGCATGGATGCGAAGACAGAACTGGAGAACATCTATGTGTGATGCTCACGAAGTCGTGCAGATCAAAAGGAGAACCATGGGTCCATGGTCGGGACAAAAAGGTTAGACAATATTGGTATCAGAGCGGGTGGTGTCCTGAATTGGGAGACTTCAAGTAGATGTGGAGGAGAGACTTGAATCGTCGCCACTCTATTCAATAGGAAGAGAGCCTAACCAAGACACCAAGCTTCATTGGATGTCAAATTTTTGTGCACTTTTTGTATAACAGTAATGACAATGGTAGAGAGCTCCTCACAAGATGTAAGGAGGACATCAAAGCTTTAGACAACTAAAGCTATCTCCTCACAAGGCCTGTGATGCAAAACGGGATACCATGAGAGGAAGAGGAAAAAAATATGTCCTCCTCATCCATGTACAATGATCAAGAGGAGTTTTATTGACACACTCATTGCATGGGATTTCCCGAGAAGGAGAGATACTACCTCAAGCACGTATGAGATTTTTTGGTTATTTTTAGGAGTTAATTATAGTAACAATCCAGTCTTGGTAAAAGAAAGGATGGGCTATAGGCAAAGTTCTTTGTGGGAAACTTGTTCTCGAACCTATTACTCGGGTGTTGTTAGTATAACGATGAGCACTGTCCAAACTTTTGGGGACCACGATGGGATGGGGTTCTAGCTAAGGAAGTGCTAACAAAGGTTTCATGTCGTTGCGGAGCAGAAAGGAGTATCACGCAACAAATTACCGTCATGAACATTTAGAGGAATTTGTTCAATAGATTGTAGAAGGTTTAAAGGAGATTCCTCTTTTGGAGGCAGTGAACATGCCAGAGGAATTCACGTACTAGGTAGAACAAGGATTCATCCCCCCCGATTATCATAGGATTGCGTAGCTACGTGGAAGGAGGAGAAGCTAGCGAAAATAGCGGGGCACAGGGAAGGTGAAAAACCCGACCAGCAAAACCTCCCATAGGAAGAAAAATACCCTGAGGAAGATTGTTCCAGTGGCAGAAGTTATTCCCACCGCCTAGGCTTGAATCTAGCTCTCATTCTGGTGCCGCAACCCGAATTGTGGGATCCGATGGCACTGCGATATCAGCTGCCAAGATTTAATTACACAAACTTTCATGGTAAAGCAGGGGAAGATCGTGATGTGCATATACGAACGTTCGAAAACTAGTACAATTGCAACGAGAGACATTTGCAAGATGACGATCATAAATTATAGGTATTTCAGGCCACCTTGCATGGAAATGCAATTAAATGGCTCGTTGATTGGTTACCTGAAAATGGTATAGAGCTATCGAAGAAAAATGAAGATGGCATATCGAAGCTTCCTGAAGGCATTCCAAAATTACTGCCACCTAGTGCGTATGTGAAAGATAATGAAAGGGTCATGGAAGGACTTTTGAGATATGCGAATTGGTGGAAAATGCATCTGGAAGAGAAGGGGGATAAATCAGATTATGGAAAATGGATTAATCTGGTACTTACTTATTGGAAAAACCTTATGGAGGTTTTGAAATCTCAAATAATATGGAAGGAAACATTTTATCATGATTTTTGGCAAAAAAGTGGATGCAAAACATTTGGATCTTCAAATCTTGTGCAAGATAATACATTTGATAATGAAGATGCAGGTGAAAATGATGTACACTTTTGTGGTCCATTGCGTAACAAACCAGCAAAGGAATTCGATCCATGCCTTGATGTGAGAAAAGGAGACTTCGTTCTCATAGAACCATGTGATGCAATGTACCCTGTGTGGCTTGGCATGGTGGAAACTGAAGTTAATCAAACTAGAGAATCAGAAACATATCTTAAGGTTCAGATACAATATTGAATACCTATTTCAAAAAGGAAAAACATCAGTGATGAAGAACTATATAGGGATTGTTGGACAAAATATTGGAGAGAAAATATTGCTGATCCTCAACGTTGGGAGAATACTTCTTCCATTCTTTGGGCTTGGACACCAAAAGGTGGGCACAAACCAAATAAAACCAAAATTCCAACAATAGTGATATCGAAGGTAAAACACAGCCAAGGGAAAGAAGATGAAGGATTCAAACATTTGAGCTACTTCTCTAATGAAAATGATTGTAATCTGTAATTCAATAATAATACCTCTAATGAAGATGATTGTAATTTGTAATTCAATTATAATAGCTTATGTGTTTTCTTTTGTAAATCATCCCAAGCTTGTGTTTTCTTTTGCTTTGCTAACTTCTTATGTTCCAGGAATCAATGTCAACTAGCTGGCTTTGCTAACTTGTTGTGAAGGAAATAATGTTGACTAGATGGCTCTCCATTAGCACCAATGTTGTTCATTACAAAGGGATAGTATTGACAACATTCAATTAGAGGGATTATTATTATGTATTTAATTTATTTTGGTGTTTCTAAACACCATACAATGTCGAGATCATTCAATTAGGTGGATCTTTAGCCGTACATTAAATTTAATTAGGTGTTTCTAAACACCATATGTTTTTGAGATAATTTGCTTTAAATGGATAATTACAGATTCAATTTTATTTTCTCATCATTTAATAATATTCTATGTTATTCATGAATTTTGAGTTTTCTTGAAGTCATTTTCTTTTTATATTTTGAAGATATTGATTCAAATGATTGGATGTACACACACAACACACACACACACACACACACACACACACACACACATATATATATATATATATATATATATATATATATATATATATATATATATATATATATATATATATATATATATATATATATATATATATACACATATATATATATATGTGTGTGTGTGTATATGTATATGCATATGTATATATATATATATATATATATATATATATATATATATATATATATATATATATATATATATATGTGTGTATGTATGTATGTATGTATGTGTGTGTGTTTGAAATTTCTTTATGTATAACTTATATATATAAATTGAAATTTATTTATGTATGAATATATCAATATTTAATATTAACTATTTTGAGTTCTTTGGAAAGAGGTATATCTTTATAATTTGAAAATATTTAATTACATAATTGATATGGTTATGTACATATATATACACATTGCTCACACATGCACACACACATACAGAGTGCACACACACACATATACACACACACACAAACACACACACACACAAACACACACACACACAAACACACACACACACAAGCTATTTTTTAAGATATTTAAATAACCTGAATCATTCAAAAAACATAGAGTTGGTAAACATAGAATTGTCCCAAAATCATGAATAAGTCCCATTTTTTGTGAATAGGCCTTACTTATCTTTTGTTGCAGGATTGTAAGTGTAAATATTTTGATCAATGCCACAATTTTGTATCACACTCGCATACGGCAATGATGTAACATAATTTTGTATTCGATTCCTATATGGAAGTGTTTTGTCACATTGCCACAATTTTGTATTACACTCCTATATGGCAATGATGTATCAAAATTTTGTATTCGATTCCTATATGGAAGTGCTTTGCCAGACTTTTGTATATTTTTCATTTATGGAATATACAATTTTTTGTACATGCTTCATTGTTCATTTTTCCTCATATAAGTTTATGTTTTGGTTGCCATTAGAGTACATAAAAAATTTGTGCAGATATGGTCGTCGGTATATGCATCGGTACACCCAGTATGGACCTTGGTATAGGTGTCGGTACACCGAGTATGGACCTTGGTATAGGCGTCGGTACACCCACTCTGGGCGTCGGTAAAAGCGTCGGTATATGCACCGGTACTACCGGTGCATATACTGGTGCAAATACTGATGCACATACCGACGCTTATACCGAGGCATATACCGACGCTTTCTTTCCGACGCATATATCGACTCTAACACGAACGTCGCAAAGAAATCACGCCCGTTTATTTTCCTCGGTAGCAACCTCGGTATACCCTCGATATGTTGTAGTGTTTGGATGGGCATCAAAATTGATCGCATATCTTTCTTTTCATATCTTTCAGAGCACTTTTCCTCTTATGGAATTCCACAATGAAAAAAAAAAACGAACCAATTGTTCCATCAAGTAGAACTTGTTTGCAATTGATTTGGCTTTGTAAACTCAAAATCCTTGTAAGTGATTGCCATATTGGGTAGACTTTTGGACAAGAAAAGAAGAGATGACCAAGGTCCTCTCTGTCCCATACGCAATCCCTACACCAGTGAGGGGCCCAATAAATTTTATTAGGTTCGACATTGGTATAGATTCCATGATGGAGGATTTGACACATAAGAGCCGTTCTTTTGTTCTCAATGAGAGGATGCCACATGCCCCCCACATAAGTTGTCATCTGAGGCTAGACTAGTTCATGCACCATCTCCTATTAAGGAGATATGCAAGAGTCAAGGTTCTTATGGATCCTTAGAGTCTTATCTAATTTGTTACCATTTGTTTATCTTAACCCATCAATCTAGGGTAGGTCATTCCCTTGAAGAAGATAAGTATTTAAGCTATCCCAAGCATTGATTCTCTGTTTGAGAAGGCACCAATCCTCATAGTCAACTATCCTAATAGGGTCTCTGTCTTCAAATCTTATCCAATGACCTCTCTTTGGCTCCTGAGATATTTCCATTTACTAAATCCTTTGATCCATATCTTCTTTGCTCTTTGTATGTTCTCCGATCAACTTCTTTGATTCCCTTAATAGGAAACCAGATAAAATCATTTTGGCTAATTTCAAATGGCCACTTCTATTCTTCATTAACCTTGATATATAGTTTCAAGTTGTTCCAACTCTTCCATATGGAGGAAACTAGTTCTATACCTTTTGGAATCACGAGATGCTTAGAAAACATCAAGTGAGGAGATTGAGATACTTCCATCTAGGAATCCCCATAAGTGAAACAGGTGATTTTTTTCTCAAAATCAATCTAGCCAATGAATATTCAAAGTTTCACCATGCTTTGATCGACCACTTAGCTAACAACTTGTTTTTCATACCCCGCACATGGAAAACTCCCAACCCACCTGGAAATTTATCATTAGCATATGATGCTCACTTGATTTGGGCATGCATCTCTTGTTGGGATCACCAATCTAGAGGATATTTCTACAAGAACTTTCAACTTTCTGTAATGCTTTGTCTTTCAGTCTTCAACATGCAACAAAATAGATAATAGACGAAATGAGGAAGGTCTTAATCACCATTGCATGCCCTTCAAGGCTGAGTTGCATGCCCATCAAGTAGGCCAATTTAGCATCCAATTTTGTGAGCTAGAAAATTTATCCTTTGTATAGCTCATTGCAACCCTTTTCAATCAAGAATTACAAAGAGGGCCCTAAAATTATGTTGATAAAAATTTTGGAGTGATTTATTTTAAATATGGATGCAACCTAGAAAAGATTTAGACATTGCCAAAACATGTTGATGCTAGTAGGGTCATTATGCACAAAGGCATTGATACCATTAGTGAAGATTCTCATTATTGATGGAGAGTGTTAATCTCCAAAAGAACAACCTATTCTTGAAATTAGAACACCTCTATATCAAGAATAAGTCTAGACTCCACTTAATTTAGAGAACAATCACCAACTTATCAAGAAATTGACTATTCTCGAAAAAATCAAATTCTGAGAAAAGTTTGCTGCAGATTAATCTCTGGTTGACTAACCATTCGTGTAAAGTTTTTCATAAAACTTTGTAGGATATGTTGCCTTAAGGTTGCACACCTTCTCCAACTTAAATCTCCTCAAATGATTGAGTATACTTTGAGAAATGACTCAAACACTTTACCTATGTGTGAAACTGCTTCTCTGCAGTAGCGACTTTGACACCTGTAACTTCTTAGCTATAGTTCTCCCAATGTCCAACCCGTTTGGTCAAATGCTTTTAGCTGTAGATAGCTTATCTCTCAACTTAGATTTTGAGCTATCATTTGTGTAAAACTTTTTACTGTGCACTGAGCACTGTCTATTTATCTGAACACGAAATCTGTGCTTGTTTCAGAAGTCACTCAGACCTTTTGACATATAAATGTTCCTGTTCAAAATTCTCTCAGTCTAATCACAATTGAAAGCTAAGACTTTGTACAGTAGTCGATCAACTCTAGACTTAGACTTGTACAAAAGCATTTCACAAAAGATCTACCACAGAAGGAGAAAACACAGAAACTTCGGGCGCAAAAATTCTGTCATTTCTGAAGAAGACTACAACTGAATGAGAGAGAGACTTCAACTAACTTTTCATGTGTCTAATGACACTTACAACTCCTCATTTCTCTATTCCTATGCTCTCACATAGTCTCTCCTTGTCTCCTCTCTATATCCCGACATTTTTCCATAGTATTTATAGGCGAATATGTACAGACTTATGACTAATCAAAAGTGTAAGTGACCTATGTCTTAACTAATGTACATATGTGTACATTTCTTTAAACTTGTGAATGTAACCATCTTCTATGCTTTAGGAATTGATCTTATCTCCATCCTTTGTCTTTCAAAACTTCAATTGGTGATTGGTCTGCACCAACAGCTCCCCCTCAATCATCAATTGAGGTTTCTCTTATCTTCTTTATGCCTGCCATGTCTATGAACTTCTGTAACTTTGGTCCATCTAAGCTTTTTGTAAGCATATCAGCTATCTGATCTTTTGTTGAAGTATGTATAACTTCAATCTCTTTATCCATCACCTTCTCTCTTAGAAAGTGATACTGTATCTCAATGTGTTTGGTCCTGGCATGAAAAACAGGATTAGCAACTAGATATAATGAACTCATGTTATCTCCATAAATGATAGGTATGCTCTGTATAGTGTCAAAACTCTTCATGAGAGTCTGAAGCCATATCACTTCCTTTGCAGCTTCAACCAT
Organism: Ceratopteris richardii; assembly: GCA_020310875.1. NCBI lineage: Eukaryota > Viridiplantae > Streptophyta > Polypodiopsida > Polypodiales > Pteridaceae > Ceratopteris > Ceratopteris richardii. Next base: position 74,936,686 of record CM035413.1, read on the forward strand.
GCCTTTGTACTCTGCTTCTGTAGATGACAAAGCAACTGTATGTTGCTTCTTTGAGCACCAAGAGATTAACTTATCTCCCACATAACACATGTACCCATAGGTTGACCTTCTATCATCTGGATTACCTGCCCAATCTGCATCACTATATACTTTGATATTTGTATCTGATGTAAAACCATAATACAAACCCTCTTTGAGTGTACCCTTAATGTACCTCAACACTCTTTGACCTGCAATCCAATGTTCTTTCCTAGGGCAATGCATGAATTGAGACAACACCCCAACTGCATATGATAAATTAGGCCTAGTTAATGTAGCATAAATAAGACTACCAACCAAAATCTGATATTGTTTCATGTCCTTGAACTCTTCACCTCCAAATCTTCTCAATTTGTGATTCACCTCCATTGGAGTAGGTGCTACTCTGCAATCATTCATTTTAAACTTGGTTAACAAATTCTTCAAATACCTTTCTTGAGTCACATACACTCCATGTTGAGTGTATGAAATCTCCATACCCAAGAAGTATGACAAATTTCCCAAATCACTGGTTTTGAACTCTTTCTCCATTTTCTTCTTTAGGCTTTGTATGCCTTTCTCATCTGTACTTATAAGAATTATATCATCAACATATATACATATGTAAATGAAACCATCATCACTTGCTTTAACAAGCAAGCTACTATCTGCTTTAGATACTTGAAATCCAAGTTCCTTTAAGAACTTTACAAGCCTATAGTTCCATGCCCTTGGGGCCTGCTTGTAAGCATAATCCTTAGTAGTCAAGAATGAAGTATCATAGCTATACCTTGTAGGTTGCCATTTGTGCCTTGTAGACCTCCTAAGTTCTCCACTTCTTGAGGTTTCTGGTTCTTCACATTCAGGATCAAATCTTGGTATCTCTTCAACTTCAACCTGCACTTCATTATTCTCTTGTTCATCAAATATCTGAACCTTTGATTTACCTTTCCTTTGACTCACAACTTCTTCATCATCTGTATTAATATTGATAGTACCTACATACCAAGTACCTTGCTCATCAAATGTAACATCTTTTGATACAAGAAAATGTTTTGTGGATGGACTCCACAACCTGTATCCCATTTGCTCATCGTCATAACCAATAAACACATATTTTTCAGCTTTAGGTTCCAATTTGTGCCTTAATTGTGATGGCACATATGCATAGGCCAAACATCCAAATACTTTGCAATGGTCTAATGTAGGTCTCTTACCCCACCATGCCTCATATGGTGTCATACCCTGCAAGGCTTTACATGGTAGCCTATTGACCAAATAAGTAGTTGTATTTACAGCCTCAGCCCACAAATAATTTGGGAAATTTTTCTCCTTCATCATGGATCTAGCAAACTCAACAAGAGTCCTACTCCTCCTTTCTGCTACACCATTTTTTTTAGGAGAGTACCTGCAAGTAACCTCCCTTTTTATACCTGCATTCCACAAGTAATCACTGAACTCATTAGAGAAATACTCTCCCCCTCCATCATACCTTAGTCTCTTCAATTTATATCCTGTAATTCTCTCTGCATACACATGATAATGTTTGAATGTATTGAATACTTCTGACTTATCTTTGATCACATAGATAGTGACCCATCTGGTAGCATCATCAACATAAATCACATAATACCTTGAACCATTGATACTGAAATCCTTTGATGGTCCCCACACATCTGTGTGTACCAACTCAAGTTTTTCTGAATACATAAACCCATGCTTAGAATAGGATTGCTTATGAGCCTTACCTAATTGACATGCCTCACATCTGTATGTCATATGTTGACCTGCAACATTAGGCAATCCAAGCACTGAACCATTATAAATCATGTCTTTAATACCTCTTTCATTGAAATGTCCAAGCCTCTTGTGCCAAAGATCTAACTCAGAGATCTTATGTCCTCCATAAGTGAACAAGGCATGACCAACATTACCTTGAATCTTCAATGTGAACAACCTTCCTTCTTTCTTCCCTGAAACAATTTGTTTATACCCATTGCTAGGGTCTTCCACAAACACTCCATTAGTGAACCTCACTTCATAACCTTTTTCCACAATTTGTCCTACACTTATCAGATTCTTAGGAATTTTAGGAACATACAAGACCTTACTCAATAAGGTGCTACCATCTTTGGCCTTCACTGATCCAATTGACTTCACATTGTGCTTTGTATTGTCACCTGTTTGAACAACATGATTAGATACCTTATTTTCCAAATCAGTCATCAAGGCTATGTTACCACTCAGGTGATTGCTACACCCTAAGTCAATGTAGAAGACTCTTTGATCTTCACTCTGCCTTTCACAAGTTGCATTCATTATCAATGTTGAATCTTCCTTCTGATCTGAAGCATAATTGTAGTAGGTATTGTTATATTGTTGACTTTGGAATCCTCTACCTGCATTTCTTCCAAAGTAACCCCTACTACCTCTACCTCTGAAATTACCTCTTTGATTTCTGCCACCTCTTCCTCTTGAATTATAGTTCTGATTATATCCACCATTACTCTGAGTGTTATGCCAACAATCATTAGCTAAATGATTTTTCTTACCACAAATCCAGTAAGCTTTGGCTCCATCTTTGTTACTCCTGCCTCTTCCTCTACCTTTGCCACCTCCTCTTCCTCTTAGGAAGTTGGCTTGACTAGTTGTGCCTTCTTCTTCATTTGCTTGTTGTTTTCCTTTGTTAGATTTCTTCTTATCTTTAGAGTACATTGCATGACCTGCACTCTTGTCAACATCTCCTTTGATATCATTCTCAAAAGTTAGCATATGTCCTAACAATTGATTCAAATTAGGAGTGAAATGATCCAATGAAAGTTATGTAGACAAAATAAAAGGCTTCCACTTCTCATCTCCTCTTAGTCCTGTGAGAATTTGCCTTACCAATTTATCCTCTTCAATGTCTTCATCCACTGCTCCTAATGCATCTGCAATGTCCTTCATCTTTGTCACATAATCAGAAATTGATTGTGAAGCCTTCTTCTTGAAAGTAGTAAACTCTGCCCATAAGGATGCCTTTCTTGACTTTGTAGTGTTTTGGAAATGCTCCTCCAAAGCATTCCATATTTCACTTGCACTTTCAAGACCTCTAATGTGAGGTAGCAAGTAGTCATTGACTGCCATATAGATAATACTCCTAGCTTGAGCATCTCTTTTCATCCAATTCTTCAAATCTGACAATTCCTCTCTAGTTGGAACACTAGAATCTCTGAACTATGGCTTTTCTTCTTCTCCTGTAATGTAAGCTATCAAATCTTTGCTCATTAGATGAGCTTCCATCCTCATTGACCATGCAGGATAGTTTTCTCTATCCAATTTCTCTCTCTGAAGAGAATCTCCCATCCTTTCTTCACCTATACTAACATATCTTTAAGCTTTATGAGAAATAAATGTACCTTGGCTTCGAATATTACTCCTTCTAATCCTTTTGACAACTTCAATGTGTCTTCCTTCAAGCTTTCTTCAATCTTTGTCCTTTTGATCCTTCGAGATGTAAAGTTTGTATGTCTGCAGCAGTCGGAGTCTCCCTTTCCTTGATTCTGATGCTTCCTGCTCTGATACCACTGATGGAGTGTTAATCTCCAAAAGAACAACCTATTCTTGAAATTAGAACACCTCTATATCAAGAATAAGTCTATACTCCACTTAATTTAGAGAACAATCACCAACTTATCAAGAAATTGACTATTCTGGAAAAAATCAAATTCTCAGAAAAGTCTGCTGCAGATTAATCTCTGATTGACTAACCATTCGTGTAAAGTTTTTCATAAAACTTTGTAGGATGTGGCGCCTTAAGGTTGCGCTTCTCCAACTTAAATCTCCTCAAATGATTGAGTATACTTTGAGAAATGACTCAAACAGTTTACCTATGTGTAAAACTGCTTCTCTGCAGTAGCGACTTTGACACCTATAACTTCTTAGCTATAGTTCTCCCAATGTCGAACCCGTTTGGTCAAATGCTTTTAACTGTAGATAGCTTATCTCTCAACTTAGATTTTGAGCTATCATTTGTGTAAAACTTTTTACTGTGCACTGAGCACTGTCTATTTATCTGAACACGAAATCTGCGCTTATTTCAGAAGTCACTCAGACCTTTTGACATATAAATGTTCCTGTTCAAAATTCTCTCAGTCTAATCACAATTGAAAGCTAAAAGTTTGTACAATAGTCGATCAACTCTAGACTTAGACTTTTACAAAAGCATTTCACAAAAGATCTACCACAGAAGGAGAAAACCCAGAAACTTCGGGCGCAAAAATTCTGTCATTTCTGAAGAAGACTACAACTGAATGAGAGAGAGACTTCAACTAACTTTTCATGTGTCTAATGACACTTACAACTCCTCATTTCTCTATTCCTATGCTCTCACATAGTCTCTCCTCGTCTCCTCTCTATATCCTGACATTTTTCCATAGTATTTAAGGCAAATATGTACATACTTATGACTAATCAAAAGTGTAAGTGACCTATGTCTTAACTAATGTACATATGTGTACATTTCTTTCAACCTGTGAATGTAACCATCTTCTATGCTTCAGGAATTGATCTTATCTCCATCCTTTTTCTTTCAAAACTTCAATTGGTGATTGGTCTGCACCAACAATTATCATCTGGCCCTAGCTATGAGGGAGCGGAAGACCCTCGATCTATCCACAATGGGCCTCGTGGTTAACGGAGCTACTAAGGCCATTGGTGGCAGTGGCATAAAGGAGTGGAGGTACACAACACCCTTGTATAATGGATCATTTGATTATGATTTCTTGTGAGAGTTAATCATCGAAACTGATCCCAGCTAACGTGTTCCTCAAAAGTATAGCAACCATTTTGAAGAATTTAGATGCACAACCGATATCTTTTAAGGATTGCAAAATAAAGTCCCACTGTAGGTGACCATATGCTTTATCAAAGTTGATCTTGATGAAGAGGACATCTTGTGAAGATTCCTAAGCAAATTCCAAGGCTTCCCACACATCAATAATGTCCTTTAAGGTCGATCTACCCTTAAGGAATCCTTTTTGATCCTCATTGATCCATGAACACTATCAGGATGAAATCCCTCAAGGATAGTGTGCAAAATATTTTCAAAATTTATTTTCTTTTCTTTTCTAATCAAGATTTGATATTCTGAATATAGGAAGATGAATAAACATGAAATGTTTTTCAAGTGTTTGGCTGACTAGATTAACTATGTGACGAGAAGCTTTCATTAGCATTTTCATGTGTTCTTTTGAACTAGCATGACCCTAGAAAGCCTGTTAAACCCATTTAAATAGACATGTATATACCCGATTGAATTCTAGAAACCCGTGTATTTACTTAACTCATGTAAAACCATGTTGCTTTCACCTCAAAACCCTAGAGAACATGCAACTTTACCCTTGAAAATCTATACCACCCCTAGAACCCTAGCTCGAAAACTTTTAAAATTAAATCATAACCCCCTAAAACCTTAGCTCTAACCCTTAGAAACTAAACATTAAACCCGTAATGTACATATTTAGCCATTGCTTGGAGTTGGAAACCCTAAACATAAGAAACCCTGATCTTCTGTGAGGCACGCCTTCTTGATTTTCTTGTTCATGCTTTATGAGTATTTGTTTTTCTCTCTATGATCCTAACTCTCAAGATCTGCATCTGTGATTACCATGCCAATAGAGAAAGGAGAGAGAAAGAGAGAGAGTGAGAGAGAGATAAAGAGAGAGAGAGAGGGGAGAAAAAGAGGACAACTCCACACTATGCACGGAAGTTAACAGAGTTAGCTATGTCTATCGAGAGAGAGAGAGAGATAGAAAAAGAGGGGAGAGAGATGAGAGAGATAGAGAGAGAAAGAGAGAGAGAATAGAGCAAATCCGTCACCGCACAACAAGAAAATGAAGATCAAGGATAGGGAGATGATGAAAGAGAGAGAGAGAGAGAGAGAGAGAGAGAGAGAGAGAGAGAGAGAGAGAGAGAGAGAGAGAGAGAGAGAGAAGTGTAGGGCAGGCATTGGGAGAAAAATAGAGGCGGTCATGCGATTAAAGACAAGAGAGGGTGCTGTTGCATGTGCTTGAAAAATGGAATCCATGTCAATACAATCATTTGCCCAAGATTTTTCATACTATAGAGCCATTCAAGAGCATATGGCAAAGTGTATGTATTAGATCTTGCTGAGTTGAACAATGTCTTCATATTTAGAAAGGCGAAATATGAAAGACCATAAAAAAACGGTTGGCTGAAGTAATTAATTCCATGAGAAAAATAGCATCCTGGACTTCATTTAATTTATATTGCTCCAACAAACATCCCTTTTTGAAGACTTTTGATAGCAACCTTTTGTACAAGCAAGAAGTTGGTGGAATCGCGTGGCATCCTACAGCTATTATTTGATGCTTTCACGACTCTTCAGAAACATCAAACAATGGCGTACATGGCTAAGAGCTTTCATGAATGGATGTGGAGCTTGCGAAAGAATCTAAGCAGTAGTCCTTTGAAGATCAGAATATGAGAGAGAGAGAGAGAGAGAGAGAGAGATGATCCTTAGCAAAAGAGGGTAGCTATAGAAACCGGAATGGGTAGAACAATTTAATTGTCCAAGTGCTCAAAGAGATAAATTTGAGAGAGAGATCACGCATGGTTAAGAGAGAGAGAGAGTCACTAATAATTGTGCAAAAGACGACATAGATAAAGAGAGAGATGTTCTGGCATTTTTGTGTTCTTTTTTATTAATTATTTGGACTAGTTATTAGATTAAATAAAGAAAAGAAAATGAACGATTTATTTAGATGTGCAAAGTATAATTAGAAACTAAGTTTAGGAATCGATAATTAGAATTAAACAAATGAAATAAAAAATTAATATAGGACTCAATTAAAAAGGAACATGTATAGATAGGTATAATGGAAAAGAAACCTAGATGTAGGAAACAAAAAAAAATGAGAACGATTAAAAGGAAGTGTACATATGGAAAGAAAATGAAGAGAGATTGTTCATTTTAGAGGAGAGTAATTTTGTGAGTTTTTTTTATGAGGCTCAAAATGTATTAGAATTTTTTTTCCATAATTGTTTTTTAGATTATTGAAGATTAAAGAGAGTTACCTAAAAGTTTGAAGTAGAGAGCAAATAGTTTTGAAGAGGTGGTCTTTTTCTCACCAATCTACTATTGATTTTGTTCGAATCGCACTATAGGAGAGTACTTGATTATCATAGTTGTAACACCCATCATCACTTGGTGATATATACATTGTATTTAATTTTTCTTAATCAATCTCGTCATGATAAGATCTGATGTATTAGTCAATTAGACAAAAATGCATATTGATTGTATACATTTAGTTCTTGGGTGTTGACGAGCATGGTGCTTTACATTGAGTTATTCTACTTTCATTCCACGTTCACATACATCTCCCCTAATGACCCACTTCTCCTACTCCACAATCTATGTGTGAAAAGTGTTTTCTTAGCCCCTTGGTGAGCCTCCTAGCATAATGTTCCCTAGGAAGAGGGTGTTGGTGCATCAGAACCATCAATTGATGTTTTAGAAAAAGGTTTGAAGTCAAAGGATGAAGCAAAGACCAATATATGAAGCTTGAAGTTAGTGCATGATCAGAGAATGAAGTCTTGTATATGCATGTAAACTTGTAATTAACTCACTTATACTTTTGTTATGGTTAAGACTTTGGAAATATATGCCTATATATACAAGTAAAAAGTCATGTCATGTATGAGAGATGATGAATGATAAGTTGTATGAGTCATTAGACACTTTAGAAGAGAAGAGAATATCTCTCATCAAAGAGATGGAATGTTTTCCTGAATAGAAGAAAAGATGCACCCGATATTTTGCTCAGTGCTCCTTCTATGTTTATTCTTTTATGAAATGCTTTTGTACAATTCTAAGTCTATATTTGACTCACCTTCATACAAAAATGTTCAGATCCTAATTGTGATCAGGCTGAGAGAATTGAGAGTAAGAACATTTACATGTGTAAATGTGAAGAAGAGAAAACTGGAGCAGGCACAAATTTGATGATAATGTTTTGGTCCGTTCTCCTTCCACAGTGTAAAGCTTTGAGCAAGTGAGCACTCATTCTGTACATTGGAAGGTAAGCTACATATTTCTTAAAGCATTTGAATAAATGGGCTCTATTTTAAGAGAAATATGCATTAGAAGTTATCGGTGTCAAAGTCAACTTTAGAGAAGTACAGTTTCAGATATAAGTGAATTGTTTGGAGTAAATCTTAAGATTTACAAAAACCTTTTGAGAAGTTTTAACTTGGAGAAGGTGTGCAATCTTTAGGGAACACTTTGTAAAAAGTTTCATTAGAAACGTTACACATTGGGTCAGCCAATGAATGAGTTAACTGATGCGGACGTTTCTATGTAATGACTTTCTTCAAAGTTAGATAAATCTTGATGATTTGACATTGGTCTTCCAAAATTGGTTAAGGTTTTGGGTTATTCTTGATATAGGGGTGCTCTAACATCAAGGATAACATGTTCTTATGGAGATTAACACTCTCCATCAGTGGTATCAGAGTAGGAGTCATCAAAATTGAAGAAAGGAGGACCCCGACTGTAGCAACTATACAGAAATCAACCTTTGAAGATCCAAAAGGTGAAAGTTTGAAGTGAAAGCTAGAGAAGGAGGCCCGAAGCTATCGAGAAGATCAAAGTGAACTTCATTCAAACTAAAGGTACATCTACTATTCACAAAGCTTGAAGAATTTAATACACAGGTGAAGAAAGGATGGGAGATTCTCTTCAGATAGAGAAATTGGATAGAGAAAACTATCGAGCTTGGTCAATGAGGATGGAAGCTCATCTCATGAGCAAAGACCTAATAGAATATATGACAGGTGAAGAGGAAAAACCAGAATTCATAGATCATAGTGTTCCAACTAGGGATGAACTCTCTTATTTGAAGACATGGATGAAGAAGGATGCTCAAGCAAGGAGCGTTATCTACATGGGAGTCAATGACAACTTGCTACCTCAGATTAGGGGACTTGAAAGTGCAAGTGATATATGGAATGCTTTGCAAGAGCATTTCCAAAACACTACAAAGTGAAGAAAGGCATCTTGAGAGTTCCATGCTCCACCCTTTTGTCTAAACTCACTTTCATTCTCATGCAAGCACATATATCCCACATGCAAAGGAATTCTTCCAAACTCCATATAAGCAAGGCCTCCCTTCACTACACGCAAGTCATTCGCTCTAGCTCATTTCCTAGAGTATGCTTCCTCTCCTCATGGAGTCTTCATGCTCATAGAGCATCCTTTGTAAGTTTTTCTATATTTATTTATTTCATCATGTTTTTATATTTATTGTTTCTTCCTCCATAGCTTGGTAGGATTGTGTTGTTAATAGAGTAGGAGTAGGTTCTTTGTTATTTCAACATGGTATCAGAGCATAGGTAATTTTTTGTTAGCATATTTTTCTTTCTTAATCCCTCCCTCCCTCCCATATTCCTTCAATAAAAGTGCTCCTTAGCACTACTAATGTGTTCATCTTCATTACCATCCAGCTCATTTATGTTTTCTTAATCCCTCCCTCTACCCATTCATGTTTTCTTAATCCCTCCCTCTCTTCATAATAAGGGTGCCTTTTAGCACTATTTCTTCTCTTGTAAAGAGCGATTTCCATGCGTTTTCCAAGTTTGCACATGAAGCTGCTGACAGATCAAACAAGATCTTTGGCTCAAAGTTCTCGAATGTGCTTCAAGTTGATACATAATTTCAACTCGGTTAGTGGATGGAAGCAATCATTTCTTCAAGCTTGTGTTGGTCTGCACCTTGTGCTGAAAGAAAGAATATAGCAGAGCTGCCACATGGATTCAAAGGACCTGCAGTTCACTCCTATCTGGAGAAGAGAATGTTGCACAGCATTATGTGAAGCCATATCAGAGTGCTTGGAGCCATGCAGATGATACACATAAATAGAGAGTGTGTCTTTTGCCTCTCTAAATCTGACATAACACATCGACAATGTCTTACAGCGTCCATGAATACGGGCATTAGTATTGTACTCAGTGCCTCATCATTTAAGCCTTGGAACTCTCTCCTTTTGTAAAATCCGCATTAATAGAAACAACACCGGGTTACTAATATGAAAGCTTCCTCTTTAGTACTGGGTTCATGAGAGTGTACACAATGGATCCAACTTTACTCTCTACTCACAGTGAACTAACGCATTTGGTGCTTGCAGAAGCTACGTACAATTCTCTGCATGTCGCCTTCTCAAGCTTCCCTCCATCAAAGAGCTCTCATCAGCAAGAGAAACTTCATGATTTGGCATGGATTTGATTTGTGTAGGTGATCACAAACAACATGTGAACATGCCTCTCATTACAAAGCTGTAGCACCATAGCTAATTGCATCATATTGGAAAGAGCAAGCGGAAATTGTGGCTCACCTTCTTTGAACAAACATAAGCATGAGGTGCTATGGCACAAGTGGAAAACGAAGAAAGAGATATAATTAAGTGCTAGTAGATGAAGCAGGGAGTCAGATCTCTACACTGCTCGAGCTGACATCGACTCACAAGCACACGACAAAGTTAGAAGCATATGCCATCGCTTTGAAGCAGGAAACTTCAAGCAATAAACGAAAATGGTGAGCATGGAGGAGATGGGCTGTCTTCACTGCCACAGAGACAATCACTCACATCGGAGCGGCCGATTTGCTAAAATTGCTCATACAAGACTGTTTGAGAGAGAAAGAGTGCCAAACTCGCCGGCTAAACTTTAGTGGTTGATGGCTGTTACTGACTGACGGCTCTGGTGCAGATCTGCGCAATCACGTGAAATGAAGTATACAATGAGCATTCATGAATCGGAATCCTGTCTCAGTAAAGTAATTTGGCATGACAAAAGCAATGGTGTGGGACCAAAAATCTTGTTTTTATGCATTGTATCTTGTCACATTCTATTTTGTCATAAATGTGACTTAGTAACACATAATGTTGTCTCGTATAAATGATGAGCATGGATTTTCTACTTTCTTTAAAAGATATATGGTGGCCATGCAACCATTATGCCATACTACGATTTTAAAGAAGTCATCTCATTACTTGTTCCTCATGGGGGAAGCCCAAATTTCTTATAAGCAATGGCATAAGTAAATGTTATTTCAAGGTTATTCTGAATCATATCAAGCCCCATGTAAAGGGACTAGACACTACTCTTTAAAAGAGTAAGACCTTCCCTATGGCTTGAACAAATGACACTTAAAGCCCACTACAAGGCCATGAAGCTCTCAAGACAAAGGCTACACCAACAACAAAAGACCCAAGAAAAGAAAAATGCTCAAGAGGTGGCAAATGGTTCCATAAGCACAACCTGCCCCATGATGTAAACTCTTGTACATGTTTAGGGATCCCATATGTCCCTAAATCCCATTAAAAACCACTTGGATCCCAAATGTCCAAGTATATGTCTTGGGATCCCATATGTCCCAAGATCCTAGGGATGCCATATGTCCCACACTTGGATGCCATATGTCCAAGTTATGTCTAAGGATCCTATATGTCCTTAGATACTAAAAACTAAATGGACTAAGTGATCCCATATGTCACTAGTCCCCATGCTAAAATAATCAGAATGGTGGAGGATAGCATTAGCATTTGAATTCAAGAGGGAGAGGTAATAGAAATCAGAGAGGTAACTTTAGAGGTAGAGGTGGTAGAGGTTACTTTGGAAGAAATGCAGGTAGAGGTTTCCAAGGTCAATCCTACAACAATACCTAATACAATTATGCTTCAGCTCAGAAGGAGGATTCAACCTTAATTATGAATGCAACTTGTGAAAGACAAAGTGAAGATCAAAGAGTCTTCTACATAAACTCGTGTAGCAATCACCTGAGCGGCAACATAGGTTTGATTACTAATTTGGAGAATAAAGTAAGTAATCATGTGGAACAAACATGTGATAATACAAAGCATAATGTGAAGTCTATTGGATTAGTAAAGGCCAAGCATGGAAGTACTCTTCTAAGTAAGGTTTTGTATTCCCACAATTCTAAAGAGTTTGATAAGTGTAGGGCAAATTGTTGAGAAAGGTTATGAATTAAGGTTGACTAATGATGGAGTTTTTGTGGAAGACCCTAGCAATGGGTATAAACAAATTGTTTCAGGAAAGAAAGAAGGGAGGCTATTCACATTGAAGATTCAAGGCAATGTTGGTCATGCCTTGTTCACTTAAGGAGGACATAAGATATCTGAGTTAGATCTTTGGCATAAAAGGCTTGTACATTTCAATGAAAAAGGTATTAAGGATATGGTTAACAATGGTTCAATTCTTGGATTACCTAATGTTGGAGGTAAACATATGACATACAGATGTGAGGCATGTGAAGTAGGTAAGGCTCATAAGCAATCATATACTAAGCACGGTTTCCTGTATTCAGAGAAGCTTGAATTGGTACACACAGATGTGTGGGGACAATCAAAAGACTTTAGCATTAATGGTTCAAGATATTATGTGATTTGTGTTGATGATGCTACCAGGTGGGTCACCATATATGTGATCAAAGATAAATAAGAGGTATTGAATACATTTAAACATTATCATGTGTCTGTAGAGAGAGTCCCAGGGAAAATGTTGAAGAGACTAAGGTCAGATGGAGGGCAAGAGTATTTATCTAATAAATTTAGTGATTACTTGTGGAATTCAGGTATAAAAAGAGAAGTTACTTGCAGGAATTCTCCTCAACAAAATGGTGTAGCAGAAAGGAGAAATAGAACTCTTGTTGAGTTTGCAAGTTCAATGATGAAAAAAAGAATTGCCCCAATATTTGTGGCTTGAGGCTATAAATACAGCCACATATGTGGTTAATAGGTTACCATGTAAAGCTTTGCAGGGTATGACACCATATGAAGCTTGGTGGGGTTAAAGCAAGTGATGATGGGTTTATTTCCATGTGCATATATTTTGATGACATAATTCTTACAGGTATAGATGAGAAGGGCATACAAAGTCTCAAGAAGAAAATGGAGAGAGTTCAAGATTAGCGACTTGGGAGACTTGTCATAATTCTTGGGTATGGAGGTCTCATATACTCAACTTGGAGTATATGTGACTCAACAACGGTATTTGAAGAACTTGTTGATCATGTTTAAAATGGAAGATTGTAGGGTAGCACCTACTCCAATGGAGGTTAATCACAAATTGAGCAAATATGGAGGAGAAGAATTCAAGCACATGAAGCTATATCAAATTCTGGTTTGAGAAAGATTTTCAAGATAAATTAGAGATGGCTAAAGAAAAATATAACTTCTCTCTAGGAGGAAGTTATGAAATTTCAAGGATAAGAGTTGTAGTTGTAGCAACAATTGTAAGAGAAAGACAATGAATTAGCATCTCTATGACAAGAGTTAGTAGAATGAGAAAATGAAGAAGGTCGAAGCAGATGCAAAAGAAAGTAAAGTTGTAGGGGAACACTCAAAAATGTTTTCTACTTACAAGAATCTTTTTGGTAGAACAGAGCAAAAGTAATATTGATCAGGCAATTGAACCTAGTTCATCAAGCCGAGATGCATAGTTATTATATGTAGAACATGCACAAAAATTACTTAAGGCATTACAAAAGAAAAGAAAACATTGTTTTAGAAAAGCTTGTACTATATATATTCAGGGTTTAGTTGATGATGATTTCTTTGCTTAGGGTTTGAGTCCATTGTGCATGCAAGTGTTAGGCGGACGGTGTGATTATTTGTAAAATACATATAGTTGAACCATTTTTGTGAAACATTGTACTTTTCGCAAGCATTATAATCTTTCCCAAAGAGTAAATACACCGGGATGTTGCATGTTAGAGAGGCTGGTACAATGAGTTTGCAAGGACATGATCGATGCAAGAGGATCAAAGTGCTGATGGACTTCGTAATTCTTTTTTGGTATTTCCTTATCATTGTCAATTAATTGCATTGTTGTTATTGGTTATTAACTTTGTTGTTAAGCCTTATTATGGTTAAGTGATTAAGCGCTATGTTAATTCAACAAAGTGAAAAGTTATTTTGAAGTTAAGATTGCTATGACTATTAATTGTTGATTGAATTTTAGTTCTTCCACCCAACCATTATCCAAGATTGCTTGTGTCTATTACATGATGATATATCATCTCTCTCACTGTCTCCTATTTCAAATGGTATAAGTACCTAGTTGATGCCATATGGCATCCTTCTCAAAAGATGAATCACATCCAATGACTATGATATGACACTTAGATATTATGAGCAACTAGGTCAACAATGTGGACTACGTAAAGATCATAAAAAGCCTACTTTCTTTCAAATTGCACATGGGTTTGCTAGGGATAATACTTGGCTAAGACGAATGAAACCAAGCATATCTTGCATCGACTTCAAGAAACAATTACGTATAGTGTTCTATCATGAGGACTATAGGAAGGATAATTGGGCTACATTTCTATGGTGGATCAATGCCAAGGTTTTGCATGCATATCACTCAGTTTTTGGCTACATTTGAGGCAATGTTCAGCCACTTACATTCTACAAATAGAATGGCCCTAGAGCTAAACAAGCTTTAAAGGTTTATATGCATGTTGGATATGTTTCTATGACCAAAGTTCGAACCAATGTTAGAGGAAAAGAAAACTACAAGTTGTATAATTAATGGTTGGGAGGTTGTGCATGAAACTCTTCATAGGGTAGCTCAATGACAAGAACAAAATTTGAATCACACATCTATGCTACATGGGAGAGAAAATCCATCAAAGTTGGAACTTGATCATATTATGGTGTGTAGAGATTATTCAAAACTATTATGCTAGAAACTAAAGTTAAATCTTTAGAAAATAATATCAAGTCTTTGGTAAATGAAATTTCAAGTGTAATGAGTGTAATTAGTGTAGTTGCATTTGGGGTGATGAGTTTGACCATCCTTATTGTGTCAATAGAAAGGAGATAAGGAAGAGATCTCTCACATACTCTCACATACAAAGAGAGGAGCACACACAGATGAAGGCAAGGAAGAATGATCTTGTTATTCTTCTTCTATTACATATAGACATATACAAAGATGAACCATAAATGAACTTCTTATGAAGTAAGAAATTCCTTACCTTCTTTGAAACGTTCTTGAATGAATACCCTTTTTGAACAAGCGAAGACATTAGTTGACAACACTAAACTACAAATGAAGAAAAGTTTGAACATAGATGAGAAAATCTAAACAATTGAGAGCAACCAATGCCATACTTTGCTAATTGAGAAATATTTGAATCAATATGAGACATTCATATCATGTTAATGCTGCCAAATTTTGGTTCTAATCTTTTATTATAAATGTCTACTTCCAAACCAAAAGGAGATTGAAATATTTTCAGAGCTAGGAAATCAGAGGAATCATAATGTCCAATACAATTGCACTCATAAAAATCTTTGGGATAAATACCGCCACCAAAAGCATCATTATTTAAGTACATAAAATCTTGGAATGAACTAAAATCAGGAAAGCACATCATCTGCAAAGCATCTAATATTAGAGAGGTTTCATATAATGATACGAAAAGTATTAGCTAAAACAAGTCTTTCCATAGATTCAAATTCAATAAAAAGATAAAAATTCACAAGAAAGATACCACAATTTGTACCCATAGAAATTCCAATACATTGTTTCAATAAGGTATCATGAACTAAAATATACAAGTCTTTAGAAGAAAATCTAACCAAAGAAGAATGTCTGTTTCATCTACTAGTTTTGTGTAAGGTTTCTTTGTACTATCTATATCTAGGGACTTCGATTTCATCCATAAATAATTAAAATGCAATGAAAATTTTTCTAACAAAAGAGCTTTACATTTATCTTGGGTGAAATCAAAAGAGAAAACTTTGCTAACTAAAGAACAAATCCTATGATTTAAATAATTCAAATATAACTTTGTATACAAAGTGGTGAAGTAAAAAAATTGAAGCCCCGAAGGAATAGATTTTTCTTCTAGAGTTCTTGAAGAGGTGAGAGACTTCACTACAGTAATAATGCCTAGTAAATTATCTAAGAAACAACTAGAGGAAGTAGCCACATCCATGTCTTTGAGTAAATCCTTCCAAATACCATGAATAGTAGGTGAAATGGCTTTAAAATAATTTCTCCACAATTTCGAAACATATGTGAGAGAATTATTACAAGAACCAAATATAAGTTTGGATTTTATGGATTTTTTATGGAGTTTCCAAAATGTATATAAAAAAGGTAAATTTTGATATAATTTGCAACCATAAGAGTGAGTTGCAAGGAGAAGTATCGTGAATATGTTTGCATGCTCGAAAAGGCTTTTTATGGGCTTAAACAAGCCCCTCGTGTTCAACATGCAAGGATTGTAGCTTATTAAACCACCATTGGATTTTCTTTGTGTGATGTAAATCACTCACTGTATGCAAGGAAGGGTGATGTTGACATCATGATTGTATATATACACCTTCATAAGTTCAGTGTTATCCAAACTCAATGCCCAAAAATAGCACAACACACCAAGATCTTTAATGCAAAATCTTGTATAAGGAGTTTCTCTACCTTCTTAATGCTTTCTTCATTATCAGTATCCACAATTCAGTCATCAATATTTTTTTATTTTAATTTGATTTATTTTTCTTAATTTGTTCATATTTTATTTTGTTTATATCTTTTAAACTTTTTGGATTATGTGTTTCATATGATTGTTTGAGTTTTATGTGTGTGTGATAGTTGGTTTGTTTGTTCTTATTGTTGTGAGGTATTTTATTATTTAGATATTTTGTTCTTAAGTCTTTCTTTTTCTTTATTTGGTAGGCTTTTTTAATTTATTTATTTTGATATATAAAAAAAAGTGGATCTTTTGAGACCAAGACTTCTTTGTGTAGTTTCAAGAACAATTTCTTGTGGTAGAGGAAATTAAGTAATGATTCTAGCAAAGGATCACATGTGTGAGTAAATGGTTGGATATGTTACACTTATGTGTTCCTCAAGTAGCTTTGATGTCAACCTTTTCCCTATATATGGGCACTTTTTACTCTAGTGCTGGCTAGAGGATTTTTCCCCATGTTACAACATACTTGATACTCTCATATGTGGTGGTACTTTGTACTTAGGGATATTATTCAGCTCTTACTTTAGTTCAGTTCATCGTCAATAGAGAGAGCTATTCAAGCCATCGTCTTCTTCCTGTGTCTTGCTATGTTTCTGCTCCTTGTGTGTGCTTCTCGTGTGGCTCTTGCACTTCTACACACACACCCAACAATGGTATCAGAGCAGGTTCATCTCCTTCTCAAGTTTCGGTTTTTCGCGTCATGGCGCGCATGCACTTTAACAGTGCAAATCGACTTCGGAGCATAGAACTATGAATTTCAATAGCCAAGAAACATTTCCACTAGATGCGCTGGGGTTTTACCCCCATTTTGAAGCCATTCGTGTAGTACGAATCACCATCAGAGTGACGGTTTGTGAGCTAAAATTTTAGCACTCATTTCAGCTTTCGTCGAAGTGAAGATTTTGTCACATTCTTGTTCCTTAGTGAAATGGCGGGCAGCAATGACTTGTTTGGCATGCTTCAAGCTGAAGATAAGCTTGATGGGACCAACTATCCGATGTGTTCTTACATGATGAAGCATGTTGTTGTTGCTAAACAACTTTCGAACGTAGTGGCAGATGTAGATCGAAGACCTGCAGGTTCTCCTACTTCATAGTCTACTGTCACAGATGGAGCTTCTTCTTTGAGTACAATGGTTTCTCCTTCTCCACCTACACAGGAGCAGCTTAGATGGATGGAAAAGATGCTTGACCTCATGCTTTGATTGCACTTTCTGTGAAGCGTCATATAGTTCCACACATTCAGTCATGTTCTACATCACGACAGACATGGGACACTTTTGCTTCTTTGTATGCTGTGCGTAATGAAGCACATGTTGCATACTTGAGGAAGCAACTTGAGGATGTATGCATGTTTGAAAATGAGTCGGTGGATGTGTATGTGACACGCATCAAGGACTTGAAAGAGCAATTGGCAAACATAGATGAGATCATTCCAGATGCATCACTCATTTCTACATTGTTGAAAGGATTACCGGAATCTTTTAAAAGCTTTGCTACTACACTTTGTTTGGTTGAAAAAGGAAATCCTAATATGTATGCATTTGATGAGGTTGTGTCTCTTCTTTTGCAAGAAGATCAATCTAGAGTGAATAGGAGTGGTTTGATTGAGGGAACACAAGCACTTGCTATCTCACAAAAGGGGAAAAGCAAGTATGGTTCAGCTTTGGGTTCATCAAAACCAAAGCCTCAATCTTCCTCTTCCACTCATTCCTCTAATGATAGTGATTTGCAAAAGAAGAAGAGATGCAAATATTGCTAGAAGGCTGGTCATACTATTGATGAGTGTAGAAAGCTTGCTAAAAGCAATGAAAAGAAGAAGGAATCCGGCATGTCTATTGCTGAAAATTTAGCAAATGTAAAGAACGATGAAGCTAACATGGCTCAAGATTTTTGGGCATGTGTTGTTACATTTCATTACGATGCTTCTTTGCATTCTAAACGTATGGTTGTCAGTGAGGCTGATTCCGATTGGTTCTTTGATAGTGGTGCTTCAAAGCACATAACATCATGCAAAAGATTTTTTGCCTCTTTGAAAGATGCACCTAAAGAAGGACATGTGGTGTGTGCAAACAATGCCTCTTATCCTATCATTGGAGTAGAAAAAATTGAGCTTACGGCTGCAAATGGAGGTGGGATTCTCTTGAAAAATGCATTGTATGTGCCCGATATTAAGAAGAACTTAATTTCAGTTCCGTTGATTGCCAAAGCTGGACTTCATGTACACTTTGTTGATGATAAGAGTATGGTTCATGATTTCAGCAATGGCGATGTTATCGTGATGTCTGGTAATTATGTAATGGTTTGTATCGCATGGAGCTTTGGCATGCTCGTTTTGCTCATTGGAACTTCAATAGTTTGCTTTACTTGCAAAAGAAGGACATGGTTATTGGTTTTCCTACACTTGAGTCCATTGACAAGCATGCACGTGAAGGTTCCATTCTTGGAAAAATGCATCGTGCTTCTTTTCCAAAAGATAGTCACACACACACTACAAGAAAATTGCAGCTTGTTCATAGTGATGTATGTGGTCCCGTCAAGACTCCATCTTTTGGGAACCATGTATATTTTGTTACCTTGATTGATGATGCTACTTGCCATACATAGGTGTATCCTATGAAAGCAAAGAACGAGGTATTTTCTTGCTTCAAAGCAATTTTAGCTATGGCTAAGAATTTTTCTTCACAAAAGCTTTTGACTCTATGCACGGATCGTGGTGGTGAATATATGTCACATGAGTTTAATGCTTTTCTTCATGAAAGAGGTATTTCACACCAATGTATGGTGCCATATACACCTCATCAAAATGGTGTTGCGGAGTGTAAAAATAGAACTCTACTTGAAATGGCACGATGCATGGTTAAAGGAAAGCATCTTCCTGATAAGATTTGGATGGAAGCGGTCATGTGTGCAAATTATGTGTTGAATCGCCGCCCTACAAAAGCATTGAGAGTCATTACTCCTTATGAGGCTTGGAATGGTCATAAGCCTATGGTTAGTCATATGCGTGTGTTTGGTTGTTTGGCATATGCTCTTGTGCCATCACAACAACGTCACAAACTTGATGACAAGGCAACAAAATGTATATTTTTTGGCTATAGTGCTGAGTGTAAGGGATATCGGTTATACCATCCATTAACGAACACAATTATTGTGAGTCGAGATGTGGTATTTGCTGAAAATTTAGTTTTCCCTCTACTTGAATGCAAAAAACTACCAACAATTAGCTCACAAGATGTGTTCGATACACTCATGCCTTTGTTTCAAAATGGTGCACGTGACTATGGCCATGTAGACCAGCCAACGAAGGCTCAAAGGACTGAAAAATACCAGCCAAATAGGGCTAAAAATGTAGAGAATTTCCAGCCAAACATGGCTGAAACATTTCAGCCAAAAATTGTCAAAACTGCTAGAAATTTCCAGCCACATATGGCTGAACATTTGCATCAAAATATGACTGAAAATGAGCATGAAATTCAGCCCACACATGATATGCATATTCAAGATGTTTTACATAATGAATGCTTGTCCATCAAGAGTGCACAAACTATGCCAAAGTGGTTGAAACAAACTTTGCAGGACAGCAAATTGAGTGCACCTTTACTTGGTAGAACAAGATCAAGCTCTCACCATGCATCAAGTAATTTTGTGGATTATTCTCTTATTGCTACAACATGTAATGAAGATCCACTTTCTTTTGAAGATGCATGTGAAGATCCACAATGGATGAGTGCTATCAATCAGAAATGGATTCCATGCATAGGAATGGTACTTGGGAGTTATGTGAATCGCCAAAAGGAAAGAATGCCATTGGTACAAAGTGGGTTTATAAGATTAAGAAAAAATCTGATGGTAGCATTGATCGCCACAAAGCTAGATTGGTTGCCAAATGATATGCGCAACAATATGGCATTGATTATGAGAAAAAAATTGCACCTACTTCACGCATGACTACCATGCATACCGTGGTTGCATTGGATACCCATCGAGGTTGGAAAGTGCATCAATTGGACATAAAAACAGCCTTCTTGAATGGTGATTTGCAAGAAGAGGTGTATGTGAAGCAACCTCTTGGATTTTCTATGAAAGGCAAAGAGCATATGGTTTGTGGCTTGCATAAAGCCTTGTATGGTTGTCAAGCAAGCTCCACATGCATGGTATGACAAAATCCATAAGCACTTGATTGCTCTTGGCTTCACATGTAGTCAAATTGAAAGCACACTCTATGTATGCAAAAATGGGGCTGATCTTACAATGCTTGTTCTTTATGTCGATGACATACTCTTGACTGGGTCATGTGATGCAAAACTTGACATTCTTATGGCTGATTTGCAACATACTTTTGATGTCACTTATCTTGGTCTTTTGAGCTACTATCTTGGCATCCAGTTTGTATCCGTTGAGGTGGGAATTGTTATGCATCAAGGAAAGTATGTTGAAAAACTACTTCAGCGTTTTGACTCTAAGGATTACAAGTCAGTTTCCACACCAGTTGAGATAGGATTCAAGTTCTCAGTTGAGGATTCCAGTAATGCATTTGACACTTCTCTTTATCAGCAAGCTATGGGATGTCTTATATATGCATGAAACACAAGGCCAGATATACAGTATGCAGTTTCCCAGTTGAGTCGATTCATGCATAGCCGTGGCACTAAGCATTGGCAAGCGGTGAAACGTGTGTTTAGATATCTTCGAGGCACTTTGAGCTTAGGTCTCTTTTATGGCAGAGATGTTCAGCCATGCTTGCATGCTTTTATAGATAGTGATTGGGCTGGTTGTTATGATACTCGCGTGTCCACTAGTGGTAATTGATATTTCCTTGGAGACTCATGCATATCTTGGTTGAGTAAGAAGCAACCTACAGTGGTGACATCGAGTTGCGAAGCTGAGCACATGGCAGTTTTCACAGCTCTAGTGGAGTGTATATGGTTGAGACGCATATTGATGGATCTTTGCATGGACATTAATGCTGCTTTACATATTCTCACTGATAGTCAGAGTGCTTTGGTTGTTGCACGAAACCCAGTGTTTCATGCACAAACCAAACATATTGAGGTGCACTAACACTATGTGAGAGAGTGCCTTCATGCAAGAGATATTGATTTGGTATATGTGCCTACACAAGATAATGTGGCAGAAATATTCACCAAAGCTCTTCCATGGGAAAATTTTGAAGCTTTTCGCAAAGCTTTAGGATTGTTGCCTTGTGGGGGATGATTTGTCACACCCTGTATGTGTTCACATCATTTGCTCCAGGGGGGTTTTTACACTTATGTGTTCCTTGAGTAGCTTTGATGTGAACCTTTTCCCTATACATGGGCACTTTTTACTCTAGTGCTTGCTGGAGGTTTTTCCCCATGTTACCACATACTTGATACTCTTATATGTGGTAGTACTTTGTACTTAGGGATATTATTCAGCTCTTACTTCAGTTGAGTTCATCGTCAATAGAGAGAGCTATTCCAGCCATCGTCTTCTCTGTGTGTCTTGCTGCGTTTCTACTCCTTGTGTGTGCTTCTCATATGTCTCTCACACTTCTACACACATCCCACAAGATACACTCTAGAGATGATTTGATGTTGTACAAAACCTGTTCTACACTTGCCAATGTGAATTTAAGGAACCTTAGTAGAGACCATTAGCTTCTCCAATATGCATCTAGAAACACTATGTGCTTCACAACATCATTCCAAAATGTTTATGCCAAAATAGATAACTTGCATGTACAAGGATTGTGAAGAAACCTTCTATTTTGGGATTGTAAGTGCTCAGTGTTTTGCTCAGAGCTCACAACCTGGTACGAATTGAGTAGAGAGCTTTGCACACATCTATCAAGTGTATAGCTAACTAACAAAAATTATTTCATGAATTTAGAGGCACTATACACTGAGCAATGAGTTTAACAACTAAGGCATGTCATCCCAACATTTCAAAAGCAAGGTTATGTGTAGACATAGTCTACTTCATCAATACATATCTCACAATCTTCAGAACAAAATCTAATGAAACTCTCTATGTATATACTAGACACTTTACTCCAACTCTACCAAATTAAACTACATCAAATGATCGAGTAAACACAAAGAAATTTCTTCTTCAAAATCACTAAAATAATGAAGAAGTGACACATAAAGTAGAGAGAAATGATCATGAAGAAATGTTTCAATTAGTAAGTAATAATGCACATATGATACATTTGAAATGTGGAGGACTAATCATACACAATTTGAGCTCAAGGTATGCCCATGTTGTAAGCTCAATAGCTCTCAATGATAGCTCATATCCCTACAACTAAAATCTAATGTTTTTATACACATACAAAGCTTTTTAGTTTTGAATTTTCCCACTCCTAAAAGTATTCCTACACTTTATGGGTGATTTGAAATGATTTCTTCACCAAGAAAGTTGGGGCTTGGATTCTCCTAAATCAATGAGATTCCATTTGCATTCTCTTTTAAAATTATTAAAGCTACTTAAGTGAAAATACCTAGCATGTGTTCACAAATTCTTTCTCATGTGAGTTGAAGAATGCAAGGGTGTAGTCTTAAATGTTTGTTCAATCACTTAGGCTTTCCAACTGTACCAATAGCTCCCCTTCAAGCCAAAGATGCTTGAATCTTTAGTCCATCAGAATGTTTTGCAAACCAATCATAGATTTGAACCTACTCAAAGTCCTTCCATCCAATGACTTTGTCATCATATCTCCACATTGTTGACATATAGATACATATGAGAGTTGCATCTTAGGTTGCATTATTCTTTATTTGACAATTCGTTTATTCATGAATTATTATGGAATTTTACGACAAACTCTTATTATTCGACCGAATTATTCAATGAAACAGCTTATTCAGACATGCTGGAATAGTTTTTGCATGGTAATTCGACAGTTTTCAATCGAAAACGCTTTCGATCTAAAAAAAATTTCCATAAAAAAATTTGATCGAATAATATTTTATAAAACAGTAGAACTAGACTCATTTTTTCATAAAAGCTACTTTGTTCTTTACAAACTTAAAGTGTCATAGAGAGAACATGGTATAAATTTTTGCTATATTAAAGAGTTGAAACTATTGTGATTGTTTGACTCAACATTGATTCTTACTTCACAATAGTATATGTATGTGAATTTAAAATCTATTATGATTGATTCTTACTGATTTTTCATAAAAACTACTTTGTTCTTTACGAACTTAAAGTGTCATAGAGAGAACACGGTATAATTTTTTGCTATAAATATTAAATAATTTAAACTATTGTGATTGTTTGACTCAATGTTGATTCTTACTTCGCAATAGTATGTGTAAATGTATGCCCATATGATTAGGAATTTAAAATCTATTGTGATTGTCTGATATAACATTGATTCTTACTTTACCAGGATATGTGTAAATGTATGTGCATATGATCAGGAATTTAAAATCTATTGTCACAGATTAAATTTATTATTGAAAGATGTAGGTAGATTATGTTTGACTCAACATCGATTCTTACTTCATAATACTATATAGATGTGTGTGTATGAGTATGTGTATGCATATGAGTGTATAATTGTGAATGAAAAATCTATTGTGATTGTTTGACTCGATTGATTCTTACTTCACAATAGTTTGTGTTAATGTTTGTGCATATATCTTGAAATTTAAAATCTATTGAGATCGTTTGATACAACATTGATGCTCACTTCACAATATTATGTGTAAGTGTATGTTCATATGATTCGGAATTTAAAATCTATTCTGGTACATTAAAATTATTATTGAAAGATATAGATAGATTATGTTTGAATCAACATTGAGATTTACTTCATAATAGTATAGGTATGTATGTGTATGAGTATGTGTATGCATTTGAATGTATAATTGTGAATGAAAACTCTATTATGATTGTCTGACTCAATATTGATAGTGGTATATGGGTATATTTTGCAAGTTATGAAAATAAATGTAAATCTCAAGGTATCACATAAAAAAGATTCAAAATCATGAGTAGTTCACAACACTTTCGAAGTAGCCCAAGTGTAGAGCAAGAACGAGTAGATGCATCCATGACAATAAAGGATCATCAGGATATTTGTACTCAAGCCTCTCAAACTGTTTTTGAGAATAAGCAAGATACACGTACTCCATTTTCTCCAACTACATCATAAAAGAGTGGAGTTCGTGAATGTAGTAAAACTAGTGGATCTAATACTTTGTTACCATGCTTTGTCTCTAATAAATCACAAAATACTATACATGTAGCTTTTGTAAAGCAAGACTGTCCCGAGTTTCATCTTAAATGGACTCAAGCATTCTTAGCATGTGGGATTCCTTTCAATGTTATTCATAATACCATTGTCAAAGATGCTTTTATGTCAACTGCACGAAGAGGTTTCACCATGCCAGATTATAAAAAAAATGTGAATAGAGTATGTAGATAAAGTGAAAAAAAAAATAACTCAATTATACCACAACATTTACTCCACTTAATGCAAATGAATCTATGTCATTTAATCGCGATAGTTCAAATGAATACATATCATTTTCAATATGGTCTTAATCCATCTGTCATGGATATCTTTAAACCATATCTAGTTAGATATGAGAATTCGCTAAGCGGTTTATGTGTGTCTACTCTTTTTGGTACATCTTTGTTAGAAGCTAATTCTAAAACATATTGTACTTTTAAATCCCATTCGTATCAATGGGATAGCTATTGAAATCTATATATTTCAAGAGTTGTAACAGGAGTATCGAAACTATAAATATCTCCTGACTCTTATGAGAATGCGGAGGACTAGTGGATATGCATTCGGGTGTAATCCACCAGTACTTTCGAATCCACTCATTTCTAGTAGATATTTCTAAATTAGGTAGCTTCAGAATTTTTTTTTTGGTTGGTAAATATGTCACTCTACCAAAGTCAGATAATCCGATGTAAGCACAAAATGCAACAAGATGTTGCCTGGATGGAGATCATTATGGGATATATTACAAGTGTGTAAAAATGGTATTGTTTGTAATAGGCCATTGATCAGCTTCCAAATGTTTGTTTTCACGGTTGTTATGTCTTCTTCTGTGTCCTTCACACCTTTGCTTTGTGGT
Source organism: Ceratopteris richardii (assembly GCA_020310875.1). Taxonomy (NCBI): domain Eukaryota; kingdom Viridiplantae; phylum Streptophyta; class Polypodiopsida; order Polypodiales; family Pteridaceae; genus Ceratopteris; species Ceratopteris richardii. The sequence continues at coordinate 74,962,353 of CM035413.1, forward strand.
ACGTCTAGGTATTCCTTCTTCATTCTTTCTAGCCACATGTCCAATGTACCACCATTCGAAAATTTGAAAATGAGGCACAGACTTTTGCTATGGTCTCTAGCTAAACCAAGTGGACTAATAATTCCACTATGCGTAAAAGATAACACTGTGGCTTTATTGATGGCTTCATTTTCTCGTGTTTGTATGTTAGCACCATGTAATTTGAATAGCTTGGCTACAAATACTTCATTGTTGAATCTCGGGTGGTATATCTTGACTCTATGGATCATTCCATATTGTCCTTCCCCCACGAGCTGCATCTTCAAAAAGAATAGAGGAATATGGAAGCAAGCAAAGGTTGTTTGATATAATATGCCTCCCACTTGACAAGCAACTAACTTGGTTGATAAGAATAAAATAGACACGCATCCCCATTCACATGTACCATCATTGAACAATCATAACCATACTCCGTGTAAAATAAAACATGCATGGAAATGGAAAAGTGGAGCTTAATGTGACTGTGAATGATATGTACAAATCAATTGGTGAGAATGTGGAGTTAATGATGTCTTATGAAGCCATGGAGATTCTTTAATGATTGATTTTCATATTTAACTAAATATCTATGATACTGCTTACGAGTGTGTGTAGTACTAACATCATAATCAAGTATTTTCTCTGGAATTAAAATTTTAGCATCCTCTTCAAGTAAAGGAGGATCGTCTAAAATATAGTGAATGGTAAAGTTCCTTTAAAGAATTTCAATAAAGCAATTATAAAATAATTATGTATATTCGAATGAGAGGATATATCTTATTTAAAAGTGTTCTCATTTATTTTTTGAATAATACAAAAAATTCCATAATAATGTGGTGCAAGTTTAACCTTTAGGATGTTGGGAAATGTTTTTAAATGTCTTTTAATTATTGATGACCATACCAAGTCATTTTTGTTAAATTGTTTAGCCACTAATTGCCTATTAGCATTACACATGTAACATTCTTGACTCTTCTTAATGTGCTCATGAACCTCATGTAGTTTAGAAATATGATCTTGTGCAAAAGAATCAACCATAGGGGTATCAGTTTGATTGATAGTCATGGGATTGTGAAGATTTTTTCCATAAGAAATCCATGTAGTGGTATGCATTGTGTTATTATATGCCAGTTGGAGTAAAGGAATTTTGTCATCCCAATTACTTGGATTATCTAAACATAACAATGTAATAAATCTAAAATAGTACAATTCGTAGCTTCACTTTGTCTGTTACTTCTCGATTTGATAGAATAACTTTTGGAAAACCATGATGCACAAAAATCGATTTAATAAACAACTTAGCAGCTTGAGGTGTAGATAGAGTCCTTTTACAAGGAATGAAATATGCTTTTTTATTAAGCCTCTAAAAATTTGTCCAAACCATATCAGTATGAGATGAATTTTTAGGAAGACCAGTAATAAAATCCATAGAAATTTGTTCCCATGGTCCATTAGGTATGGGAAGTGGCATTAATAATCCAAATGCTTTACCATGATTTCATTTCACATGTTGACACATAATGCAATGGAAAACATATTGTGCAATATCCTTGTCCATATTTTACCAGAGTCTAAAATTTTTATTGAATGAAGCCCATTTGATGTGTCTTTCAAAAATCAATTGTTGATTTAATAAATGTTTAATAGCTTGTTGGTCTATTATGATTAGAATTTGCATAATAGCTCTGAGTTCCTTATCATATGTACTATATTTTTATTCACAAGGTTTAAGTTTCCTACTTTCAAATGCAATAGGATGATCATTTTGCATTAATACAGCACCTAAAACTAAACCACTAGCACCTCTAACTATATGGAAAGGTTGTGTAAAATCTAGCAATTGCAAAACAAGTGCATGAGAAAGTGCATGTTTGAGTTTTTCAAAAGATTGTTGTTGTGCTAATCCATATGCAAATTTTAACTTTTTCTTAACTAATAACATGAGTGGAAGTGTTAAATAAGAAAAACTTTTTAAAAAATTTCTATAAAAACTAGCTAATCCTAGAAAAGAGCATACATCATTTACAGATTGAGGTACATGCCATTCTTCAATTACTTTGATTTTCTTTGGATTGACATGAACACCTTGACTAGAAAATATGTCCTAAATACTCTAACCTTTTTTTGAAACAACTCTTTTTTCTTTTTAGGATTGGCATAAAGTTTCTTTCTACATAACAAATTACGGTTATTGCTAAATGCTTTGCATGATCATTTTCATTCTCACTCTAGACAAGTATATCATCAAAGAAAACAAGAAAAAAGCTTGGTAATCAAGGAAAATATTATTCATCATACGTGCAAATGTAGCAGATGCATCAATTGGAAAGTGCATCAATTGGACATAAAAACAGCCTTCTTGAATGGTGATTTGCAAGAAGAGGTGTATGTGAAGCAACCTCTTGGATTTTCTATGAAAGGCAAAGAGCATATGGTTTGTGGCTTGCATAAAGCCTTGTATGGTCTCAAGCAAGCTCCACGTGCATGGTATGACAAAATCCATAAGCACTTGATTGCTCTTGGCTTCACATGTAGTCAAATTGAAAGCACACTCTATGTACGCAAAAATGGGGCTGATCTTACAATGCTTGTTCTTTATGTCGATGACATACTCTTGACTGGGTCATGTGATGCAAAACTTGACATTCTTATGGCTGATTTGCAACATACTTTTGATGTCACTTATCTTGGTCTTTTGAGCTACTATCTTGGCATCCAATTTGTATCCGTTGAGGTGGGAATTGTTATGCATCAAGGAAATTATGTTGAAAAACTACTTCAGCATTTTGACTCTAAGGATTACAAGTCAGTTTCCACACTAGTTGAGATAGGATTCAAGTTCTCAGTTGAGGATTCCAGTAATGCATTTGACACTTCTCTTTATCAGCAAGCTATGGGATGTCTTATATATGCATGTAACACAAGGCCAGATATACAGTATGCAGTTTCCCAGTTGAGTCGATTCATGCATAGCCCTGGCACTAAGCATTGGCAAGCGGTGAAACATGTGTTTAGATATCTTCGAGGCACTTTGAGCTTAGGTCTCTTTTATGGCAGAGATGTTCAGCCATGCTTGCATGCTTTTATAGATAGTGATTGGGCTGGTTGTTATGATACTCGCGTGTCCACTAGTGGTAATTGATATTTCCTTGGAGACTCATGCATATCTTGGTTGAGTAAGAAGCAACCTACAGTGGTGACATCGAGTTGCAAAGATGAGTACATGGCAGTTTTCATAGCTCTAGTGGAGTGTATATGGTTGAGACGCATATTGATGGATCTTTGCATTGAGATTGATGCTACTTTACATATTCTCACTGATAGTCAGAGTGCTTTGGCTGTTGCACGAAACCCAGTGTTTCATGCACAAACCAAACATATTGAGATGCACTAACACTATGTGAGAGAGTGCCTTCATGCAGAAGATATTGATTTGGTATATGTGCCTACACAAGATAATGTGGCAGAAATATTCACCAAAGCTCTTCCATGGGAAAATTTTGAAGCTTTTCACAAAGCTTTAGGATTGTTGCCTTGTGGGGGCTGATTTGTCACACCCTGTATGTGTTCACATCATTTGCTCCAGGGGGTTTGTTACACTTATGTGTTCCTTGAGTAGCTTTGATGTGAACCTTTTCCCTATACATGGGCACTTTTTACTCTAGTGCTTGCTAGAGGTTTTTCCCCATGTTACCACATACTTGATACTCTTATATGTGGTAGTACTTTGTACTTAGGGATATTATTCAGCTCTTACTTCAGTTCAGTTCATCGTCAATAGAGAGAGCTATTCCAGCCATCGTCTTCTCTGTGTGTCTTGCTGCGTTTCTGCTCCTTGTGTGTGCTTCTCATATGTCTCTCACACTTCTACACACACCCCACAGGATACACTCTAGAGATGATTTGATGTTGTACAAAACCTGTTCTACACTTGCCAATGTGAATTTAAGAAACCTTAGTAGAGACCATTAGCTTCTCCAATATGCATCTAGAAACACTATGTGTTTCACAACATCATTCCAAAATGTTTATGCCAAAATAGATAACTTGCATGTACAAGGATTGTGAAGAAACCTTCTATTTTGGGATTGTAAGTGCTCAGTGTTTTGCTCAGAGCTCACAACCTGGTACGAATTGACTAGAGAGCTTTGCACACATCTATCAAGTGTATAGCTAACTAACAAAAATTATTTCATGAATTTAGAGGCACTATACACTGAGCAATGAGTTTAACAACTAAGGCATGTCATCCCAACATTTCAAAAGCAAGGTTATGTGTAGACATAGTCTACTTCATCAATACATATCTCACAATCTTCAGAACAAAATCTAATGAAACTCTCTATGTATATACTAGACACTTTACTCCAACTCTACCAAATTAAACTACATCAAATGATCGAGTAAACACAAAGAAATTTCTTCTTCAAAATCACTAAAATAATGAAGAATTGACACATAAAGTAGAGAGAAATGATCATGAAGAAATGTTTCAATTAGTAAGTAATAATGCACATATGATACATTTGAAATGTGGAGGACTAATCATACACAATTTGAGCTCAAGGTATGCCCATGTTGTAAGCTCAATAGCTCTCAATGATAGCTCATATCCCTACAACTAAAAACTAATGTTTTTATACACATACAAAGCTTTTTAGTTTTGAATTTTCCCACTCCTAAAAGTATTCCTACACTTTATGGGTGATTTGAAATGATTTCTTCACCAAGAAAGTTGGGGCTTGGATTCTCCTAAATCAATGAGATTCCATTTGCATTCTCTTTTAAAATTATTAAAGCTACTTAAGTGAAAATACCTAGCATGTGTTCACAAATTCTTTCTCATGTGAGTTGAAGAATGCAAGGGTGTAGTCTTAAATGTTTGTTCAATCACTTAGGCTTTCCAACTGTACCAATAGCTCCCCTTCAAGCCAAAGATGCTTGAATCTTTAGTCCATCAGAATGTTTTGCAAACCAATCATAGATTTGAACCTACTCAAAATCCTTCCATCCAATGACTTTGTCATCATATCTCCACATTGTTGACATATAGATACATATGAGTGTTGCATCCTAGGTTGCATTATTCTTTATTCGACAATTCGTTTATTCATGAATTATTATGGAATTTTACGGCAAACTCTTATTGTTCGACCGAATTATTCAATGACATAGCTTATTCAGACATGCCCGAATAGTTTTTGCATGGTAATTCGACAGTTTTCAATCGAAAACGCTTTCGATCTAAAAAAAAATTCCATAAAAAAATTTGACCGAATAATATTTTATAAAACAGTAGAATTAGACTCATTTTTTCATAAAAGCTACTTTGTTCTTTACAAACTTAAAGTGTCATAGAGAGAACATGGTATAAATTTTTGCTATATTAAAGAGTTGAAACTATTGTGATTGTTTGACTCAACATTGATTCTTACTTCACAATAGTATATGTATGTGAATTTAAAATCTATTATGATTGATTCTTACTGATTTTTCATAAAAACTACTTTGTTCTTTACGAACTTAAAGTGTCATAGAGAGAACACGGTATAATTTTTTGCTATAAATATTAAATAATTTAAACTATTGTGATTGTTTGACTCAATGTTGATTCTTACTTCGCAATAGTATGTGTAAATGTATGCGCATATGATTAGGAATTTAAAATCTATTGTGATTGTCTGATATAACATTGATTCTTACTTCACCAGGATATGTGTAAATGTATGTGCATATGATCAGGAATTTAAAATCTATTGTGCCAGATTAAATTTATTATTGAAAGATGTAGGTAGATTATGTTTGACTCAACATCGATTCTTACTTCATAATACTATATAGATGTGTGTGTATGAGTATGTGTATGCATATGAGTGTATAATTGTGAATGAAAAATCTATTGTGATTATTTGACTCGATTGATTCTTACTTCACAATAGTTTGTGTTAATGTTTGTGCATATATCTTGAAATTTAAAATCTATTGAGATCGTTCGATACAACATTGATGCTCACTTCACAATATTATGTGTAAGCGTATGCTCATATGATTCGGAATTTAAAATCTATTCTGGTACATTAAAAATATTATTGAAAGATATAGATAGATTATGTTTGAATCAACATTGAGATTTACTTCATAATAGTATAGGTATGTATGTGTATGAGTATGTGTATGCATTTGAATGTATAATTGTGAATGAAAACTCTATTATGATTGTCTGACTCAAAATTGATAGTGGTATATGGGTATATTTTGCAAGTTATGAAAATAAATGTAAATCTCAAGGTATCACATAAAAAAGATTCAAAATCATGAGTAGTTCACAACACTTTCGAAGTAGCCCAAGTGTAGAGCAAGAATGAGTAGATGCATCCATGACAATAAAGGATCATCAGGATATTTGTACTCAAGCCTCTCAAACTGTTTTTGAGAATAAGCAAGATACACGTACTCCATTTTCTCCAACTACATCATAAAAGAGTGGAGTTCATGAATGTAGTAAAACCAGTGGATCTAATACTTTGTTACCATGCTTTGTCTCTAATAAATCACAAAATACTATTCATGTAGCTTTTGTAAAGCAAGACTGTCCCGAGTTTCATCTTAAATGGACTCAGGCATTCTTAGCATGTGGGATTCCTTTCAATGTTATTCATAATCCCATTGTCAAAGATGCTTTTATGTCAACTGCACGAAAAGGTTTCACCATGCCAGATTATTAAAAAAACGTGAATAGAGTATGTAGATAAAGTGAAAAAAAAAATAACTCAATGATACCACAACATTTACTCCACTTAATACAAATGAATCTATGTCATTTAATCGAGATAGTTCAAATGAATACATATGGTTTTCAATATGGTCTTAATCCATCTGTCATGGATATCTTTAAACCATATCTAGTTAGATATGAGAATTCTCTAAGCGGTTTATGTGTGTGACCTCTTTTTGGTACATCTTTGTTAGAAGCTAATTCTAAAACATATTGAACTTTTAAATCCCATTCGTATCAATGGGATAGCTATTGAAATCTATATATTTCAAGAGTTGTAACAGGAGTATCGAAACTATAAATATCTCCTGACTCTTATGAGAATGTGGAGGACTAGTGGGTATGCATTCGGGTGTAATCCACCAGTACTTTCGAATCCACTCATTTCTAGTAGATATTTCTAAATTAGGTAGCTTCGGAAATTTTTTTTTGGTTGGTAAATATGTCACTCTACCAAAGTCACATAATCCGATGTAAGCATGTTGATCTTCAAAATGCAACAAGATGTTGCCTGGAGGGAGATCATTATGGGATATATTATAAGTGTGTAAAAATGGTATTGTTTGTAATAGGCCATTGATCAGCTTCCAAATGTTTGTTTTCACGGTTGTTATGTCTTCTTCTGTGTCCTTCACACCTTTGCTTTGTGGTACGTCTAGGAATTCCTTCTTCATTCTTTCTAGCCACATGTCCAATGTACCACCATTTGAAACTTTGAAAATGAGGCACAGACTTTTGCTATGGTCTCTAGCTAAACCAAGTCGACTAATAATTCCACTATGCGTAAAAGATAACACTGTGGCTTTATTGATGGCTTCATTTTCTCGTGTTTGTATGTTAGCACCATGTAATTTGAATAGCTTGGCTACAAATACTTCATTGTTGAATCTCGGGTGGGATATCTTGACTCTATGGATCATTCCATATTGTCCTTCCCCCACGAGCTGCATCTTCAAAAAGAATAGAGGAATATGGAAGCAAGCAAAGGTTGTTTGATATAATATGCCTCCCACTTGACAAGCAACTAACCTGGTTGATAAGAATAAAATAGACACGCATCCCCATTCACATGTACCATCATTGAACAATCATAACCATATTCCGTGTAAAATAAAACATGCATGGAAATGGAAAATTGGAACTTAATGTGACTCTGAATGATATGTACAAATCAATTGGTGAGAATGTGGAGTTAATGATGTCTTATGAAGCCATGGAGATTCTTTAATGATTGATTTTCATATTTAACTAAATATCTATGATACTGCTTACGAGTGTGTGTAGTACTAACATCATAATCAAGTATTTTCTCTGGAATTAAAATTTTAGCATCCTCTTCAAGTAAAGGAGGATCATCTAAAATATAGTGAATGGTAAAGTTCCTTTAAAGAATTTCAATAAAGCAATTATAAAATAAATATGTATATTCGAATGAGAGGATATATCTTATTTAAAAGTGTTCTCATTTATTTTTTGAATAATACAAAAAATTTCATAATAATGTGGTGCAAGTTTAACCTTTAGGATGTTGGGAAATGTTTTTCAAATGTCTTTTAATTATTGATGACCATACCAAGTCATTTTTGTTAAATTGTTTAGCCACTAATTTCCTATTAGCATTACAAATGTAACATTCTTGACTCTTCTTAATGTGCTCATGAACCTCATGTAGTTTAGAAATATGATCTTGTGCAAAAGAATCAACCATAGGGGTATCAGTTTGATTGATAGTCATGGGATTGTGAAGCTTTTTTCCATAAGAAATCCATGTAGTGGTATGCATTGTGTTATTATATGCCAGTTGGAGTAAAGGAATTTTGTCATCCCAATTACTTGGATTATCTAAACATAACAATGTAATAAATCTAAAATAGTACAATTCGTAGCTTCACTTTGTCTGTTACTTCTGGATTTGATAGAATAACTTTTGGAAAACCATGATGCACAAAAATAGATTTAATAAACAACTTAGCAGCTTGAGGTGTAGATAGAGTCCTTTTACAAGGAATGAAATATGCTTGTTTATTAAGCCTCTAAAAATTTGTCCAAACCATATCAGTATGAGATGAATTTTTAGGAAGACCAGTAATAAAATCCATAGAAATTTGTTCCCATGGTCCATTAGGTATGGGAAGTGGCATTAATAATCCAAATGCTTTACCATGATTTCATTTCACATGTTGACACATAATGCAATGGAAAACATATTGTGCAATATCCTTGTCCATATTTTACCAGAGTCTAAACTTTTTATTGAATGAAGCCCATTTGATGTGTCTTTCAAAAATCAATTGTTGATTTAATAAATGTTTAATAGCTTGTTGGTCTATTATGATTAGAATTTGCATAATAGCTTTGAGTTCCTTATCATATGTACTATATTTTTATTCACAAGGTTTAAGTTTCCTACTTTCAAATGCAATAGGATGATCATTTTGCATTAATACAGCACCTAAAACTAAACCACTAGCACCTCTAACTATATGGAAAGGTTGTGCAAAATCTAGCAATTGCAAAACAAGTGCATGAGAAAGTGCATGTTTGAGTTTTTCAAAAGATTGTTGTTGTGCTAATCCATATGCAAATTTTAACTTTTTCTTAACTAATAACATGAGTGGAAGTGTTAAATAAGAAAAACCTTTTAAAAAATTTCTATAAAAACTAGCTAATCCTAGAAAAGAGCATACATCATTTACAGATTGAGGTACATGCCATTCTTCAATTACTTTGATTTTCTTTGGATCGCCATGAACACCTTGACTAGAAACAATATGTCCTAAATACTCTAACCTTTTTTTGAAAAAACTCTTATTTCTTTTTAGGATTGGCATAAAGTTTCTTTCTACATAACAAATTACGGTTATTGCTAAATGCTTTGCATGATCATTTTCATTCTCACTCTAGACAAGTATATCATCAAAGAAAACAAGAAAAAAAGCTTGGTAATCAAGGAAAATATTATTCATCATACGTGCAAATGTAGCAGATGCATTGGTGAGTCCAAAACGCATTACTATGAATTCCAATGACCTACTTGAGTTCTAAAGGTAGTCTTATGAATATCATTTTTTTTAATTCATATCTGATGATACACAAATTTAAGATCAATTTTGCTAAAGATACATGTTCCTTGAAATCTATCTAGCAAATCATCTATCCTAGGAGTAGGATATTGCTTTTAATTGTGATGTTAGTGAGTGCTCTATAGTCAATGTACATCCTATAAATCTTGTTCTTCTCCTTAACTAAGAGAACAAGTGCTCTAAAGGGAGAAGAACTAGGCCTTGTAAGTCCTTTGTGGAGTAGATCCTTAACTTTATTAGCTATTTCTTTTTATGTAACGGTCCATGCTTGCAAGGTGCTTTATGGGGAGGATAACTAACAAGAATCAATTCTATACTATGGTTAAGAGATCCCCTAGAGGATTAGAGACTAGAAGGAAAATCATTCACAATGAGTCCTAGGTCTTCATTTGCAAGTTATGAAGGAAATGCATGAGACATTATGGGAGGTGATAAAGGATTTTTTTGGAACATATGAAAACATTAGAAATACCTATTATTGGCCTAAGATGTATGTTGACATCAGTAGCTATGTTTCTACATGTTCTACTTATCAACTTCATTCATCATTCAAACACATAGATCCTTTGCATCCTACTTATCCACCTTATATTCACTACAAGTGGGTAGTAGATCTTCTAACTATGCCTAAAGATATTGACAAAATGCATTACATTGTACTTGCAAGAGAGGACTTAACTAATCATGTAGAGGGATATGCACTTTGATCTAAGACCACATACAATGTCTAAAAATTATTGCTTGAAGATGTCATAATTTGATTTGGGTGCATAGAGAAATTCATTGCCCATCGTGGAGAATTAGATGCGAGAGAAGCTAAAGAATTCTTTGAACAACATGTGATTAATTTGTCTCTCACTATTGCATATACTCTAGAGGCCAATGGTAGAATAGAGAGTGGGCATTCACCTATTGTGAAAGCCATATCTAAAGCATGTAATGATGACATTAAACAACGGCCTAGATTCTTACCTTTTGCACTTTGAGGAGATAGAATGACATGCACACATACCACTAAGTATATGTCTACTAACCTCATGTACTATAAAAAAGGTTTGTTTCCAGAAACTCATCAATTGCGTCCTTAGCCAATTGAAGCAGGACATTTGAATCTTAATTTGATGTAGGCAAAAAGTTCAATCAATGGTGGTTTGGGCCGTATATTGTATCAAAAGTCAACAACAATAGTACATGTGCTCTTTGTGAATTAAATGGTGTTGCTTTAAAATCTTTGATTGCAGGTAAAAGGATAAAGCTATTCAAGAAACATGATAATGACGAGTACATTTTAGATGAGGATAGTGAAGAAGATGACAACAACAAGGCTGATTCATAAACAGGAGTATCCATGGAAAAGAAAGTAGATAAAAAAAGAAAAAATAAATAGTAAATTAAAAGAAAATAAATAAAACATATCATTTTTTTTCAAGTTCATGTTGCTTTTTTTCAAGTTTATTCCACCTTTTTCCCATTCTAGCTTGTTTCCAACTTTACTTCATGCATGTTTCTTTTTTAATATTTGCATTGCATTGCATATCCACATTACTTGCATTAAAAGGGGAAAATGATGATTTCTCTACTTGTTGTGTAACATTGTATCTAAGTAATAATGTATCTACTAAGAAATCGGCTATAATTTAGGACTATGGAGAGATAGGGCATGTAGATTTGGAGGTCTATTTTGGTAACATGACTTTCATATATAAACATGCATATGGATATTGTATTAAAAGCATAATTGTTGAAGTCCTAGCTCCTGCTACTGCATGTTACTACATCCTTATACCACCTCACAACACTTGTATTAGAGTTTAAATGACTGTTCTCCATCATCCAAAATGGTTGTACCTTGTATCGGGATTTAATTTTTCCTTGTCATCAAAACAAAAAAGAGATAAGCTACTACATGTTATCATTTATACTTCTTCCACCCCAAAAAAGTGAGCATAACCATAAGGTCACCTAATCATCATGAAAAACAAAAAGAGAGAGAGCGAGAGAGATAGCAAACGAAAGGAAGCTAAGGAGGCATACAAGAATAAAGCACCAGCTATATAGGTAGATTTATGCATTAGTGGAGTTTAATTAGATTTCATTGTTTGTAAGTAGAGAAAGAGCATGTTCATAGTTATGTTAGGAAAGAAGTTGATCTAAAATAAGTTAAAGATGAAAGATGTCTCTTGAAAATCCTAAAACTTTGTTTATAATTGTATTTAAGGTAGAGTGCTTTATGAAAACGGTACAAATTTTTCTTCAAGATGAGAGGAATTCATGCCTAAAATGACTCAATACATTCACTTCCACTTCATATTGATGCTCGTTTGTTTTCTTTCTTTACATGTTGTCAATGTTGCTTGTTCATTTGCATATATGTTGCATATTTGTTCATGCATATTCATGCTGCTTGTTTGAATTATTTCTTTCATGCAAATTTTGCTTCATGTCACATTGCCTACTCATTTTCTCCATTTAATCAGTTTTTTCTTCCATGTTTCTTATTTTGCCTATATAAGAATCTGATGCTTGGAAACTTTTGTTGTTCAGAGAGACTAGAGTGGTGCTTCTAAAGGAATCTGAGGTTTAGTGGGGGTGAATGTTGTCGAGATTTTTCCCCTCTCTCATTCATGAAGGCCTATAGGAAACACAATCAGTGAAGGTAGCCAAAATTTGCTTAGAAGTCCAAGCTGCGTGAAGGATGTCAAACGCACATCAGATGCTAATTTTGGAAGAAATCAAGACAATCTAGGGTAGCAGTCAAAGCTGGTCAAATTTTGGAAATTAGGGCAAAATATTCAATGTCACCGAGCCATATGAAAATTCATATACTTGTAAAGACTATCAAAGTTAGTATAAACCCTGAATTTGACATGTAAATGGATTTTCTAGCACATTGATATGTCATGTGCATTTTGTAGAAATGTATTTTTTTCCACTTAGACCCTACAAAATCTTGTATAGATTTTTTCTTAGCCATATGGTTTGGCGTGTATAAATATCATACATGGATACATATTTTTATAAATTTTCAAGAGCTATTAGAGCTTCCTAGACACCTTAATGCCACCTTGCAAACTTCTAAATGTAGTCAAACTTGTATAAGGGAGATTCAAATGGAATTTTTTTTCTGCATATTCCTAAAGCATAGCATTCAGAACATAGCCCTCCAAATTTTCATCTTCATCAAAGGATATTTGGAGGGTCAAAGAGCACAAAATCCAGTTTTCAAGGGCACTGCAATTTCCTAGAATAAGCAAATTGAAAGCCCGAAGGCCTACCACATGGAAAATAATGATTGAACCATGTTGTATGGTCAAGATGAGCTCACATTCAAGGGTGGAGATGCAATAAACCTTCAAGAAAGCAAGATCCACGAGTCCATTTCATCAGATAAGATTCTTTTTTGTCACATGATACTTCTATTGGTGTGAATCTCCTTTGGGAAGGATGCCACATGGCATCACATGGGATAATACACCATGTATTGGTAGAAGATTAAGAAGAGTTTCTTTTATGTGAGACTCATTTAGGAGAACAAGCTCGGGCATGGATGGGAAGACAGAACTGGAGAACATCTATGTGTGATGCTCACGAAGTCGTGCAGATCAAAAGGAGAACCATGGGTCCATGATCGGGACAAAAAGGTTAGACAATATTGGTATCAGAGTGGGTGGTGTCTTGAATTGGGAGACTTCAAGTAGATGTGGAGGCAAGACTTGAATCGTCGCCACTCCATTCAATAGGAAGACAGCCTAACCAAGACACCAAGCTTCATTGGACGTCAAATTTTTGTGCACTTTTTGTATAACAGTAATGACAATGGTAGAGAGCTCCTCACAAGGCGTAAGGAGGACATCAAAGCTTTAGACAACTAAAGTTATCTCCTCACAAGGCCTATGATGCAAAACGGGATACCATGAGAGGAAGAGGAAAAAAATATGTCCTCCTCTTCCATGTACAATGATCAAGAGGAGTTTTATTGACACACTCATTACAAGGGATTTCCCGAGAAGGAGAGATACTACCTCAAGCACGGATGAGATTTTTTGGTTATTTTTAGGAGTGAATTATAGTAACACTCCAGTTTTGGTAAAAGAAAGGATGGGCTATAGGCAAAGTTCTTTGTGGGAAACTTGTTCCCGAACCTATTACTCAAGTGTTGTTAGTATAACGGTGAGCAGTGTCCAAACAGTTGGTGACCACGATGGGATGGTGTTCTAGCTAAGGAAGTGCTAACAAAAGTTTCATGTCGTTGTGGAGCAGAAAGGAGTATCACGCAACAAATTACCATCATGAACATTTAGAGGAATTTGTTCAATAGATTGTAAAAGGTTTAAAGGATATTCCTCTTTTGGAGGCAGTGAACATGCCAGAGGAATTGACATACTAGGTAGAACAAGGAGTCATCCCCCCTCGATTATCACAGGATTGCGTAGCTACGTGGAAGGAGGAGAAGCTAGTGAAAATAGCGGGGCATAGGGAAGGTGAAAAACCCAACTAGCAAAACCTTCCATAGGAATACCTTGAGGAAGATCGTTCCAACGGCAAAAGTCATTCCCACCGCCTAGGCTTGAATCTAGCTCTCATTCTGGTGCCGCAACCCGAATTGTGGGATCCGATGGCATAGTGATATCAGCTGCCAAGATTGAATTACACAGACTTGCATGGTAAAGCAGGGGAAGATCTTGATGTGCATATACGAACGTTCGAAAACTAGTACAATTGCAACGAGAGACATTTGTAGAATGACGATCATAAATTATAGGTATTTCAGGCCACCTTGCATGGAAATGCAATTAATTGGCTCATTGAGTTCCCGTCCGATCATTTTATTACATATGATGCATTGAAAGAAGCATTCGTAGCACGATTTCGGATGGCCAAAAGTATTTCAGAATTATATACCACTCTGCAATATATGGTCCAAAAGAGTTCGGTAGACCTCTACACAAAAGAACTTTGATCTATTATGAGGCAGTGTTCGGATGACAGCTGTCCCTCGGAAGAATTACTTCTCTAGTTTTTGTGGACAGCTTGCAACCATTAATAAAGGAAAAGATTTATGTCTTTACACTCGATCAGAGCCGTACACTGGACTAGGTTATTGAATTAGCCACTCATATGGACAAAAAAATGGGATTGGCAAACATGGGGATGGTCAGAAGTGAAATCGAAGGGAAACAGCCCCTGAACTCGGTTCAACAGTTGTACTATTTGCGTTGTCAAAACCCAGCACATATCATAGTAGATTGTGCTCTAAATCAATTATATTGTCCAATCTACAACATGCATAATCACAATTTGGATAATTGCAGATTCAATTCAAAGAGCAGTTGGTAGCTTTTGCACAAGTTGAGACCCAGAAGTGGAAAGGGGATGTAAGAGATTTTAAACACTCTGTTTAGCCCGGACCGTGGCAGGATAGACAAGATATACACAATACAGGAGCCTCAGAGTACTCTGAAAGAATGCACACCCTAGAAGATATTACAGATAGAATTTTAATGATTTCGGTAGAGGACGACGATTCCATAAGCGTGGTCCAAACAATTCTAGTAACTGCCCCATTGAGTGTCAGTTCTGTTTACAGTTTGGACATCGTAGGTGGGACTGAGAAGAAGCCAAAAAATACGATCAAAGGAAGCAAGAGGTGAAACTAAAAGCCCCAAGGGCTAACATGGTCTGCATAGAATACACTAAACTAGACATTGCAGTTGTTACACACTTGCAGAATGAATATTCCACCCTACCGGATCCCTATATAGCGATTCTGAAAGAACAAAAGCAACATTCAAAAACATTTGTACGATGGGCTCAAGATTATCTACCCCATTTTGTTAATCCAAAAACAATTCCTTTTGCAGTAGATGATCGAATTCAACAGTCTCGGGGATGTCAAGCAACGGAGCCTTCAGGAAATCTTGTTGCGGAGTCTTCTAGCAATTTTTCGCAAGTTGTGGACTCTGGAATTGCGGATTTTCAAGAAGGGATGAATAGTCAAAACAAGAATGGAATGCAGGTCAACTCGAACTCATACTCATATTCATCATCAACTACTTACAATATATCTTCTAATTACTAGCTCACAAGTTCAACAACAACCACAAAATGAGCTCTCTAGCTCTATTTATAGTTTTTGCCTAGTTTTGACCCGTTTCACATCTATTGATCGACATAGTTAAAAAATCGGTTCTACACCTAATTTGAGGTACCTAACGACTTCCAAAAATTATGAAAATTGGTATGAGCTTCCTACTTAGACTCCTCAAGCTTGATGACTCGTTGGCTTGCACAAAATGGAATCGCACATGCGATAGTTAGATGTATCTACAATATATTACATTCTCTTAGTGATAAAAATCACTCTTGGGTTATGAAGTAATCTATGTGCTTCCTCTATGTCTATGAAGGGATCCTGTGATTGGTCCTTTTCCTTGAACACTCCTCTCCTCCTCATTTCTATTGTCCTTGATAGAACCTGATGGTGCATGGGTAATATAGTTATGTAGAAGGTTTGTCACTTGGGTATGTTCTATGATTCGAATTCCCCTAATAAGGTTGCATTCTAGCTTCTCCCAATCGATGGGCCTGGTTCTTCTGGAGGTGGCATCTGATAATGCTTGAAATACATTAAATGTTTGCATGAAAACAAATGAAGCAAATGAGTGGGTCAACTAATAAATACTTCTGAGTGGTACTTAAGTTCGAGCCTCTAAGCTTTTCCAGCAAACAGGATAGTATTTTTAACTTGAATCTATTTTGAAATTTTAATAAAAAATGATCGAACTTAAGTTTGAGCCTATTACATTGAATACTCTCTTACATTTCAAAAATAACTAACTGAAGGTGAAACTTAGGTTTGGATCGCAATTCAAGTTGGACTTTAAAATTGAATGTCTGTTGAACGTAGAGTCATAGAGGTTTGAACTTGTGTTTGAACCTCTATTCAATGTGCAGTTTGAAGGGCTCGAACTAAATCTATTCAAGTTGGAATCTAACAAGCTCGAACTTAATTTTGAGAATCAGAGAGGATTAAACTTCAGTTTGAGAAACCCAAACTTAATTTTGTAAATCAGAAAGGATTGAAATTCAAACTATGAACTTCAGCTTGAATCTCATTTCAACTTGGATCGAGAGAGTTTGAGCCTATATTCAATTTGGAGCCTCTGAATCATATCAAGCTCGAGATTGTTTGGTCACATGATTTGAGGCTCAAATATAAGTTCGAGCCTCTCAGGTTCTCCAACAAAATGTGTATGTGTGTGTGTGTATGTGTGTGTGTGTGTGCGCACTATGTATGTGTGTGTGCATGTGTGAGCAATGTGTATATATATGTACATAACCATATCAATTATTTAATTAAATATTTTCAAATTATAAAGATATACCTCTTTCTAGAGAACTCAAAATATTTAATATTAAATATTGATATATTCATACATAAAGAAATTTCAACTTATATATATAATTTATACATAAAGAAATTTCAAACACACACACACACACACACACACACATATATATATATATATATATATATATATATATATATATATATATATATATATATATATATATATATATATATATATATATATATATATATACACATATATATATATATATGTATATATATATATATATATATATATATATATATATATATATATATATATATATATATATATATATATATATGTGTGTGTGTGTGTGTGTGTGTGTGTGTGTGTGTACATCCAATCATTTGAATCAATATCTTCAAAATATAAAAAGAAAATGATATCAAGAAAACTCAAATTTCATGAATAACATAGAATATTATTAAATGATGAGAAAATAAAATTGAATCTATAATTATCCATTTAAAGCAAATTATCTAAAAAACATATGGTGTTTAGAAACACCTAATTAAATTTAATGTACGGCTAAATATCCACCTAATTGAATGATCTCGACATTATATGGTGTTTAGAAACACCGAAATAAATTAAATACATAATAATAATCCCTCTAATTGAATGTTGTGAATACTATCCCTTTGTAGTGAACAACATTGGTGCTAATGGAGAGCTATCTAGTCAACATTATTTCCTTCACAAAAAGTTATCAAAGCCAGCTAGTTGACATTAATTCCTAGAACATAAAGAGTTAGCAAAGCAAAAGAAAACACAAGCTTGGGATGATTTACAAAAGAAAACACATAAGCTATTATACTTGAATTACAAATTACAATCATCTTCATTAGAGGTATTATAATTGAATTACAGATTACAATCATTTTCATTAGAGAAGTAGGTCAAAGGTTTGAATCCTTCATCTTCTTTCCCTTGGCTTTGTTTTACCTTCGATGTCACTATTGTTGGAGTTTTGGTTTTATTTGGTTTGTGCCCACCTTTTGGTGTCCAAGCCGAAAGAATGGAAGAACTATTCTCCCAACGTTGAGGATCAGCAATATTTTCTCTCCAATATTTTGTCCAACAATCCCTATATAGTTCTTCATCATTGATGTTTTTCCTTTTTGAAATAGGTATCCAATATTGTATATGAACCTTAAGATATGTTTCTGATTCTCTAGTTTGATTAACTTCAGTTTCCGCCATGCCAAGCCACACAGGGTACATTGCATCACATGGTTCTATGAGAACGAAGTCTCCTTTTCTCACATCAAGGCATGGATCGAATTCCTTTGCAAGTTTGTTACACAATGGACCACAAAAGTGTACATTTTCACCTGCATCTTCATTATCAAATGTATTATCTTGCACAAGATTTGAAGATCCAAATGTTTTGCATCCACTTTTTGGCCAAAAATCATGATAAAATGTATCCTTCCATATTATTTAAGATTTCAAAACCTCCATAAGGTTTTTCCAATAAGTAAGTACCTGATTAATCCATTTTCCATAATCTGAGTTATCCCCCTTCTCTTCCAGATGCATTTTCCACCAATTGGCATATCTCAAAAGTCCTTCCATGACCCTTTCATTATCCTTCACATACTCACTAGGTGGCAATAATTTTGGAATGCCTTCAGGAAGCTTCGATATGCCATCTTTAGTTTTCTTCCATAGCTCTATACCATTTGCAGGTAACCAATCAATATTTTTTGGATGCAATTTATATTGCATCAAGGGCACCCCTTGAGTCATGTAGAATCTGAACTGCAATGGTTTCGAATGCCCAATAAGAGTATCTGCTCCATCATTTAAGTACCCTTTGACAAAATTTTTGAAATCTAGTACTTTGAAAGGTGTCAGATGCATGCTGCAACATTCATTAAAAGTTTTCATAAGATGTGGAAAACTAAAAATAGATTGTTTTCTGAGCTTTTCTGAAAAGTAACTAAATAAAGCATCAATATCCTCATGTGTATGTACAACCATAAGGAATCCAAGTTGCACCATATCAAATATCCCATTAGCAACTAACAAAGACAAATATGCAAAGACATAGCCATTCTTATTTTCTGAACCACAATTATCAAGTTTCAAAAATAATGTTCTAGGTAATTCCTTGAATGAATTACTTTGATTTTCACATGTAATATTACATTGTGTTACATTGTCATATAAACTTTGCTCCTTTAATACATCCATATGATGATAAAGTGCATCAGACCATAACAAAGAATCAAATAGACTCTTTGTGTAATTCACACCAGAACTCTTCAATCCCAAATCTCCATACAACTGACTATCTTTTTTTTCTAAGTTTCTTAAACACATTGAAATAGATGCAATTGTGAAATTTGGATCACCGGGCCATAATCCTAAAGCAAAATGACCATATGCACATTGTCCATGTCCATGAGTAAGCATTCCTGTTAAAGATATTGGTAATATCTCAATGCCATTAAGAGATTTTGGAACTGGTCTAATCTGTGGTATAGCTGTTTTACTTTGATCCATTTTATCATGATTAATGCATAAATATTTATCTGGAAATCATTTTGAGGAAACTCTCCAAGCATAATATAGATTTCTACAACTCATTTGACGTAGCATATGAGATCTTATTTGTGCTAAATATCTTGCACATTCTTCATGGTTTTTAGTAGATTGTAATTTTGCTTTTATTCCTGTGCAAAAGTCACATTTGGAGAAGGTACTTGACTTTGATAAAGAAACTGTTCTAAATTCTGTATTCCACATTCTTGAAAATGTTGGTTGAGATAATTTATTATATCCCAAACTCTCTAATGTCATATTCACCTCTCGAAGAATATCCACTTGTTTATAATGTGATGGAAGTACTCTTTGTGTTTCACGAGAACCATCAGTACATGTTCTCAACTTGTGTGGCATTTGATCTGCATTATTATCAATGAAATCATGTATCAAAGCTTTTGCTATTTCTAAATGTTTGATACTTTTCTAAGTATTCCATTATTCCCATGAATGGATACCTTTTGACCAAGTAGAAACTTTTCTCGTAGCCTATAAAATGAGCTCTTTCCAATACCATGAATTAAATACCATGCCTTGATACATACTTCTTTTGCATCAAACGTGAAATTAAAACTCTAGCGTTGACTTGAGTTCACACAGTTACCTTTGTAGACCATATTCATGCAATCCAATACATATTTGCATCTATCTGAATAGCATTGTCCCCAAAAGTTTAATCTTGCATCCATTATTTTAGCCCTACTAGCTACTTGACAACATCTCTGTTCACAACAATCATGCATTGAAACCATCTGAATTCTCTCAAATGAGCATCTCTTATTAGGAGCTAATGTACTACTTTTTCTAACCTTGTGGATGTAACTTCTTTTTTTTTTGTTCACTTCAAAATATCCGCAGTTACTATTTTCCATATGAAAATCCTCTTGTTCATTTGATTCCATTTGAAGAGGAGAAACAACTTGTATATCATCAAAACAATGTTGAATATCAATAGCATGAGAATAATTCTTATCAACATCTACATCCTCAATACCATTGCAATTATCATCATCGATGTTGTATGATGACGTAAAGCAAAAATTTGGATTCTCTCCAGCTTCAAGATCCACATCCTCAATACCATTGCAATGATCATCTTCAATGTCATACAATGAGTTAAAGCCTAATTTTTTTATCATAGGCTCACCATCTTCTGTAATGATTTGGAGTATAGGCCAACTCAGCAATTTCAAAGTTGAATCCAAAGTTGATGGATCCACAGTTTCATCCATAATAACACCTAGGCAACTTTCTCCCAACTCTTTGCAATTTATAGCATCCCATGGATTTACCAATAAAACAATAGCAGTTGCATATCTTTCACGCTTTTCATCATCCAACAAGATGACTCTCTTTCCTTTCCACTTTTCTCTTTCTTCAAGGTGACCAGATATAGTTTGCTTTGTTGCCATCTTGATTTTGCCTATAAAAAGAATAAATGAGAAATTAACAATGCTATTATCATTCTTTCAAAAATTATTGTAAAAATAATCAATTGAATTAAAACTAGAACACAAACATCATTTCCTCTCAAAGTGACTCTCAAATTGATCCTTTCTGACTCTCATACTTAATTTTGAGCTCCTCAAATTCCAAATTGAATAGAGGCTCAAACTTAGGTTCAAGCCTTTCAAACTGCACATTGAATAGAGCTTCAAACTTGAGTTTGAGCCTCTTCAACTCTATGTTCAAGAGAGATTCAATTCTTATTGCTGGAAAAGCTAAGAGGCTCAAACTCATATCATCTAACTCAATGGACTGAAACTTGATATGATTAAAAGGCTCGAACTTAAGTTCGAGCCTCATGCCTCATATTATGTCACACAACAGACTCAAAACTCATGGGCCATGTGAACAAACTTGATACGATTCAAAGGCTCGAAGTTAAATTCAACCTGGATATGTCTTGCAAGAGTTAAGAGGCTCGAACCACGAGCATCTTTTGTTCATCTTTCAGAGGCTTAAACTTTTCAGCTTTTGATCATCTTTCTATTCAAAGGCTCGAACTTAATTTCAAGCCTATTAGCTCTTTTGGATGCATGAGTTAAGAGTCTACTTTCCAACAACTTTTGGATAA
Source organism: Ceratopteris richardii (assembly GCA_020310875.1). NCBI lineage: Eukaryota > Viridiplantae > Streptophyta > Polypodiopsida > Polypodiales > Pteridaceae > Ceratopteris > Ceratopteris richardii. The sequence continues at coordinate 74,984,250 of CM035413.1, forward strand.
GTCCCGGATATGTCTTGCAAGAGTTAAGAGGCTCGAACTTAAGATTGAGCATCTTTTGTTCATCTTTCAGAGGCTTAAACTTTTCAGCTTTTGATCATCTTGCTATTCAAAGGCTCGAACTTAAGTTCAAGCCTATTAGCTCTTTTGGATGCATGAGTTAAGAGGCTACTTTCCAACAACTTTTGGGAAAGTTGAAAAAGTTTGAGCTTCATTTCATTCGCCATAACATACTCAACTTGATATGATTCAGAGGCTTAGCCCTTGTAGATGCAAGAAGATATTAGTCCTCTTGAACCTAAATGGCTCAAATCAATATGATTCAGAGGCTTAGATCTTGTAGATTTTAGTTAAAAATATAAAGTCATAATACATTGCTCAATGTTGAGTTTTGTCATTTGTCTCATTAATATGCTGAATCTTCAGTCTTTGAATTAATATTTTGCTTCTTATATAGAAGTTCAATCTTAGTGTGACTAATATGGTTTATAATTAATTTGAGAGTTCAAAGAGCCTCTTACATATACTCAAAGCTTTATTTTTTAAAGGACTAGAATAATGAGACTATATGAGGTTGAAACTCTAATATTGATCCCTTAAACAATTATTGACAATATGAATATTTTTATTCACTTAGGAAGAGGTTCATTGCGTTCAAACCTTAGTGTTGTAAATTAGTCCCTTCCAATTTGCAATATTAGGCCCTCGCTAAGATTTGAAGGTTTTGTTATCAACAAGAGAAGAAACTACCTGGAGAATCTTGAATATCAATGTCAAGCTATTTTTTAAGATATTTAAATAACATGAATCATTCAAAAAACATAGATTTGGAAAACATAGAATTGTCCCAAAATCATGAATAAGTCCCATTTTTCATGAATAGGCCTTACATATGTTTTGTTGCAGGATTGTAAGTGTAAATATTTTGATCAATGCCACAATTTTGTATCACACTCGCATACGGCAATGATGTCACATAATTTTGTATTCGATTCCTATATGGAAGTGTTTTGTCACATTGCCACAATTTTGTATTACACTCCTATATGGCAATGATGTACCAAAATTTTGTATTTGATTCCTATACGGAAGTGCTTTGCCACACTTTTGTATATTTTTCATTTATGGAATATACAATTTTCTGTACATGCTTCATTGTTCATTTTTCCTCATATAACTTTACGTTTTGGTTGCCATTAGAGTACATAACACATGTACTCAGTTGGGTAGAGTGTATTGTCTTTTGCTAAACAACATCATGCTGTAGCAAAAGACAACACACTCTGCCCAAAAACATTTGTGCAAATATGGCCGTCGGTATAGGCGTCGGTACACCCAGTATGGACCTTGGTATAGGCGTAGGTACACCCAATCTGGGCGTCGATAAAAGCGTCGGTATATGCGCCGGTACTACCGGCGCATATATTGGTGCAAATATCGATGCACATACCGATGCTTATACCGAGGCATATACCGGTGCTTTCTTACCGATGCGTATACCGACTCTAACACCAACGTTGCGAAGAAATCATGCCCGTTTATTTTCCTCGAGCAACCTCAGTATACCCTCGATATGTTGTAGTGTTTGGATGGGCATCAAAATTGATCGCATATCTTTCTTTCCATATCTTTCAGAGCACTTTTCCTCTTATGGAATTCCACAATGCAAAAAAAAACAACCAATTGTTCCATCAAGTAGAACTTGTTTGCAATTGATTTGGCTTTGTAAACTCAAAATCCTTGTAAGTGATTGCCATATTGGGTAGACTTTTGGACAAGAAAAGAAGAGATGACCAAGGTCCTCTCTGTCCCATAGGCAATCCCTACACTAGTGAGGGGCCCAATAAATTTTATTAGGTTCGACATTGGTATAGATTCCATGATGGAGGATTTGACACATAAGAACCGTTATTTTGTTCTCAATGAGAGGATGCCACATGCCCCCCACATAAGTTGTCATATGAGGCTAGACTCGTTCATGCACCATCTCCTATTAAGGAGATATGCAAGAGTCAAGGTTCTTATGGATCCTTAGAGTCTTATCTAATTTGTTACCATTTGTTCATCTTAACCCATAAATCTAGGGTAGGTCATTCCCTTGAAGAAGATGAGTATTTAAGCTATCCCAAGCATTGATTCTCTGTTTGAGAAGGCACCAATCCTCATAGTCAACTATCCTATTAGGGTCTCTATCTTCAAATCTTATCCAATGACCTCTCTTTGGCTCCTGAGATATTTCCATTTACTAAATCCTTTGATCCATATCTTCTTTGCTCTTTGTATGTTCTTCAATCAACTTCTTTGATTCCCTCAATAGGAAACCAGATAGAATCATTTTGGCTAATTTCAAATGGCCACTTCTATTCTTCATTAACCTTGATATATAGTTTCATGTTGTTCCAACTCTTCCATATGGAGGAAAGTAGTTTTAAACCTTTTGGAATCACGAGATGCTTAGAAAACATCAAGGTGAGGAGATTGAGATACTTCCATCTAGGAGTCCCCATAAGTGAAAGAGGTGATTTGTTTCTCAAAATCAATCTAGCCAATGAATATTCAAAGTTGCACCATGCTTTGATCAACCACTTAGCTAACAACTTGTTTTTCATACCCCGCACATGGAAAACTCCCAACCCACCTGGATATTTGTCATTAGCATATGATTCTCACTTGATTTGGGCATGCATCTCTTGTTGGGATCACCAATCTAGAGGGTATTTCTACAAGAACTTTCAACTTTCTGTAATGCTTTGTATTTCAGTCTTCAACATGCAACAAAATAGATAATAGACGAAATGAGGAAGGTCTTAATCACCATTGCATGCCCTTCAAGGCTGAGTTGCATGCCCATCAAGTAGGCCAATTTAGCATCCAATTTTGTGAGCTAGAAAATTTATCCTTTGTATAGCTCATTGCAACCCTTTTCAATCAAGAATTACAAAGAGGGCCCTAAAATTCCGTTGATAGCAATTTTGGAGTGATTATTTTAAATCTGGATGCAACCGAGAAAAGATTTAGACATTACCAAAACATGTTGATGCTAGTAGGGTCATTATGCACAAAGGCATTCATACCATTAGTGAAGATTCTCATTATCATCTGGCCCTAGCTATGAGGGAACGAAAGACCCTCGATCTATCCACAATGGGCCTGGTGGTTAACGGAGCTACTTAGGCCATTGGTGGCAATGGCATAAAGGAGTGGAGGTACACAACACCCTTGTATAATGGAGCATTTGATTATGATTTCTTGTGAGAGTTAATCATCAAAACTGATCCCAGCTAAGGTGTTCCTCAAAAGTATAGCAACCACTTCGAAGAATTTAGATGCACAACCGATATCTTTCAAGGATTGCAAAATAAAGTCCCATTGTAGGTGACCATATGCTTTATCAAAGTTGATCTTGATGAAGAGGAAATCTTGTGAAGATTCCTAAGCAAATTCCAAAGCTTCCCACACATCAATAATGTCCTTTAAGGTCGATCTACCCTTAAGGAATCCTTTTTGATCCTCATTGATCCATGAACACTATCAGGATGAAATCCCTCGAGGATAGTGTGCAAAATATTTTCAAAATATATTTTCTTTGCTTTTCTAATCAAGATTTGATATTCTGAATATAGGAAGATGAATAAAGATGAAATGTTTTTCAAGTGTTTGGCTGACTAGATTAACTATGTGACGAGAAGCTTTCATGAGCATTTTCATGTGTTCTTTTGAACTAGCATGACCCTAGAAAGCCTGTTAAAGCCATTTAAATAGACATGTATATACCCAATTGAATTCTAGAAACCCGTGTATTTACTTAACTCGTGTAAAACCATGTTGCTTTCACCTCAAAACCCTAGAGAACATGCAAATTTACCCTTGCAAAACTATACCAAACCCCTAGAACCCTAGCTCGAAAACTTTTAAAATTAAATCATAACCCCCTAAAACCTTAGCTCTAACCCTTAGAAACTAAACATTAAACCCGTAATGTACATATTTAGCCACTGCTTGGAGTTGGAAACCCTAAACATAAGAAACCCTGATCTTCTGTGAGGCACGCCTTCTTGCATTTTCTTGTTCATGCTTTATGAGTATTTGTTTTTCTCTCTATGATCCTAACTCTCAAGATCTGCATCTGTGATTACCATGCCAATAGAGAAAGGAGAGAGAAAGAGAGAGAGTGAGAGAGAGATAGAGAGATAGAGAGAGAGGAGAAAAAGAGGACAACTCCACAATGTGCACGGAAGTTAACAGAGTTAGCTATGTCTATCGAGAGAGAGAGAGAGAAAGAGGGGAGAGAGATGAGAGAGAGAGAGAGAGAGAAATAGAGAGAGAATAGAGCAAATCCGTCACCGCACAACAAGAAAATGAAGATCAAGGATAGAGAGATGATGAAAGGGAGAGAGAGAGAGAGAGAGAGAGAGAGAGAGAGAGAGAGAGAGAGAGAAGTGTAGGGAAGGCATTGGGAGAAAAATAGAGGCGGTCATGCGATTAAAGACAAGAGAGGGTGCTGTTGCATGTGCTTGAAAAATGGAATCCATGTCAATACAATCATTTGCCCAAGATTTTTCATACTATAGAGCCATTCAAGAGCATATGGGAAAGTGTATGTATTAGATCTTGCTGAATTGAACAATGTCTTCATATTTAGAAAGGCGAAATATGAAAGACCATAAAAATACGGTTGGCTGAAGTAATTAATTCCATGAGAAAAATAGCATCCTGGACTTCATTTAATTTATATTGCTCCAACAAACATCCCTTTTTGAAGACTTTTGTCAGCAACCTTTTGTACAAGCAAGAAGTTGGTGGAATCGCGTGGCATCCTACAGCTATTATTTGATGCTTTCACCACTCTTCAGAAACATCAAACAATGGCGTACATGGCTAAGAGCTTTCATGAATGGATTTGGAGCTTGCGAAAGAATCTAAGCAGTAGTCCTTTGAAGATCAGAATATGAGAGAGAGAGAGAGAGATGATCCTTAGCAAAAGAGGGTAGCTGTAGAAAACGGAATGGGTAGAACAATTTAATTGTCCAAGTGCTCAAAGAGATAAATTTGAGAGAGAGATCACGCATGGTTAAGAGAGAGAGAGTCACTAATAATTGTGCAAAAGACGACATAGATAAAGAGAGAGATGCTTTGGCATTTTTGTGTTCTTTTTTATTAACTATTTGGACTAGTTATTAGATTAAATAAAGAAAAGAAAATGAACGATTTATTTAGATGTGCAAAGTATAATTAGAAACTAAGTTTAGGAATCGATAATTAGAATGAAACAAATGAAATAAAAAATTAATATAGGACTCAATTAAAAGGAACATGTATAGATAGGTATAATGAAAAAGAAACCTAGATGTAGGAAACAAAAAAAAATGAGAACGATTAAAAGGAAGTGTTCATATGGAAAGAAAATGAAGAGAGATTTTTCATTTTAGAGGAGAGTAATTTTGTGAGTTTTTTTTTTATGAGGCTCAAAATGTATTAGAATTTTCTTTCCATAATTGTTTTTTAGATTATTGAAGATTAAAGAGAGTTACCTAAAAGTTTGAAGTAGAGAGCAAATAGTTTTGAAGAGGTGGTCTCTTTCGCACCAGTCTACTATTGATTTTGTTGGAATCACACTATAGGAGAGTACTTGATTATCATAGTTGTAACACCCATCATCACTTGGTGATATATACATTGTATTTAATTTTTCTTAATCAATCTCGTCACGATAAGATCTGATGTATTAGTCAATTAGACCAAAATGCATATTGATTGTATACATTTAGTTCTTGGGTGTCGACGAGCATGGTGCTTTACATTGAGTTATTCTACTTTCATTCCACGTTCACATACATCTCCCCTAATGACCCACTTCTCCTACTCCACAATCTATGTGTGAAAAGTGTTTTCTTAGCCCCCTGGTGAGCCTCCTAGCATAATGTTCCCTAGGAAGAGGGTGTTGGTGCATCACAACCATTAATTGATGTTTTAGAAAAAGGTTTGAAGTCAAAAGATGAAGCAAAGACCAATATATGAAGCTTGAAGTTAGTGCATGATCAGAGAATGAAGTCTTGTATATGCATGTACACTTGTAATTAACTCACTTATACTTTTTTATGGTTAAGACTTTGGAAATATATGCCTATATATACAAGTAAAAAGTCATGTCATGTATGAGAGATGATGAATGATAAGTTGTATGAGTCATTAGAAACTTTAGAAGAGAAGAGAATATCTCTCATCAAAGAGATGTAATGTTTTCCTAAATAGAAGAAAAGATGCACCCGATATTTTGCTCAGTGCTCCTTCTATGTTTATTCTTTTATGAAATGCTTTTGTACAATTCTAAGTCTATATTTGACTCACCTTCATACAAAAATGTTCAGATCCTAATTGTGATCAGGCTGAGAGAATTGAGAGTAGGAACATTTACATGTGTAAATGTGAAGAAGAGAAAACTGGAGCAGGCACAAATTTGATGATAATGTTTTGGTCCGTTCTCTGAGCACTCATTCTTTACGTTGGAAGGCAAGCTACATATTTCTTAAAGCATTTGAATAAATGGGCTCTAATTTAAGAGAAATATGCATTAGAAGTTGTCGGTGTCAAAGTCAATTGTAGAGAAGTAGAGTTTCAGACATAAGTGAATTGTTTGGAGTAAATCTGAAGATTTACAAAAACCTTTAGAGAAGTTTTAACTTGGAGAAGGTGTGCAATCTTTAGGGAACACTTTGTACAAAGTTTCATTAGAAACTTTACACATTGGGTCAGCCAATGAATGAGTTAAGTGATGCGGACGTTTCTATGTAATGACTTTCTTCAAAGTTAGATAAATCTTGATGATTTGACATTGGTCTTCCAAAGTTGGTTAAGGTTTTGCATTATTCTTGATATAGGGGTGCTCTAACATCAAGGATAACATGTTCTTATGGAGATTAACACTCTCCATGAGTGGTCTCAGAGTAGGAGTCATCAAAATTGAAGAAAGGAGGACCTCGACGTTTGCAACTATACAAAAATCAACCTTTGAAGATCCAAAAGGTGAAAGTTTGAAGTGAAAGCTAGAGAAGGAGGCCCAAAGCTATCAAGAAGATCAAAGTGAACTTCATTCAAAGTAAAGGTACATCTACTATTCACAAAGCTTGAAGAATTTAATACACAGGTGAAGAAAGGATGGGAGATTCTCTTCAGATAGAGAAATTGGATAGAGAAAACTATCGAGCTTGGTCAGTGAGGATGGAAGCTCATCTCATGAGCAAAGACATAATAGGTTATATAACAAGTGAAGAGGAAAAACCAGAATTCATAGATCATAGTGCTCCAACTAGGGATGAACTCTCTTATTTGAAGACATGGATGAAGAAGGATGCTCAAGCAAGGAGCATTATCTACATGGGAGTCAATGACAACTTCCTACCTCATATTAGGGTACTTGAAAGTGCAAGTGATATATGGAATGCTTTGCAAGAGCATTTCCAAAACACTACAAAGTGAAGAAAGGCATCTTGAGAGCTCCATGCTCCACCCTTTTGTCTAAACTCACTTTCATTCTCATGCAAGCACATATATCCCACATGCAAGGGAATTCTTCCAAACTCCATATAAGCAAGGCCTCCCTTCACTCCACGCAAGTCATTCGCTCTAGCTCATTGCCTAGAGTATGCTTCCTCTCCTCATGGAGTTTTCATGCTCATAGAGCATCCTTTGTAAGTTTTTCTCTATTTATTTAATTCATCATGTTTTCATATTTATTGTTTCTTCCTCCATAGCTTGGTAGGATTGTGTTGTTAATAGAGTAGGAGTAGGTTCTTTGTTATTTCAACATGGTATCAGAGCATAGGTAATTTTTTGTTAGCATAATTTTCTTTCTTAATCCCTCCCTCCCTCCCATATTCCTTCAATAAAAGTGCTCCTTAGCACTACTAATGTTTTCATCTTCATTACCATCCAGCTCATTTATGTTTTCTTAATCCCTTGCTCTACCCATTCATGTTTTCTGAATCCCTCCCTCTCTTCATAATAAGGGTGCTTTTAGCACTATTTTTTTTCTTGTAAAGAGCGATTTCCATGCGTTTTCCAATTTTGCACTAGAAGCTGCTGATAGATCAAACAAGTTCTTGAATGTGCTTCAAGATGATACATAATTTCAACTCGGTTAGTGGACGGAAGCAATCATTTCTTCAAGCTTGTGTTGGTCTGCACCTTGCGCTGAAAGAAAGAATATAGCAGAGCTGCCACATGGATTCAAAGGACCTGCAGTTCACTCCTATCTAAAGAAGAGAATGTTGCAGAGCATTATGTGAAGCCATATCAGAGTGCTTGCAGCCATGCAGATGATACACATAAACAGAGAGTGTGTCTTTTGCCTCTCTAAATCTGACATAACGCATCGACAATGTCTTATAGCATCCATGAATATGGGCATTAGTATTGTACTCAATACCTCATCATTTAAGCCTTGGAATTGTCTCCTTTTGTAAAATCCACATGAATAGAAACAACATAGGGTTACTAATATGAAAGATTCCTCTTCAGTACTGGGTTCATGAGAGTGTACAAAATGGATCCAACTTTACTCTCTACTCACAGTGAACTAACGCATTTGGTGCTTGTAGAAGCTACATACAATTCTTTGCATGTCGCCTTCTCAAGCTTCCCTCCATCAAAGCTCTCTCATCAGCAAGAGAAACTTCATGATTTGGCATGGATTTGATTTGTGTAGGTGATCACAAACAACATGTGAACATGCCTCTCATTACAAAGATGTAGCACCATAGCTAATTGCATCATATTGGGAAGAGCGAGCAGAAATTGTGGCTCACCTTCTCTGAACAAACATAAGCATGAGGAGCTATGGCACAAGTGGAAAACGAAGAAAGAGATATAATTAAGTGCTAGTAGATGAAGCAGGGAGTCAGATCTCTGCCAAGGCACTGCTCCAGCTGGCATCGACTCACAAGCACACGACAAAGTTAGAAGCATATGCCATCGCTTTGAAGCAGGAAACTTCAAGCAATGAACGAAAATGGAGAGCATGGAGGAGATGGGTTGCCTTCACTGCCACATGGACAATTACTCACATCGGAGCGGCCGATTTGCTAAACTTGCTCACACAAGACTGTTTGAGAGAGAAAGAGTGCCAAACTCGCTGGCTAAACTTTAGTGGCTGATGGCTGTTACTGACTGATGGCTCTGGTGCAGATCTGCGCAATTACGTGAAGTGAAGTATACAATGAGCATTCATGAATCGGAATCCTGTCTCAGTAAAGTAATTTGGCATGACAGAAGCAATGGTGTCGGACCAAAAATCTTGCTTTTATGCATTGTATCTTGTCACATTCTAGTTTGTCACAAATGTGACTTATTAACACATAATGTTGTCTCGTATAAATGATGAGCATGGATTTTCTACTTTCTTTAAAAGATATATGATGGCCATGCAACCATTATGCCATATTGCGATTTTAAAGAAGTCATCTCATTACTTGTTCCTCATGGGGGAAGCCCAAATTTCTTATAAGCAATGACATAAGTAAATGTTATTTCAAGGTTATTCCGAATCATATCAAGCCCCATGTAAAGGGACTAGACACTACTCTTTAAAAGAGTAAGACCTTCCCTATGGCTTGAACAAATGACACTTAAATCCTACTACAAGGCCATGAAGCTCTCAAGACAAAGGCTACACAAACAACAAAAGACCCAAGAAAAGAAAAATGCTCAAGAGGTGGAAAATGGTTCCATAAGCACTACCTACCCCATGATGTAAACCCTTGTACATGTCTAGGGATCCCATATGTCCCTAAATCCCATTAAAAACCACTTGGATCCCAAATGTCAAAGTATATGTCTTGGGATCCCATATGTCCCAAGATCCTAGGGATGCCATATGTCCCACACTTGGATGCCATATGTCCAAGTTATGTCTAAGGATCCTATATGTCCTTAGATACTAAAAACTAAATGGACTAAGTGATCCCATATGTCACTAGTCCCCATGCTAAAAACAAAAGGGTCATCACATGGAGGGGGGGTGTTGAGAGTTCCATGCTCCACCCTTTTGTCTAAACTCACTTTCATTCTCATGCAAGCACATATATCCCACATGCAAGGGAATTCTTCCAAACTCCATATAAGCAAGGCCTCCCTTCACTCCACACAAGTCATTCACCCTAGCTCATTGCCTAGAGTATGCTTCCTCTCCTCATGGAGTCTTCATGCTCATAGAGCATCCTTTGTTAGTTTTTCTCTATTTATTTATTTCATCATGTTTTCATATTTATTGTTTCTTCCTCCATAGCTTGGTAGGATTGTGTTGGTAATAGAGTAGGAGTAAGTTCTTTGTTATTTCAACAAGGCATCTTTATGGGCAGGAGTAGTTGATGAAGATATTGAAGAGAAAAAATTGGTAAGGCAGATTCTCACAGGTTTGAAAGGAGATGAGAAATGGAAGCCATTTATTTTATCTATTGAATTGTCACTAGATCATTTTACTCCTGATTTGAGTCCGTTTCTAAGACATATGCTAACCTTTGAGCAGGATGTCAAAGGTGATGTTGATAAGAGTACATATCAAGCAATGTATTCAAAGGAGAAGAAGAAGTTTAATAAAGGTGAGCAACAATTGAATGAAGAAGAAGGTACAACTAGCCAAGCTAACATCCTAAGAGGAAGAGGTGGTGGCAAAGGAAGAGGTAGAGGTAGAAGCAATAAAGATGGAGTCAAAGCTTGCTAGATTTGTGGTAAGACAAATCATTTAGCTCATGAATGTTGGCATAATAATCAGAATGGTGGAGGATAGCATCAGCATTTTAATAGAAATTAGAGAGGTAACTTTAGAGGTAGAGGTAGTAGAGGTTACTTTGGAAGAAATGCAGGTAGAGGTTTCCAAAGTCAATCCTACAACAATACCTAATACAATTATGCTTCAGCTCAGAAGGAGGATTCAACCTTAATTATGAATGCAACTTGTGAAAGACAAAGTGAAGATCAAAGAGTCTTCTACATAAACTCAAGGTGTATCAATCACCTCAGCGGCAACATAGGTTTGATTACTAATTTGGAGAATAAAGTAAGTAATCATGTGGTAAAAACATGTGATAATACAAAGCATAATGTGAATTTTATTGGATTAGTAAAGGCCAAGCATGGAAGTACTCTTCTAAGTAAGGTTTTGTATGTTCCTACAATTCTAAAGAGTCTGATAAGTGTAGGGAAAATTGTTGAGAAAGGTTATGAGTTAAGGTTCACTAATGATGGAGTTTTTGTGGAAGACCCTAGCAATGGGTATAAACAAATTGTTTTAGGAAAGAAAGAAGGGAGGCTATTCACATTGAAGATTCAAGGCAATGTTGGTCATGCCTTGTTCACTTAAGGAGGACATAAGATATCATAGTTAGATCTTTGGCATAAAAGGCTTGTACATTTCAATGAAAAAGGTATTAAGGATATGGTTAACAATGGTTCAATTCTTGGATTACCTAACGTTGGAGGTAAACATATGACATACAGATGTGAGGCATGTGAACTAGGTAAGGCTCATAAGCAATCATATACTAAGCACGGTTTCATGTATTCAGAGAAGCTTGAATTGGTACACACAGATGTGTGGGGACAATCAAAAGACTTTAGCATTAATGGTTCAAGATATTATGTGATTTATGTTGATGATGCTACCAGGTGGATCACCATATATGTGATCAAAGATAAATCAGAGGTATTGAATACATTTAAACATTATCATGTGTCTGCAGAGAGAATCACAAGGCAAATGTTGAAGAGACTAAGGTCAGATGGAGGGCAAGAGTATTTATCTAATCAATTTAGTGATTACCAATGGAATGCAGGTATAAGAAGAGAAGTTACTTGTAGGTATTCTGCTCAACAAAATGGTGTAGCAGAAAGGAGAAATAGAACTCTTGTGGAGTTTTCAAGGTCAATGATGAAAAAAAGAATTGCCCCAATTATTTGTGGCTTGAGGCTGTAAATACAGCCACATATGTGGTTAATAGGTTACCATCTAAAGCTTTGCAGGGTATGACACCATATGAAGCTTGGTGGGGTAAGAGACCTACCCTAGATCATTGCAAAGTGTTTGGATGCTTGGCTTATGCATATGTGCCGTCATAGTTGAGGCATAAATTGGAACCTAAAGCTGAAAAGTATGTGTTCATTGGTTATGATGATAAGTAGAGGGGTAATAGGTTGTGGAGTCCATCCACAAAGAAATTCCTTGTGTCAAAAGATGTTACATGTGATGAACAAGGTACTTGGTATGCAGGTACAATTAATATTCATGCAGGTGATGAAGAAGTTTTGAATGTGAAGAAAGGTAAATCAAAGGTTCAAATATTTGATGAAGAAGAGAATAATGAAGTACAAGTTGAAGTTCAAGAAGTGCCAAGGTTCGACCCACAATGTGAGGAACCAAAAACATCAAGAAGTGGAGAACTCAGAAGGTCATCAAGGCACAAATGGCAACCTACTAGGTATAGCTATGATACTTCATTTGTGACCACTAAAGGTTGTGCTTATATGGTGAAAGAAGAGGAAGACCCTTCTACACATGAAGAGGCAAAATGTAAGGAAACTTGGGAGAAAGCTATGTAGGAAGAGTATGATGCATTGATGGAAAATGAAACATGGGATTTAGTTCCCAAACCAAATAGCCAAAAGAGCATTGGATGCAAATGGGTCTACACGACAAAGAGGTATGTACATGGAAGTGTGTCTTGATATAAAGCTAGACTTTTTGTGAAGGGGTATGCTCAAACATATGGCATATATTATGATGAGACTTATATTCATGTGGCAAAGATGACAACTATAAGGACTCTCATAGCTATTGCTGCATGTAAAGGTTGGAAGCTATGTCAATTAGATGTGAAGAATGCTTTTCTAAATGTTTATATTTCAGACTATGTTTTCATGGAGCAACCAGAAGGCTTCGAAGATATAAGTTATCCAGAGTATGTATGTAAGCGCAAAAGCACTTTTTATGTTTTGAAGCAGGCCCCAAGGGCATGGAATTATAGGCTTGTGAAGTTCTTGAAGGAACTTGGTTTTCAAGTATCTAAAGCAGATAGTATATTGTTTGTTAAAGCAAGTGATGATGGGTTTATTTCCATGTGCATATATTTTGATGACATAATTCTTACAGGTATAGATGAGAAGGGCATACAAAGTCTCAAGAAGCAAATGGAGAGAGTTCAAGATTAGCAACTTGGGAGACTTGTCATATTTCTTGGGTATGGAGGTCTCATATACTCAACTTGGAGTATATGTGACTCAAGAAAGGTATTAGAAGAACTTGTTGATCATGTTTAAAATGGAAGATTGTAGGGTAGCACCTACTCCAATGGAGGTTAATCACAAATTGAGCAAATATGGAGGAGAAGAATTCAAACACATGAAGCTATATCAAATTCTGGTTCGAGAAAGATTTTCAAGATAAATTAGAGTTGGCTAAAGAAAAATATAACTTCTCTCTAGGAGGAAGTTACGAAATTTCAAGGATAAGAGTTGTAGTTGTAGCAACAATTGTAAGAGAAAGACAATGAATTAGCATCTCTATGACAAGAGTTAGCAGAATGAGAAAATGAAGAAGGTCGAAGCAGATGCAAAAGAAAGTAAAGTTGTAGGGGAACACTCAAAAATGTTTTCTACTTACAAGAATCTTTTTAGTAGAACAGAGCAAAAGTAATATTGATCAGGCAATTGCACCTAGTTCATCAAGCCCAGATGCATAGTTATTATATGTAGAACATGCACAAAAATTACTTAAGGCATTACAGAAGAAAATCAAACATTGTTTTAGAAAAGCTTGTACTATATATATTCAGGGTTTAGTTGATGATGATTTCTTTGCTTAGGGTTTGAGTCCATTGTGCATGCAAGTGTTAGGCCGACGGTGTGATTATTTGTAAAATACATATAATTTTGTTGAACCATTTCTGTGAAACATTGTACTTTTCCCAAGCATTATAATCTTTCCCAAAGAGTAAATACAATGAGATGTTGCATGTTAGAGAGGCTGGTACAATGATTTTGCAAGGACATGATCCATGCAAGAGGATCAAAGTGCTGATGGACTTCGTAATTCTTTTTTGGTATTTCTTTGTCATTGTTAATTAATTGCATTGTTGTTATTGGTTATTAACTCTGTTGTTAAGTCTTAGTATGGTTAAGTGATTAAGAGCTATGTTAATTCAACAAAGTGAAAAGTTATTTTGAAGTTAAGATTGCTATGACTATTAATTGTTGATTGAATTTTAGTTCTTCCACCCAACCATCATCCAAGATTGCTTGTGTCTATTACATAATGATATATCATCTCTCTCACTGTCTCCTATTTCAAATGGTATAAGTACCTAGTTAATGCCATACGGCATCCTTCTCAAAAGATGAATCACATCCAATGACTATGATATGACACTTAGATATTATGAGCAACTAGGTGAACAATGTGGACTACGTAAAGATCATAAAAAGCCTACTTTCTTTCAAATTTCACATGGGTTTGCTAGGGATAATACTTGGCTAAGACGAATGAAACCAAGCATATCTTGCATCGACTTTAAGAAACATATAGTGTTCTATCATGAGGACTATAGGAAGGATAATTGGGCTACATTTCTATGGTGGATCAACAGCAAGGTTTTGCATACATATCACTCAGTTTTTGGCTACATTTGAGGCAATGTTCAGCCAATTAGATTCTACAAATAGAATGGCCCTACAAGTTGTATAATTAATGGTTGGGAGGTTGTGCACGCAACTCTTCATAGGGTAGCTCAATGACAAGAACAAAATTTGAATCACACATCTATGCTAAATGGGAGAGAAAATCCATCAAAGTTGGAACTTGATCATATTATGGTGTGTAGAGATTATTCAAAACTATTAGTGCTAGAAACTAAAGATAAATCTTTAGAAAATAATATCAAGTCTTTGGTAAATGAAATTTCAAGTGTAATGAGTGCAGTTGCATTTGGTGTGATGAGTTCACCATCCTTATTGTGTCAATAGAAAGGAGATAAGGAAGAGATCTCTCACATAGTCTCACATACAAAGAGAGGAGCACACATAGATGAAGGCAAGGAAGAATGATTTTTTTATTCTTCTTCTATTACATATAGACAATATACAAAGATGAACCATAAATGAACTTCTTATGAAGTAAGAAATTCCTTACCTTCTTTGAAACATTCTTGAATGAATACCCTTTTTGAACAAGCGAAGACATTAGTTGACAACACTAAACTACAAATGAAGACAAGTTTGAACATAGATGAGAAAATCTAAAAAATTGAGAGCAACCAATGCCATACTTTGCTAATTGAGAAATATTTGAGTCAATATGAGACATTCATATCATGTTAATGCTGCCAAATTTTGGTTCTAATCTTTTATTATAAATGTCTACTTCCTAACCAAAAGGAGATTGAAATATTTTCAGAGCTAGGAAATCAGAGGAATCATAATGTCAAGTACAATTGCACTCATAAAAATCTTTGGGATAAATACCGCCACCAAAAGCATCATTATTTAAGTACATAAAATCTTGGAAGGAACTAAAATCAGGAAAGCACATCATCTGCAAAGCATCTAATATTAGAGAGATTTCATATAATGATACGAAAAGTATTAGCTAAAACAAGTCTTTCCATAGATTCAAATTGAGTAAAAAGATAAAAATTCACAAGAAAGATAGCACAATTTGTACCCATAGAAATTTCAATACATTGTTTGAATAAGGTATCATGAACTAAAATATACAAGTCTTTAGAAGAAAATCTAACCAAAGAAGAATGTCTATTTCATCTACTAGTTTTGTGTAAGGTTTCTTTCTACTATCTATATCTAGGGACTTCGATTTCATCCATAAATAATTAAAATGCAATGCAAAGTTTTCTAACAAAAGAGCTTTACATCTATCTTTGGTGAAATCAAAAGAGAAAACTTTGCTAACTAAAGAACAAATCCTATGTTTTAAATAATTCAAATATAACTTTGTATACAAAGTGGTGAAGTAAAAAAATTGAAGCCCCAAAGGAATAGATTTTTCTTCTAGAGTTCTTGAAGAGGTGAGAGACTTCACTACAGTAATAATGCCTAGTAAATTATCTAAGAAACAACTAGAGGAAGTAGCCACATCCATGTCTTTGAGTAAATCCTTTCAAATACCATGAATAGTAGGTGAAATGGCTTTAAAATAATTTCTCAACAATTTCGAAACATATTTGAGAGAATTATTACAAGAAGCAAATATAAGTTTGGATTTTATGGGGTTTTTATGGAATTTCCAAAATGTATATAAAAAAGGAAAATTTTGATATAATTTGCAACCATAAGATTTACAAAAATCTTGATGAATTGAAATAAATTCTCTAGATGGATGTGAAGAATGCCTTCTTACATGGTGAGTTGCAAGGAGAAGTATCGTGAATATGTTTGCATGCTCGAAAAGGCTTTTTATGGGCTTAAACAAGCCCCTCGTGTTCAACATGCAAGGATTGTAGCTTATTAAACCACATTTGGATTTTCTTTGTGTGATGTAAATCACTCACTGTATGCAAGGAAGGGTGATGTTGACATCATGATTGTATATATACACCTTCATAAGTTCAGTGTTATCCAAACTCCATGCCCAAAAATAGCACAACACACCAAGATCTTTAATGCAAAATCTTGCATAAGGAGTTTCTCTACCTTTTTAATGCTTTCTTCATTATCAGCATCTACAATTCAGTCATCAATATTTTTTTATTTTAATTTGATTTATTTTTCTTAATTTGTTCATATTTTATTTTTTTTATATCTTTTAAACTTTTTGGATTATGTGTTTCATATGATTGTTTGAGTTTTATGTGTGTGTGATAGTTGGTTTGTTTGTTCTTATTGTTGTGAGGTATCTTATTATTTAGATAATTTGTTCTTAAGTCTTTCTTTTTCTTTATTTGGTAGGCTTTTTTAATTTATTTATTTTGATATATAAAAAAAAGTGGATCTTTTGAGACCAAGACTTCTTTGTGTAGTTTCATGAACAATTTCTTGTGGTAGAGGAAATTAAGTAATGATTCTAGCAAAGGATCACATGTGTGAGTAGATGGTTGGATATGTTACACTTATGTGTTCCTCAAGTAGCTTTGATGTGAACCTTTTCCCTATATATGGGCACTTTTTACTCTAGTGCTAGCTAGAGGATTTTTCCCCATGTTACCACATACTTGATACTCTCATATGTGGTGGTACTTTGTACTTAGGGATATTACTCAGCTCTTACTTTAGTTCAGTTCATCGTCAATAGAGAGAGCTATTCAAGCCATTGTCTTCTTCCTGTGTCTTGCTGTGTTTATGTTCCTTGTGTGTGCTTCTCATGTGGCTCTCGCACTTCTACACACACCCAACAATGGTATCAGAGCAGGTTCATCTCCTTCTCAAGTTTCGGTTTTTCGCGTCATGGCGCGCATGCACTTTAACAGTGCAAATCGACTTCGGAGCATAGAACTATGAATTTCAATAGCCAAGAAAGTATGTGTAAATGTATGCGCATATGATTAGGAATTTAAAATCTATTGTGATTGTCTGATATAACATTGATTCTTACTTCACCAGGATATGTGTAAATGTATGTGCAAATGATCAGGAATTTAAAATCTATTGTGACAGAAATTTACTATTGAAAGATGTAGGTACATTATGTTTGATTCAACATCGATTCTTACTTCATAATAGTATATGTATGTGTGTGTATGAGTATGTGTATGCATATGAGTGTATAATTGTGAATGAAAAATCTATTGTGATTGTTTCACTCGATTGATTCTTACTTCACAATAGTTTGTGTTAATGTTTCCGCATATATCTAGAAATTTAAAACCTATTGAGATGGTTTGATACAACATTGATGCTCAGTTCACAATATTATGTGTAAGTGTATGTTCATATGATTCAAAATTTAAAATCTATTGTGGTACATTAAAATTATTATTGAAAGATATAGATAGATTATGTTTGAATCAACATTGAGATTTACTTCATAATAGTATATGTATGTATGTGTATGAGTATGTGTATGCATTTGAATGTAGAATTGTGAATGAAAAATCTATTATGATTGTCTGACTCAATATTGATAGTGGTATATGGGTATATTTTGCAAGTTATGAAAATAAATGTAAATTCAAGGTATCACATCAAAAAGATTCAAAATCATGAGTAGTTCACAACACTTTCGAAGTAGCCCAAGTGTAGAGCAAGAACGAGTAGATGCATCCATGACAATAGAGGATCATCAGGATATTTTTACTCAAGCCCCTCAAACTATTTTTGAGAATAAGCAAAATACATGTACTCCATTTTCTCCAACTACATCAGAAAAGAGTGGAGTTCGTGAATGTAGTAAAACCAGTGGATCTAATACTTTGTTACCATGCTTTGTCTGTAATAAATCACAAAATACTATACATGTAGCTTTTGAAAAGCAAGACTGTCCCGAGTTTCATCTTAAATGGACTCAAGCATTCTTAGCATGTGGGATTCCTTTGAATGTTATTCATAATCCCATTGTCAAAGATGCTTTTATGTCAACTGCACAAAAAGGTTTCACCATGCCAGATTATAAATAAAATGTGAATAGAGTATGCAGATAAAGTGAAAACAAAAAAAACTCAATGATACCACAACATTTACTCCACTTAATGCAAATGAATCTATGTCATTTAATCGAGATAGTTCAAATGAATACATATCGTTTTCAATATGGTCTTAATCCATCTGTCATGGATATCTTTAAACCATATCCAGTTAGATATGAGAATTCTCTAAGCGGTTTATGTGTGTGACCTCTTTTTGGTACATCTTTGTTAGAAGCTAATTCTAAAACATATTGAACTTTTAAATCCCATTCGTATCAATGGGATAACTATTGAAATCTATATATTTAAAGAGTTGTAACAGGAGTATCGAAACTATAAATATCTCCTGACTCTTATGAAAATGTGGAGGACTAGTGTATATGCATTCGGGTGCAATCCACCAGTACTTTCAAATCCACTCATTTCTAGTAGATATTTCTAAATTATATAGCTTCAGATTTATTTTTTTTGGTTGGTAAATATGTCGCTCTACCAAAATCACATAATCCGATGTAAGCATGTTGATCTTCAAAATGCAGCAAGATGTTGCCTGGATGGAGATCATTATGGGATATATTACAAGTGTGTAAAAATGGTATTGTTTGTAATAGGCCATTGATCAGCTTCCAAATGTTTGTTTTCATGGTTGTTATGTCTCCTTCTGTGTCCTTCACACCTTTGCTTTGTGGTACGTCTAGGTATTCCTTCTTCATTCTTTCTAGCCACATGTCCAATGTACCACCATTCCAAAATTTGAAAATGAGGCACAGACTTTTGCTATGGTCTCTAGCTCAACCAAGTGGACTAATAATTCCACTATGCATAAAAGATAACACTGTGGCTTTATTGATGGCTTCATTTTCTCGTGTTTGTATGTTAGCACCATGTAAGTTGGATAGCTTGGCTACAAATACTTCATTGTTGAATCTCGGGTGGGATATCTTGACTCTATGGATCATTCCATATTGTCCTTCCCCCACGAGCTACATCTTCAAAAAGAATAGAGGAATATGGAAGCAAGCAAAGGTTGTTTGATACAATATGCCTCCCACTTGACAAGCAACTAACCTGGTTGATAAGAATAAATTAGACACGCATCGCCATTCACATGTCCCATCATTGAACAATCATAACCATATTCCGTATAAAATAAAACATGCATGGAAATGGAAAATTGGAACTTAATGTGACTGTGAATGATATGTACAAATCAATTGGTGAGAATGTGGAGTTAATGATGTCTTATGAAGCCATGGAGATTCTTTAATGATTGATTTTCATATTTAACTAAATATCTATGATACTACTTACGAGTGTGTGTAGTACTAACATTATAATCAAGTATTTTCTTTGGAATTAAAATTTTAGCATCCTCTTCAAGTAAAGGAGGATCATCTAAAATATAGTGAATGGTAAAGTTCCTTTAAAGAATTTCAATAAAGCAATTATAAAATAATTATGTATATTCCAATGAGAGGATATATCTTATTTAAAAGTGTTCTCATTTATTTTTTGAATAATACAAAAAATTCCATAATAATGTGGTGCAAGTTTAACCTTTAGAATGTTGGGAAATGTTTTTCAAATGTCTTTTAATTATTGATGACCATACCAAGTCATTTTTGTTAAATTGTTTAGCCACTAATTTCCTAATAGCATTACACATGTAGCATTCTTGACTCTTCTTAATGTGCTCATGAACCTCATGAAGTTTAGAAATATGATCTTGTGCAAAAGAATCAACCATAGGGGTATCAGTTTGATTGATAGTCATGGGATTGTGAAGCTTTTTTCCATAAGAAATCCATGTAATGGTATGCATTGTGTTATTATATGCCAGTTGGAGTAAAGGAATTCTGTCATCCCAATTACTTGGATTATCTAAAACATAACAATGTAATAAATCTAAAATAGTACAATTCGTAGCTTCACTTTGTCTTTTACTTCTCGATTTGATAGAATAACTTTTGGAAAACCATGATGCAGAAAAATACATTTAATAAACAACTTAGCAGCTTGAGGTGTAGATAGAGTCCTTTTACAATGAATGAAATATGCTTGTTTATTAAGCCTCTAAAAATTTGTCCAAACCATATCAGTATGATATGAATTTTTTGGAAGACCAGTAATAAAATCCATAGAAATTTGTTCCCATTGTCCATTAGGTATGGGAAGTGACATTAATAATCCAAATGCTTTACCATGATTTCATTTCACATGTTAACACATAATGTAATGGAAAACATATTGTGCAATATCCTTTTCCATATTTTACCAGAGTCTAAAATTTTTATTGAATGAAGCCCATTTGATGTGTCTTTCAAAAATCATTGGTTGATTTAATAAATGTTTAATAGCTTGTTGGTCTATTATGATTAGAATTTTCATAATAGCTTAGAGTTCCTTATCATATGTACTATATTTTTATTCACAAGGTTTAAGTTTCCTACTTTCAAATGCAATAGGATGATCATTTTGCATTAATACAACACCTAAAACTAAACCACTAGCACCTCTAACTATATGGAAAGGTTGTGCAAAATCTAGCAATTGCAAAACAAGTGCATGAGAAAGTTTTTCAAAAGATTGTTGTTGTGCTAATCCGCATGCAAATTTTAACTTTTTCTTAACTAGTGACATGAGTGGAAGTGTTAAATAAGAAAAATCTTTTTAAAAATTTCTATAAAAACTAGCTAATCCTAGAAAAGAGCATACATCATTCACAGATTGAGGTACATGCCATTCTTCAATTACTTTGATTTACTTTGGATCGACATGAACACCTTGACTAGAAACAATATGTCCTAAATACTCTAACCTTTTTTTGAAAAACCTCTTTTTTCTTTTTAGGATTGGCATAAAGTTTCTTTCTACATAACAAATTACGGTTATTGCTAAATGCTTTGCATGATCATTTTCATTCTCACTCTAGACAAGTATATCATCAAAGAAAACAAGAAAAAAAGCTTGGTAATCAAGGAAAATATTATTCATCATACGTGCAAATGTAGCAGATGCATTGGTGAGTCCAAAACGCATTACCATGAATTCCAATGACCTACTTGAGTTCTAAAGGTAGTCTTATAAATATTATTTTTTTTATTTCAGATCTGATGATACACAAATTTAAGATCAATTTTGCTAAAGATACATGTTCCTTGAAATCTATCTAGCAAATCATCTATCCTAGGAGTAGGATATTCTTTTTAATTGTGATCTTAGTGAGTGCTCTATACTCAATGTACATCCTATAAATCTTGTTCTTCTCCTTAACTAAGAGAACAAGTGCTCTAAAGGGAGAAGAACTAGGCCTTGTAAGTCCTTTGTGGAGTAGATCCTTAACTTTATTAGCTATTTCTTTTTTATGTAACGGTCCATGCTTGCAAGGTGCTTTATGGGGAGGATAACTAACAAGAATCAATTCTATACTATGGTTAAGAGATCCCCTAGAGGATTAGAGACTAGAAGGAAAATCATTCACAATGAGTCCTAGGAAAACAAGGTCTTCATTTGCAAGTAATGAAGGAAATGCATGAGAAATTATGGGAGGTCATAAAGGATTTTTTTGGAACATATGAAAACATTAGAAATACCTATTATTGGCCTAAGATGTATGTTGACATCAGTAGCTATGTTTCTACATGTTCTACTTATCAACTTCATTCATCATTCAAACACATAGATCCTTTGCATCCTACTTATCCACCTTATATTCACTACCAGTGGGTAGTAGATCTTCTAACTATGCCTAAAGATATTGACAAAATGCATTACATTGTACTTGCAAGAGAGGACTTAACTAATCATGTAGAGGGATATGCACTATGATCTAAGACCACATACAATGTCTAAAAATTATTGCTTGAAGATGTCATAAGTTGCTTTGGGTGCATAGAGAAATTCATTGCCCATCGTGGAGAATTAGATGCGAGAGAAGTTAAAGAATTCTTTGAACAACATGTGATTAATTTGTCTCTCACTATTGCATATACTCCAGAGGCCAATGGTAGAATATAGAGTGGGCATCCACCTATTATGAAGCCATATCTAAAGCATGTAATGATGATATTAAACAACGGCCTAGATTCTTACCTTTTGCACTTTGAGCAGATAGAATGACATGCACACATACCACTAAGTATATGTCTGCTGACCTCACGTACTATAAAAAAGGTTTGTTTCCAGAAACTCATCAATTGCGTCCTAAGCCAATTGAAGTAGGAAATTGGGTGCTCATTTATCATAGTACATTTGAATCTTAATTTGATGCAGGCAAAAAGTTCAATCAATGGTGGTTTGGGCCGTATATTGTATCAAAAGTCAATAACAATAGTACGTGTGCTCTTTGTGAATTAAATGGTGTTGCTTTAAAATCTTTGATTGCAGGTAAAAGGATAAAGCTATTCAAGAAACATGATAATGACGAGTACATTTTAGATGAGGATAGTGAAGAAGATGACAACAACAAGGCTGATTCATAAACAGGAGTATCCATGAAAAAGAAAGTAGATAAAAAAAGAAATAATAAATAGTAAATTAAAAGAAAATAAATAAAAAATATCATTTTTTTTCAAGTTCATGTTGCTTTTTTTTCAAGTTTATTTCACCTTTTTCCCATTCTCGCTTGTTTCCAACTTTACTTCATGCATGTTTCTTTTTTAATATTTGCATTGCATTGCATATCCACATTACTTGCATTAAAAGGGGCAAATGATGATTTCTCTACTTGTTGTGTAACATTGTATCTAAGTAATAATGTATCTACTAAGAAATCGGCTATAATTTAGGACTATAGAAAGATAGGGCATGTAGATTTGGAGGTCTATTTTGGTAACATGATTTTCATATATAAACATGCATATGGATATTGTATCAAAAGCATAATTGTTGAACTCCTAGCTCCTGCTACTACATGTTACTACATCCTTAGTCCACCTCACAACACTTCTATCGGAGTTTACATGACTGTTCTCCATCATAAAAAATGGTTGTACCTTGTATTGGGATTTAATTTTTCCTTGTCATGAAAACAAAAAAGAGATAAGCTACTACATGTTATCATTTATACTTCTTGCACCCCAAAAAAGTGAGCATAACCATAAGGTCACCTAATCATCATGAAAAACAAAAAGAGATAGCGAGAGAGAGAGAGATAGCAAGCGAAAGGAAGCTAAGGAGGCATACAAGAATAAAGCACCAGCTATATAGGTAGATTTATGCATTAGTGGAGTTTAGTTAGATTTCATTGTTTGTAAGTAGAGAAAGAGCATGTTCATAGTTATGTTAGGAAAGAAGTTGATCTAAAATATGTTAAAGATGAAAGATGTCTCTTGAAGATCCTAAATCTTTGTTTATAATTGTATTTAAGGTAGAGTGCTTTATGAAAACGGTACAAATTTTTCTTCAAGATGAGAGGAACTCATGCCTAAAATGATTCAATACATTCACTTCCACTTCATATTGATGCTCGTTTGTTTTCTTTCTTTACATGTTGTCAATGTTGCTTGTTCATTTGCATATATGTTGCATATTTGTTCATGCATATTCATGTTGCTTGTTTCAATTATTTCTTTCATGAAAATTTTGCTTCATGTCACATTGCCTACTCATTTTCTCCATTTAATCAGTTTTTTCTTCCATGTTTCTTATTTTGCATATATAAGAATCTGATGCTTGGAAACTTTTGTTGTTTAGAGAGAGTAGAGTGGTGCTTCTAAAGGAATCCGAGGTTTAGTGGGGGTGAATGTTGTCAAGATTTTTCCCCTCTTTCATTCATGAAGGCTTATAGGAAATACAATCAGTGAAGGTAGCCAAAATTTGCTGAGAAGTCCAAGTTGCCTAAAGGATGTCAAACGCACATCAGATGCTAATTTTGGAAGAAATCAAGAAAATCTAGGGTAGTAGTCAAAGCTGGTCAAATTTTGGAAATTAGGGCAAAATTTTCAATGTCACCAAGCCATATGAAAATTCATATACTTGTAAAGACTATCAAAGTTAGTATAAACCCTGAATTTGACATGTAAATGGATTTTCTAGCACATTGATATGTGATGTGCATTTTGTAAAAATGTATTTTTTTCCACTTAGACCCTACAAAATCTTGTATAGATTTTTTCTTAGCCATATGGTTTGGCATGTATAAATATCATACATGGATACATATTTTTATAAATTTTCAAGAGTTATTAGAGCTTCCTAGACACCTTAATGCCACCTTGCAAACTTCTAAATGTAGTCAAACTTGTATAAGGGAGATTCAAATGGAATTTTTTTTTGCATATTCCTAAAGCATACCATTCAGAACATAGCCCTCCAAATTTTCATCTTCATCAAAGGATATTTGGAGGGTCAAAGAGCAAAAAATCCAGTTTTCAAGGGCACTACAATTTCCTAGAATAAGAAAATTGAAAGCCCGAAGGCCTACCACATGGAAAATAATGATTGAACCATGTCGTATGGTCAAGATGAGCTCACATTCAAGGGTGGAGATGCAATAAACCTTAAATAAAGCAAGATCCACGAGTCCATTTCATCAGATAAGATTCTTTTTTGTCACATGATACTTCTATTGGGTGTGAATGTCCTTTGGGAAGGATGCCACATGGCATCACATGGGATAATACACCACGTCTTGGTAGAAGAGTAAGAAGAGTTTCTTTTATGTGAGACTCATTTAGGAGAAGAATCTCGGGCATGGATGCGAAGACAGAACTGGAGAACATCTATGTGTGATGCTCACGAAGTCGTGCAGATCAAAAGGAGAACCATGGGTCCATGGTCGGGACAAAAAGGTTAGACAATATTGGTATCAGAGCGGGTGGTGTCCTGAATTGGGAGACTTCAAGTAGATGTGGAGGAGAGACTTGAATCGTCGCCACTCTATTCAATAGGAAGAGAGCCTAACCAAGACACCAAGCTTCATTGGATGTCAAATTTTTGTGCACTTTTTGTATAACAGTAATGACAATGGTAGAGAGCTCCTCACAAGATGTAAGGAGGACATCAAAGCTTTAGACAACTAAAGCTATCTCCGCACAAGGCCTATGATGCAAAACGGGATACCATGAGAGGAAGAGGAAAAAAATATGTCCTCCTCATCCATGTACAATGATCAAGAGGAGTTTTATTGACACACTCATTGCATGGGATTTCCCGAGAAGGAGAGATACTACCTCAAGCACGTATGAGATTTTTTGGTTATTTTTAGGAGTTAATTATAGTAACAATCCAGTTTTGGTAAAAGAAAGGATGGGCTATAGGCAAAGTTCTTTGTGGGAAACTTGTTCCCGAACCTATTACTCGGGTGTTGTTAGTATAACGATGAGCACTGTCCAAACTTTTGGGGACCACGATGGGATGGGGTTCTAGCGAAGGAAGTGCTAACAAAGGTTTCATGTCATTGCGGAGCAGAAAGGAGTATCACGCAACAAATTACCGTTATGAACATTTAGAGGAATTTGTTCAATAGATTGTAGAAGGTTTAAACGATATTCCTCTTTTGGAGGCAGTGAACATGCCAGAGGAATTCACGTACTAGGTAGAACAAGGATTCATCCCCCCCGATTATCACAGGATTGCGTAGCTACGTGGAAGGAGGAGAAGCTAGCAAAAATAGCGGGGCACAGGGAAGGTGAAAAACCTGACCAGCAAAACCTCCCATAGGAAGAAAAATACCCTGAGGAAGATCGTTCCAGTGGCAGAAGTTATTCCCACCGCCTAGGCTTGAATCTAGCTCTCATTCTGGTGCCGCAACCCGAATTGTGGGATCCGATGGCACTGCGATATCAGCTGCCAAGATTGAATTACACAAACTTTCATGGTAAAGCAGGGGAAGATCGTGATGTGCATATACGAACATTCGAAAACTAGTACAATTGCAACGAGAGACATTTGCAAGATGACGATCATAAATTATAGGTATTTCAGGCCACCTTGCATGGAAATGCAATTAAATGGCTCGTTGATTGGTTACTTGAAAATGGTATAGAGCTATCGAAGAAAAATGAAGATGGCATATCGAAGCTTCCTGAAGGCATTCCAAAATTAATGCCACCTATTGCGTATGTGAAGGATAATGAAAGGGTCATGGAAGGACTTTTGAGATATGCGAATTGGTGGAAAATGCATCTGGAAGAGAAGGGGGATAAATCAGATTATGGAAAATGGATTAATCTGGTACTTACTTATTGGAAAAACCTTATGGAGGTTTTGAAATCTCAAATAATATGGAAGGAAACATTTTATCA
Source organism: Ceratopteris richardii (assembly GCA_020310875.1). Taxonomy (NCBI): domain Eukaryota; kingdom Viridiplantae; phylum Streptophyta; class Polypodiopsida; order Polypodiales; family Pteridaceae; genus Ceratopteris; species Ceratopteris richardii. The sequence goes on from CM035413.1 coordinate 75,011,113, forward strand.
TGTTTTTTGGCAAAAAAGTGGATACAAAACATTTGGACCTTTAAATCTTGTGCAAGATAATACATTTGATAATGAAGATGCAGGTGAAAATGATGTACAATTTTGTGGTCCATTGCATAACAAACCAGCAAAGGAATTCGATCCATGCCTTGATGTGAGAAAAGGAGACTTCGTTCTCATAGAACCATGTGATGCAATGTACCCTGTGTGGCTTGGCATGGTGGAAACTGAAGTTAATCAAACTAGAGAATCAGAAACATATCTTAAGGTTCAGATACAATATTGGATACCTATTTCAAAAAGGAAAAACATCAGTGATGAAGAACTATATAGGGATTGTTGGACAAAATATTGGAGAGAAAATATTGCTGATCCTCAACGTTGGGAGAATACTTCTTCCATTCTTTGGGCTTGGACACCAAAAGGTGGGCACAAACCAAATAAAACCAAAATTCCAACAATAGTGATATCGAAGGTAAAACACAGCCAAGGAAAAGAAGATGAAGGATTCAAACATTTGAGCTACTTCTCTAATGAAAATGATTGTAATCTGTAATTCAATAATAATACCTCTAATGAAGATGATTGTAATTTGTAATTCAATTATAATAGCTTATGTGTTTTCTTTTGTAAATCATCCCAAGCTTGTGTTTTCTTTTGCTTTGCTAACTTCTTATGTTCCAGGAATTAATGTCAACTAGCTGGCTTTGCTAACTTGTTGTGAAGGAAACAATGTTGACTAGATGGCTCTCCATTAGCACCAATGTTGTTCACTACAAAGGGATAGTATTGACAACATTCAATTAGAGGGATTATTATTCTGTATTTAATTTATTTCGGTGTTTCTAAACACCATACAATGTCGAGATCATTCAATTAGGTGGATCTTTAGCCGTACATTAAATTTAATTAGGTGTTTCTAAACACCATATGTTTTTGAGATAATTTGCTTTAAATGGATAATTACAGATTCAATTTTATTTTCTCATCATTTAATAATATTCTATGTTATTCATGAATTTTGAGTTTTCTTGAAGTCATTTTCTTTTTATATTTTGAAGATATTGATTCAAATGATTGGATGTACACACACAAGACACACACACACACACACACACACACACACATATATATATATATATATATATATATATATATATATATATATATATATATATATATATATATATATATATATATATATATATATATATATATATATATACACACACACACATATATATATATATATGTGTGTGTGTATATGTATATGTATATGTATATATATATATATATATATATATATATATATATATATATATATATATATATATATATATATATATATATATATATATATATGTATGTATGTATGTATGTGTGTGTGTGTGTTTGAAATTTCTTTATGTATAACTTATATATATAAGTTGAAATTTATTTATGTATGAATATATCAATATTTAATATTAACTATTTTGAGTTCTTTGGAAAGAGGTATATCTTTATAATTTGAAAATATTTAATTACATAATTGATATGGTTATGTACATATATATACACATTGCTCACACATGCACACACACATACAGAGTGCACACACACACATATACACACACACACAAACACACACACACACACACAAGCTATTTTTTAAGATATTTAAATAACATGAATCATTCAAAAAACATAGAGTTGGTAAACATAGAATTGTCCCAAAATCATGAATAAGTCCCATTTTTCGTGAATAGGCCTTACATATCTTTTGTTGCAGGATTGTAAGTGTAAATATTTTGATCAATGCCACAATTTTGTATCACACTCGTATACGGCAATGATGTAACATAATTTTGTATTCGATTCCTATATGGAAGTGTTTTGTCACATTGCCACAATTTTGTATTACACTCCTATATGGCAATGATGTATCAAAATTTTGTATTCGATTCCTATATGGAAGTGCTTTGCCACACTTTTGTATATTTTTCATTTATGGAATATACAATTTTTTGTACATGCTTCATTGTTCATTTTTCCTCATATAAGTTTATGTTTTGGTTGCCATTAGAGTACATAACACATGTACTCGGTTGGGTAGAGTGTATTGTCCTTTGCTAAACAACATCATGCTGTAGCAAAAGACAACACACTCTGCCCAGAAAAATTTGTGCAGATATGGTCGTCGGTATATGCATCGGTACACCCAGTATGGACCTTGGTATAGGTGTCGGTACACCGAGTATGGACCTTGGTATAGGCGTCGGTACACCCACTCTGGGCGTCGGTAAAAGCATCGGTATATGCACCGGTACTACCGGTGCATATACTGGTGCAAATACTGATGCACATACCGACGCTTATACCGAGGCATATACCGACGCTTTCTTTCCGACGCGTATACCGACTCTAACACGAACGTCGCAAAGAAATCACGCCCGTTTATTTTCCTCGGTAGCAACCTCGGTATACCCTCGATATGTTGTAGTGTTTGGATGGGCATCAAAATTGATCGCATATCTTTCTTTTCATATCTTTCAGAGCACTTTTCCTCTTATGGAATTCCACAATGAAAAAAAAAACGAACCAATTGTTCCATCAAGTAGAACTTGTTTGCAATTGATTTGGCTTTGTAAACTCAAAATCCTTGTAAGTGATTGCCATATTGGGTAGACTTTTGGACAAGAAAAGAAGAGATGACCAAGGTCCTCTCTGTCCCATATGCGATCCCTACACCAGTGAGGGGCCCAATAAATTTTATTAGGTTCGACATTGGTATAGATTCCATGATGGAGGATTTGACACATAAGAGCCGTTCTTTTGTTCTCAATGAGAGGATGCCACATGCCCCCCACATAAGTTGTCATCTGAGGCTAGACTAGTTCATGCACCATCTCCTATTAAGGAGATATGCAAGAGTCAAGGTTCTTATGGATCCTTAGAGTCTTATCTAATTTGTTACCATTTGTTTATCTTAACCCATCAATCTAGGGTAGGTCATTCCCTTGAAGAAGATAAGTATTTAAGCTATCCCAAGCATTGATTCTCTGTTTGAGAAGGCACCAATCCTCATAGTCAACTATCCTAATAGGGTCTCTGTCTTCAAATCTTATCCAATGACCTCTCTTTGGCTCCTGAGATATTTCCATTTACTAAATCCTTTGATCCATATCTTCTTTGCTCTTTGTATGTTCTCCGATCAACTTCTTTGATTCCCTTAATAGGAAACCAGATAAAATAATTTTGGCTAATTTCAAATGGCCACTTCTATTCTTCATTAACCTTGATATATAGTTTCAAGTTGTTCCAACTCTTCCATATGGAGGAAACTAGTTCTATACCTTTTGGAATCACGAGATGCTTAGAAAACATCAAGTGAGGAGATTGAGATACTTCCATCTATGAATCCCCATAAGTGAAAGAGGTGATTTTTTGCTCAAAATCAATCTAGCCAATGAATATTCAAAGTTTCACCATGCTTTGATCGACCACTTAGCTAACAACTTGTTTTTCATACCCCGCACATGGAAAACTCCCAACCCACCTGGAAATTTGTCATTAGCATATGATGCTCACTTGATTTGGGCATGCATCTCTTGTTGGGATCACCAAGCTAGAGGATATTTCTACAAGAACTTTCAACTTTCTGTAATGCTTTGTCTTTCAGTCTTCAACATGCAACAAAATAGATAATAGACGAAATGAGGAAGGTCTTAATCACCATTGCATGCCCTTCAAGGCTGAGTTGCATGCCCATCAAGTAGGCCAATTTAGCATCCAATTTTGTGAGCTAGAAAATTTATCCTTTGTATAGCTCATTGCAACCCTTTTCAATCAAGAATTACAGAGAGGGCCCTAAAATTATGTTGATAGAAATTTTGGAGTGATTTATTTTAAATATGGATGCAACCTAGAAAAGATTTAGACATTGCCAAAACATGTTGATGCTAGTAGGGTCATTATGCACAAAGGCATTGATACCATTAGTGAAGATTCTCATTATTGATGGAGAGTGTTAATCTCCAAAAGAACAACCTATTCTTGAAATTAGAACACCTCTATATCAAGAATAAGTCTAGACTCCACTTAATTTAGAGAACAATCACCAACTTATCAAGAAATTGACTATTCTGGAAAAAATCAAATTCTGAGAAAAGTCTGCTACAGATTAATCTCTGGTTGACTAACCATTCGTGTAAAGTTTTTCATAAAACTTTGTAGGATATGTTGCCTTAAGGTTGCGCACCTTCTCCAACTTAAATCTCCTCAAATGATTGAGTATACTTTGAGAAATGACTCAAACACTTTACCTATGTGTGAAACTGCTTCTCTGCAGTAGCGACTTTGACACCTGTAACTTCTTAGCTATAGTTCTCCCAATGTCCAACCCGTTTGGTCAAATGCTTTTAGCTGTAGATAGCTTATCTCTCAACTTAGATTTTGAGCTATCATTTGTGTAAAACTTTTTACTGTGCGCTGAGCACTGTCTATTTATCTGAACACGAAATCTGTGCTTGTTTCAGAAGTCACTCAGACCTTTTGACATATAAATGTTCCTGTTCAAAATTCTCTCAGTCTAATCACAATTGAAAGCTAAAACTTTGTACAGTAGTCGATCAACTCTAGACTTAGACTTGTACAAAAGCATTTCACAAAAGATCTACCACAGAAGGAGAAAACACAGAAACTTCGGGTGCAAAAATTCTGTCATTTCTGAAGAAGACTACAACTGAATGAGAGAGAGACTTCAACTAACTTTTCATGTGTCTAATGACATTTACAACTCCTCATTTGTCTATTCCTATGCTCTCACATAGTCTCTCCTTGTCTCCTCTCTATATCCCGACATTTTTCCATAGTATTTATAGGCAAATATGTACAGACTTATGACTAATCAAAAGTGTAAGTGACCTATGTCTTAACTAATGTACATATGTGTACATTTCTTTCAACCTGTGAATGTAACCATCTTCTATGCTTCAGGAATTGATCTTATCTCCATCCTTTGTCTTTCAAAAATTCAATTGGTGATTGGTCTGCACCAACAGCTCCCCCTCAATCATCAATTGAGGTTTCTCTTATCTTCTTTATGCCTGCCATGTCTTTGAACTTCTGTAACTTTGGTCCATCTAAGCTTTTTGTAAGCATATCAGCTATCTGATCTTTTGTTGAAGTATGTATAACTTCAATCTCTTCCATCACCTTCTCTCTTAGAAAGTGATACTGTATCTCAATGTGTTTGGTCCTGGCATGAAAAACAGGATTAGCAACTAGATATAATGAACTCATGTTATCTCCATAAATGATAGGTATGCTCTGTATAGTGTCAAAACTCTTCATGAGAGTCTGAAGCCATATCACTTCCTTTGCAGCTTCAACCATGCCTTTGTACTCTGCTTCTGTAGATGACAAAGCAACTGTATATTGCTTCTTTGAGCACCAAGAGATTAACTTATCTCCCACATAACACATGTACCCATAGGTTGACCTTCTATCATCTGGATTACCTGCCCAATCTGCATCACTATATACTTTGATATTTGTATCTGATGTAAACCCATAATACAAACCCTCTTTGAGTGTACCCTTAATGTACCTCAACACTCTTTGACCTGCAATCCAATGTTCTTTCCTAGGGCAATGCATGAATTGAGACAACACCCCAACTGCATATGATAAATCAGGCCTAGTTAATGTAGCATAAATAAGACTACCAACCAAACTCTGATATTGTTTCATGTCCTTGAACTCTTCACCTCCAAATCTTCTCAATTTGTGATTCACCTCCATTGGAGTAGGTGCTACTCTGCAATCATTCATTTTAAACTTGGTTAACAAATTCTTCAAATACCTTTCTTGAGTCACATACACTCCATGTTGAGTGTATGAAATCTCCATGCCCAAGAAGTATGACAAATTTCCCAAATCACTGATTTTGAACTCTTTCTCCATTTTCTTCTTTAGGCTTTGTATGCCTTTCTCATCTGTATCTATAAGAATTATATCATCAACATATATACATATGTAAATGAACCCATCATCACTTGCTTTAACAAGCAAGCTACTATCTGCTTTAGATACTTGAAATCCAAGTTCCTTTAAGAACTTTACAAGCCTATAGTTCCATGCCCTTGGGGCCTGCTTCAAGCCATATAAAGCTCTCTTGAGCTTACACACATGATCTGGATATCTTCCATCTCTGAATCCTTGAGGTTGCTCCATGAAAACATCATCTGAAATATAACCATTCAAAAAGCATTCTTCACATCTAATTGACACAATTTCCAACCTTTACATGCAGCAATTGCTATAAGTGTTCTGATTGTTGTCATCTTTGCCACAGGACTATAAGTCTCATCATAGTCAATACCATATGTCTGAGCAAACCCTTTTACAACAAGTCTAGCTTTGTACCTAGACACACTTCCATCTGCAAATCTCTTTGTCTTATAGACCCACTTGCATCCAATGATCTTCTGGCTATTTGGTTTTGGAACCAAATCCCATGTTTGATTCTCCATCAATGCATCATATTCTTCTTGCATAGCTTTTTCCCAAATTTCTTTACTTTTTGCCTCTTCATATGTAGAAGGGTCTTCATCTGCTTTAATCATGTAAGCATAATCCTTAGTAGTCAAGAATGAAGTATCATAGCTATACCTTGTAGGTTGCCATTTGTGCCTTGTAGACCTCCTAAGTTCTCCACTTCTTGAGGTTTCTGGTTCTTCACATTCAGGATCAAATCTTGGTATCTCTTCAACTTCAACCTGCACTTCATTATTCTCTTGTTCATCAAATATCTGAACCTTTGATTTACCTTTCCTTTGACTCACAACTTCTTCATCATCTGTATTAATATTGATAGTACCTGCATACCAAGTACCTTGCTCATCAAATGTAACATCTTTTGATACAAGAAAATGTTTTGTGGATGGACTCCACAACCTGTATCCCATTTGCTTATCATCATAACCAATAAACACATATTTTTCAGCTTTAGGTTCCAATTTGTGCCTTAATTGTGATGGCACATATGCATAGGCCAAACATCCAAATACTTTGCAATGGTCTAATGTAGGTCTCTTACCCCACCATGCCTCATATGGTGTCATACCCTGCAAGGCTTTACATGGTAGCCTATTGACCAAATAAGTAGTTGTATTTACAGCCTCAGCCCACAAATAATTTGGGCAATTTTTCTCCTTCATCATGGATCTAGCAAACTCAACAAGAGTCCTACTCCTCCTTTCTGCTACACCATTTTTTTGAGGAGAGTACTTGCAAGTAACCTCCCTTTTTATACCTGCATTCCACAAGTAATCACTGAACTCATTAGAGAAATACTCTCCCCCTCCATCATACCTTAGTCTCTTCAATTTATATCCTGTAATTCTCTCTGCATACACATGATAATGTTTGAATGTATTGAATACTTCTGACTTATCTTTGATCACATAGATAGTGACCCATCTGGTAGCATCATCAACATAAATCACATAATACCTTGAACCATTGATACTGAAATCCTTTGATGGTCCCCACACATCTGTGTGTACCAACTCAAGTTTTTCTGAATACATAAACCCATGCTTAGAATAGGATTGCTTATGAGCCTTACCTAATTGACATGCCTCACATCTGTATGTCATATGTTGACCTGCAACATTAGGCAATCCAAGCACTGAACCATTATTAATCATGTCTTTAATACCTCTTTCATTGAAATGTTCAAGCCTCTTGTGCCAAAGATCTAACTCAGAGATCTTATGTCCTCCATAAGTGAACAAGGCATGACCAGCATTACCTTGAATCTTCAATGTGAACAACCTTCCTTCTTTCTTCCCTGAAACAATTTGTTTATACCCATTGCTAGGGTCTTCCACAAACACTCCATTAGTGAACCTCACTTCATAACCTTTTTCCACAATTTGTCCTACACTTATCAGATTCTTAGGAATTGTAGGAACATACAAGACCTTACTCAATAAGGTGCTACCATCTTTGGCCTTCACTGATCCAATTGACTTCACATTGTGCTTTGTATTGTCACCTGTTTGAACAACATGATTAGATACCTTATTTTCCAAATCAGTCATCAAGGCTATGTTACCACTCAGGTGATTGCTACACCCTAAGTCAATGTAGAAGACTCTTTGATCTTCACTCTACCTTTCACAAGTTGCATTCCTTATCAATGTTGAATCTTCCTTCTGATCTGAAGCATAATTGTAGTAGGTATTGCTATATTGTTGACTTTGGAATCCTCTACCTGCATTTCTTCCAAAGTAACCCCTACTACCTCTACCTCTGAAATTACCTCTTTGATTTCTGCCACCTCTTCCTCTTGAATTATAGTTCTGATTATATCCACCATTACTCTGAGTGTTATGCCAACAATCATTAGCTAAATGATTTTTCTTACCACAAATCCAGCAAGCTTTGGCTCCATCTTTGTTACTCCTGCCTCTTCCTCTACCTTTGCCACCTCCTCTTCCTCTTAGGAAGTTGGCTTGACTAGTTGTGCCTTCTTCTTCATTTGCTTGTTGTTTTCCTTTGTTAGATTTCTTCTTATCTTTAGAGTACATTGCATGACCTGCACTCTTGTCAACATCTCCTTTGATATCATTCTCAAAAGTTAGCATATGTCCTAACAATTGATTCAAATCAGGAGTGAAATGATCCAATGAAAGTTCTGTAGACAAAATAAAAGGCTTCCACTTCTATCTCCTCTTAGTCCTGTGAGAATTTGCCTTACCAATTTATCCTCTTCAATGTCTTCATCCACTGCTCCTAATGCATCTGCAATGTCCTTCATCTTTGTCACATAATCAGAAATTGATTGTGAAGCCTTCTTCTTGAAAGTAGTAAACTCTGCCCATAAGGATGCCTTTCTTGACTTTGTAGTGTTTTGGAAATGCTCCTCCAAAGCATTCCATATTTCACTTGCACTTTCAAGACCTCTAATGTGAGGTAGCAAGTAGTCATTGACTGCCATATAGATAATACTCCTAGCTTGAGCATCTCTTTTCATCCAATTCTTCAAATCTGACAATTCCTCTCTAGTTGGAACACTAGAATCTCTGAACTATGGCTTTTCGTCTTCTCCTGTAATGTAAGCTATCAAATCTTTGCTCATTAGATGAGCTTCCATCCTCATTGACCATGCAGGATAGTTTTCTCTATCCAATTTCTCTCTCTGAAGAGAATCTCCCATCCTTTCTTCACCTGTACTAACATATCTTTAAGCTTTATGAGAAATAAATGTACCTTGGCTTCGAATATTACTCCTTCTTATCCTTTTGACAACTTCAATGTGTCTTCCTTCAAGCTTTCTTCAATCTTTGTCCTTTTGATCCTTCGAGATGTAAAGTTTGTATGTCTGCAGTAGTCAGAGTCTCCCTTTCCTTGATTCTGATGCTTCCTGCTCTGATACCACTGATGGAGAGTGTTAATCTCCAAAAGAACAACCTATTCTTGAAATTAGAACACCTCTATATCAAGAATAAGTCTAGACTCCACTTAATTTAGAGAACGATCACCAACTTATCAAGAAATTGACTATTCTAGAAAAAATCAAATTCTCAGAAAAGTCTGCTGCAGATTAATCTCTGATTGACTAACCATTCGTGTAAAGTTTTTCATAAAACTTTGTAGGATGTGCCGCCTTAAGGTTGCGCACCTTCTCCAACTTAAATCTCCTCAAATGATTGAGTATACTTTGAGAAATGACTCAAACACTTTACCTATGTGTAAAACTGCTTCTCTGCAGTAGTGACTTTGACACCTATAACTTCTTAGCTATAGTTCTCCCAATGTCGAACCCGTTTGGTCAAATGCTTTTAGCTCTAGATAGCTTATCTCTCAACTTAGATTTTGAGCTATCATTTGTCTAAAACTTTTTACTGTGCACTGAGCACTGTCTATTTATCTGAACACGAAATCTGCGCTTATTTCAGAAGTCACTCAGACCTTTTGACATATAAATGTTCCTGTTCAAAATTCTCTCAGTCTAATCACAATTGAAAGCTAAAAGTTTGTACAGTAGTCGATCAACTCTAGACTTAGACTTGTACAAAAGCATTTCACAAAAGATCTACCACAGAAGGAGAAAATACAGAAACTTCGGGCGCAAAAATTCTGTCATTTCTGAAGAAGACTACAACTGAATGAGAGAGAGACTTCAACTAACTTTTCATGTGTCTAATGACACTTACAACTCCTCATTTCTCTATTCCTATGCTCTCACATAGTCTCTCCTCGTCTCCTCTCTATATCCCGACATTTTTCCATAGTATTTATAGGCAAATATGTACAGACTTATGACTAATCAAAAGTGTAAGTGACCTATGTCTTAACTAATGTACATATGTGTACATTTCTTTCAACCTGTGAATGTAACCATCTTCTATGCTTCAGGAATTGATCTTATCTCCATCCTTTTTCTTTCAAAACTTCAATTGGTGATTGGTCTGCACCAACAATTATCATCTGGCCCTAGCTATGAGGGAGCGGAAGACCCTCGATCTATCCACAATGGGCCTCATGGTTAACGGAGCTACTAAGGCCATTGGTGGCAGTGGCATAAAGGAGTGGAGGTACACAACACCCTTGTATAATGGATCATTTGATTATGATTTCTTGTGAGAGTTAATCATCGAAACTGATCCCAGCTAACGTTTTCCTCAAAAGTATAGCAACCATTTTGAAGAATTTAGATGCACAACCGATATCTTTCAAGGATTGCAAAATAAAGTCCCACTGTAGGTGACCATATGCTTTATCAAAGTTGATCTTGATGAAGAGGACATCTTGTGAAGATTCCTAAGCAAACTCCAAGGCTTCCCACACATCAATAATGTCCTTTAAGGTCGATCTACCCTTAAGGAATCCTTTTTGATCCTCATTGATCCATGAACACTATCAGGATGAAATCCCTCAAGGATAGTGTGCAAAATATTTTCAAAATTTATTTTCTTTTCTTTTCTAATCAAGATTTGATATTCTGAATATAGGAAGATGAATAAACATGAAATGTTTTTCAAGTGTTTGGCTGACTAGATTAACTATGTGACGAGAAGCTTTCATTAGCATTTTCATGTGTTCTTTTGAACTAGCATGACCCTAGAAAGCCTGTTAAACCCATTTAAATAGACATGTATATACCCGATTGAATTCTAGAAACCCGTGTATTTACTTAACTCATGTAAAACCATGTTGCTTTCACCTCAAAACCCTAGAGAACATGCAACTTTACCCTTGAAAATCTATACCAAACCCCTAGAACCCTAGCTCGAAAACTTTTAAAATTAAATCATAACCCCCTAAAACCTTAGCTCTAACCCTTAGAAACTAAACATTAAACCCGTAATGTACATATTTAGCCATTGCTTGGAGTTGGAAACCCTAAACATAAGAAACCCTGATCTTCTGTGAGGCACGCCTTCTTGATTTTCTTGTTCATGCTTTATGAGTATTTGTTTTTCTCTCTATGATCCTAACTCTCAAGATCTGTATCTGTGATTACCATGCCAATAGAGAAAGGAGAGAGAAAGAGAGAGAGTGAGAGAGAGATAAAGAGAGAGAGAGAGGGGAGAAAAAGAGGACAACTCCACACTATGCACGGAAGTTAACAGAGTTAGCTATGTCTATCGAGAGAGAGAGAGAGAGAGAGAGAGAAAAAGAGGGGAGAGAGATGAGAGAGATAGAGAGAGAAAGAGAGAGAGAATAGAGCAAATCCGTCACCGCACAACAAGAAAATGAAGATCAAGGATAGGGAGATGATGAGAGAGAGAGAGAGAGAGAAGTGTAGGGCAGGCATTGGGAGAAAAATAGAGGCGGTCATGCGATTAAAGACAAGAGAGGGTGCTGTTGCATGTGCTTGAAAAATGGAATCCATGTCAATACAATCATTTGCCCAAGATTTTTCATACTATAGAGCCATTCAAGAGCATATGGCAAAGTGTATGTATTAGATCTTGCTGAGTTGAACAATGTCTTCATATTTAGAAAGGCGAAATAAGAAAGACCATAAAAAAACGGTTGGCTGAAGTAATTAATTCCATGAGAAAAATAGCATCCTGGACTTCATTTAATTTATATTGCTCCAACAAACATCCCTTTTTGAAGACTTTTGTACAACCTTTTGTGGAATCGCGTGGCATCCTACAGCTATTATTTGATGCTTTCACGACTCTTCAGAAACATCAAACAATGGCGTACATGGCTAAGAGCTTTCATGAATGGATGTGGAGCTTGCGAAAGAATCTAAGCAGTAGTCCTTTGAAGATCAGAATATGAGAGAGAGAGAGAGAGAGAGAGAGAGAGAGAGAGAGAGAGAGAGATGATCCTTAGCAAAAGAGGGTAGCTGTAGAAAACGGAATGGGTAGAACAATTTAATTGTCCAAGTGCTCAAAGAGATAAATTTGAGAGAGAGATCACGCATGGTTAAGAGAGAGAGAGATTCACTAATAATTGTGCAAAAGACGACATAGATAAAGAGAGAGATGTTCTGGCATTTTTGTGTTCTTTTTTATTAATTATTTGGACTAGTTATTAGATTAAATAAAGAAAAGAAAATGAACGATTTATTTAGATGTGCAAAGTATAATTAGAAACTAAGTTTAGGAATCGATAATTAGAATTAAACAAATGAAATAAAAAATTAATATAGGACTCAATTAAAAAGGAACATGTATAGATAGGTATAATGGAAAAGAAACCTAGATGTAGGAAACAAAAAAAAATGAGAACGATTAAAAGGAAGTGTACATATGGAAAGAAAATGAAGAGAGATTGTTCATTTTAGAGGAGAGTAATTTTGTGAGTTTTTTTTTATGAGGCTCAAAATGTATTAGAATTTTTTTTCCATAATTGTTTTTTACATTATTGAAGATTAAAGAGAGTTACCTAAAAGTTTGAAGTAGAGAGCAAATAGTTTTGAAGAGGTGGTCTTTTTCGCACCAATCTACTATTGATTTTGTTCGAATCGCACTATAGGAGAGTACTTGATTATCATAGTTGTAACACCCATCATCACTTGGTGATATATACATTGTATTTAATTTTTCTTAATCAATCTCGTCATGATAAGATCTGATGTATTAGTCAATTAGACAAAAATGCATATTGATTGTATACATTTAGTTCTTGGGTGTTGACGAGCATGGTGCTTTACATTGAGTTATTCTACTTTCATTCCACGTTCACATACATCTCCCCTAATGACCCACTTCTCCTACTCCACAATCTATGTGTGAAAAGTGTTTTCTTAGCCCCTTGGTGAGCCTCCTAGCATAATGTTCCCTAGGAAGAGGGTGTTGGTGCATCACAACCATCAATTGATGTTTTAGAAAAAGGTTTGAAGTCAAAGGATGAAGCAAAGACCAATATATGAAGCTTGAAGTTAGTGCATGATCAGAGAATGAAGTCTTGTATATGCATGTAAACTTGTAATTAACTCACTTATACTTTTGTTATGGTTAAGACTTTGGAAATATATGCCTATATATACAAGTAAAAAGTCATGTCATGTATGAGAGATGATGAATGATAAGTTGTATGAGTCATTAGACACTTTAGAAGAGAAGAGAATATCTCTCATCAAAGAGATGGAATGTTTTCCTGAATAGAAGAAAAGATGCACCTGATATTTTGCTCAGTGCTCCTTCTATGTTTATTATTTTATGAAATGCTTTTGTACAATTCTAAGTCTATATTTGACTCACCTTCATACAAAAATGTTCAGATCCTAATTGTGATCAGGCTGAGAGAATTGAGAGTAAGAACATTTACATGTGTAAATGTGAAGAAGAGAAAACTGGAGCAGGCACAAATTTGATGATAATGTTTTGGTCCGTTCTCCTTCCACAGTGTAAAGCTTTGAGCAAGTGAGCACTCATTCTGTACATTGGAAGGTAAGCTACATATTTCTTAAAGCATTTGAATAAATGGGCTCTATTTTAAGAGAAATATGCATTAGAAGTTATCGGTGTCAAAGTCAACTTTAGAGAAGTACAGTTTCAGATATAAGTGAATTGTTTGGAGTAAATCTAAAGATTTACAAAAACCTTTTGAGAAGTTTTAACTTGGAGAAGGTGTGCAATCTTTAGGGAACACTTTGTAAAAAGTTTCATTAGAAACGTTACACATTGGGTCAGCCAATGAATGAGTTAACTGATGCGGACGTTTCTATGTAATGACTTTCTTCAAAGTTAGATAAATCTTGATGATTTGACATTGGTCTTCCAAAATTGGTTAAGGTTTTGGGTTATTCTTGATATAGGGGTGCTCTAACATCAAGGATAACATGTTCTTATGGAGATTAACACTCTCCATCAGTGGTATCAGAGTAGGAGTCATCAAAATTGAAGAAAGGAGGACCCCGACTGTAGCAACTATACAGAAATCAACCTTTGAAGATCCAAAAGGTGAAAGTTTGAAGTGAAAGCTAGAGAAGGAGGCCCGAAGCTATCAAGAAGATCAAAGTGAACTTCATTCAAACTAAAGGTACATCTACTATTCACAAAGCTTGAAGAATTTAATACACAGGTGAAGAAAGGATGGGAGATTCTCTTCAGATAGAGAAATTGGATAGAGAAAACTATCGAGCTTGGTCAATGAGGATGGAAGCTCATCTCATGAGCAAAGACCTAATAGGTTATATAACAGGTGAAGAGGAAAAACCAGAATTCATAGATCATAGTGTTCCAACTAGGGATGAACTCTCTTATTTGAAGACATGGATGAAGAAGGATGCTCAAGCAAGGAGCGTTATCTACATGGGAGTCAATGACAACTTGCTACCTCATATTAGGGGACTTGAAAGTGCAAGTGATATATGGAATGCTTTGCAAGAGCATTTCCAAAACACTACAAAGTGAAGAAAGGCATCTTGAGAGTTCCATGCTCCACCCTTTTGTCTAAACTCACTTTCATTCTCATGCAAGCACATATATCCCACATGCAAGGGAATTCTTCCAAACTCCATATAAGCAAGGCCTCCCTTCACTACACGCAAGTCATTCGCTCTAGCTCATTGCCTAGAGTATGCTTCCTCTCCTCATGGAGTCTTCATGCTCATAGAGCATCCTTTGTAAGTTTTTCTCTATTTATTTATTTCATCATGTTTTCATATTTATTGTTTCTTCCTCCATAGCTTGGTAGGATTGTGTTGTTAATAGAGTAGGAGTAGGTTCTTTGTTATTTCAACATGGTATCAGAGCATAGGTAATTTTTTGTTAGCATATTTTTCTTTCTTAATCCCTCCCTCCCTCCCATATTCCTTCAATAAAAGTGCTCCTTAGCACTACTAATGTGTTCATCTTCATTACCATCCAGCTCATTTATGTTTTCTTAATCCCTCCCTCTACCCATTCATGTTTTCTGAATCCCTCCCTCTCTTCATAATAAGGGTGCCTTTTAGCACTATTTCTTCTCTTGTAAAGAGCGATTTCCATGCGTTTTCCAAGTTTGCACATGAAACTGCTGACAGATCAAACAAGATCTTTGGCTCAAAGTTCTCGAATGTGCTTCAAGTTCTCGAATTTCAACTCGGTTAGTGGATGGAAGCAATCATTTCTTCAAGCTTGTGTTTGTCTGCACCTTGTGCTGAAAGAAAGAATATAGCAGAGCTGCCACATGGATTCAAAGGACCTGCAGTTCACTCCTATCTAGAGAAGAGAATGTTGCACAGCATTATGTGAAGCCATATCAGAGTGCTTGGAGCCATGCAGATGATACACATAAACAGAGAGTGTGTCTTTTGCCTCTCTAAATCTGACATAACACATCGACAATGTCTTACAACGTCCATGAATACGGGCATTAGTATTGTACTCAGTGCCTCATCATTTAAGCCTTGGAACTCTCTCCTTTTGTAAAATCCGCATTAATAGAAACAACACCGGGTTACTAATATGAAAGCTTCCTCTTTAGTACTGGGTTCATGAGAGTACACAATGGATCCAACTTTACTCTCTACTCATAGTGAACTAACGCATTTGGTGCTTGCAGAAGCTACGTACAATTCTCTGCATGTCGCCTTCTCAAGCTTCCCTCCATCAAAGAGCTCTCATCAGCAAGAGAAACTTCATGATTTGGCATGGATTTGATTTGTGTAGGTGATCACAAACAACATGTGAACATGCCTCTCATTACAAAGCTGTAGCACCATAGCTAATTGCATCATATTGGAAAGAGCAAGCGGAAATTGTGGCTCACCTTCTTTGAACAAACATAAGCATGAGGTGCTATGGCGCAAGTGGAAAACGAAGAAAGAGATATAATTAAGTGCTAGTAGATGAAGCAGGGAGTCAGATCTCTGCACTGCTCGAGCCGGCATCGACTCACAAGCACACGACAAAGTTAGAAGCATATGCCATCGCTTTGAAGCAGGAAACTTCAAGCAATAAACGAAAATGGTGAGCATGGAGGAGATGGGCTGTCTTCACTGCCACAGAGACAATCACTCACATCGGAGCGGCCAATTTGCTAAAATTGCTCACACAAGACTGTTTGAGAGAGAAAGAGTGCCAAACTCGCCGGCTAAACTTTAGTGGTTGATGGCTGTTACTCACTGACGGCTCTGGTGCAGATCTGTGCAATCACGTGAAATGAAGTATACAATGAGCATTCATGAATCGGAATCCTGTCTCAGTAAAGTAATTTGGCATGACAAAAGCAATGGTGTGGGACCAAAAATCTTGTTTTTATGCATTGTATCTTGTCACATTCTATTTTGTCATAAATGTGACTTAGTAACACATAATGTTGTCTTGTATAAATGATGAGCATGGATTTTCTACTTTCTTTAAAAGATATATGGTGGCCATGCAACCATTATGCCATATTGCGATTTTAAAGAAGTCATCTCATTACTTGTTGCTCATGGGGGAAGCCCAAATTTCTTATAAGCAATGACATAAGTAAATGTTATTTCAAGGTTATTCGGAATCATATCAAGCCCCATGTAAAGGGACTAGACACTACTCTTTAAAAGAGTAAGACCTTCCCTATGGCTTGAACAAATGACACTTAAAGCCCACTACAAGGCCATGAAGCTCTCAAGACAAAGGCTACACCAACAACAAAAGACCCAAGAAAAGAAAAATGCTCAAGAGGTGGCAAATGGTTCCATAAGCACAACCTGCCCCATGATGTAAACACTTGTACATGTTTAGGGATCCCATATGTCCCTAAATCCCATTAAAAACCACTTGGATCCCAAATGTCCAAGTATATGTCTTGGGATCCCATATGTCCCAAGATCCTAGGGATGCCATATGTCCCACACTTGGATGCCATATGTCTAAGTTATGTCTAAGGATCCTATATGTCCTTAGATACTAAAAACTAAATGGACTAAGTGATCCCATATGTCACTAGTCCCCATGCTAAAATAATCAGAATGGTGGAGGATAGCATCAGCATTTGAATTCAAGAGGGAGAGGTAATATAAATTAGAGAGGTAACTTTAGAGGTAGAGGTGGTAGAGGTTACTTTGGAAGAAATGCAGGTAGAGGTTTCCAAGGTCAATCCTACAACAATACCTAATACAATTATGCTTCAGCTCAGAAGGAGGATTCAACCTTAATTATGAATGCAACTTGTGAAAGACAAAGTGAAGATCAAAGAGTCTTCTACATAAACTCGTGTAGCAATCACCTGAGCGGCAACATAGGTTTGATTACTAATTTGGAGAATAAAGTAAGTAATCATGTGGTACAAACATGTGATAATACAAAGCATAATGTGAAGTCTATTGGATTAGTAAAGGCCAAGCATGGAAGTACTCTTCTAAGTAAGGTTTTGTATTCCTACAATTCTAAAGAGTCTGATAAGTGTAGGGCAAATTGTTGAGAAAGGTTATGAATTAAGGTTGACTAATGATGGAGTTTTTGTGGAATACCCTAGCAATGGGTATAAACAAATTGTTTCAGGAAAGAAAGAAGGGAGGCTATTCACATTGAAGATTCAAGGCAATGTTGGTCATGCCTTGTTCACTTAAGGAGGACATAAGATATCTGAGTTAGATCTTTGGCATAAAAGGCTTGTACATTTCAATGAAAAAGGTATTAAGGATATGGTTAAACAATGGTTCAATTCTTGGATTACCTAATGTTGGAGGTAAACATATGACATACAGATGTGAGGCATGTGAACTAGGTAAGGCTCATAAGCAATCATATACTAAGCACGGTTTCTTGTATTCAGAGAAGCTTGAATTGGTACACACAGATGTGTGGGGACAATCAAAAGACTTGAGCATTAATGGTTCAAGATATTATGTGATTTGTGTTGATGATGCTACCAGGTGGATCACCATATATGTGATCAAAGATAAATAAGAGGTATTGAATACATTTAAACATTATCATGTGTCTGTAGAGAGAGTCCCAGGGCAAATGTTGAAGAGACTAAGGTCAGATGGAGGGCAAGAGTATTTATCTAATGAATTTAGTGATTACTTGTGGAATTCAGGTATAAAAAGAGAAGTTACTTGCAGGCATTCTCCTCAACAAAATGGTGTAGCAGAAAGGAGAAATAGAACTCTTGTTGAGTTTGCAAGTTCAATGATGAAAAAAAGAATTGCCCCAATATTTGTGGCTTGAGGCTATAAATACAGCCACATATGTGGTTAATAGGTTACCATGTAAAGCTTTGCAGGGTATGACACCATATGAAGCTTGGTGGGGTAAGAGACCTACCCTAGATCATTGCAAAGTGTTTGGATGTTTGGCTTATGCATATGTGCCGTCATAGTTGAGGCATAAATTGGAACCTAAAGCTGAAAAGTATGTGTTCATTGGTTATGATGATCAGCAGAGGGGTAATAGGTTGTGGAGTCCATCCACAAAGAAATTCCTTGTGTCAACAGATGTTACATGTGACGAGCAAGGTACTTGGTATGCAGGTACAATTAATATTCATGCAGGTGATGAAGAAGTTTTGAATCAAAAGAAAGGTAAATCAAAGGTTCAAATATGTGATGAAGAAGAGAATAATGAAGTACAAGTTGAAGTTCAAGAAGTGCCAATGTTTGACCCAGAATGTGATGAACCAAAAACTTCAAGAAGTGGAGAACTCAGAAGGTCATCAAGGCACAAATGGAAACCTACTAGGTATAGTTATGATACTTCATTTCTGACCACTAAAGATTATGCTTATATGGTGAAAGAAGGGGAAGACCCTTCTACACATGAAGAATGCTTTTCTAAATGTTTATATTTCAGATGATGTTTTCATGGAGCAACGAGAAGGCTTCGAAGATAAAAGTTATCTAGAGTATGTATGTAAGCGCAAAAGCACTTTGTATGTTTTGAAGCAGCCCCAAGGGCATGGAATTATAGGCTTGTGAAGTTCTTGAAGGAACTTGGTTTTCAAGTATCTAAAGTAGATAGTAGCTTGCTTGTTAAAGCAAGTGATGATGGGTTTATTTCCATGTGCATATATTTTGATGACATAATTCTTACAGGTATAGATGAGAAGGGCATACAAAGTCTCAAGAAGAAAATGGAGAGAGTTCAAGATTAGCGACTTGGGAGACTTGTCATAATTCTTGGGTATGGAGGTCTCATATACTCAACTTGGAGTATATGTGACTCAACAACGGTATTTGAAGAACTTGTTGATCATGTTTAAAATGGAAGATTGTAGGGTAGCACCTACTCCAATGGAGGTTAATCACAAATTGAGCAAATATGGAGGAGAAGAATTCAAGCACATGAAGCTATATCAAATTCTGGTTTGAGAAATATTTTCAAGATAAATTAGAGATGGCTAAAGAAAAATATAACTTCTCTCTAGGAGGAAGTTATGAAATTTCAAGGATAAGAGTTGTAGTTGTAGCAACAATTGTAAGAGAAAGACAATGAATTAGCATCTCTATGACAAGAGTTAGCAGAATGAGAAAATGAAGAAGGTCGAAGCAGATGCAAAAGAAAGTAAAGTTGTAGGGGAACACTCAAAAATGTTTTCTACTTACAAGAATCTTTTTGGTAGAACAGAGCAAAAGTAATATTGATCAGGCAATTGCACCTAGTTCATCAAGCCGAGATGCATAGTTATTATATGTAGAACATGCACAAAAATTACTTAAGGCATTACAGAAGAAAAGAAAACATTGTTTTAGAAAAGCTTGTACTATATATATTCAGGGTTTAGTTGATGATGATTTCTTTGCTTAGGGTTTGAGTCCATTGTGCATGCAAGTGTTAGGCGGACGGTGTGATTATTTGTAAAATACATATAATTTTGTTGAACCATTTCTGTGAAACATTGTACTTTTCGCAAGCATTATAATCTTTCCCAAAGAGTAAATACACCGGGATGTTGCATGTTAGAGAGGCTGGTACAATGAGTTTGCAAGGACATGATCGATGCAAGAGGATCAAAGTGCTGATGGACTTCGTAATTCTTTTTTGGTATTTCCTTATCATTGTCAATTAATTGCATTGTTGTTATTGGTTATTAACTTTGTTGTTAAGCCTTATTATGGTTAAGTGATTAAGCGCTATGTTAATTCAACAAAGTGAAAAGTTATTTTGAAGTTAAGATTGCTATGACTATTAATTGTTGATTGAATTTTAGTTCTTCCACCCAACCAATATCCAAGATTGCTTGTGTCTATTACATGATGATATATCATCTCTCTCACTGTCTCCTATTTCAAATTGTATAAGTACCTAGTTGATGCCATATGGCATCCTTCTCAAAAGATGAATCACATCCAATGACTATGATATGACACTTAGATATTATGAGCAACTAGGTCAACAATGTGGACTACGTAAAGATCATAAAAAGCCTACTTTCTTTCAAATTGCACATGGGTTTGCTAGGGATAATACTTGGCTAAGACGAATGAAACCAAGCATATCTTGCATCGACTTCAAGAAACAATTACGTATAGTGTTCTATCATGAGGACTATAGGAAGGATAATTGGGCTACATTTCTATGGTGGATCAACGCCAAGGTTTTGCATGCATATCACTCAGTTTTTGGCTACATTTGAGGCAATGTTCAGCCACTTACATTCTACAAATAGAATGGCCCTAGAGCTTAACAAGCTTTAAAGTTTTATATGCATGTTGGATATGTTTCTATGACCAAAGTTCGAACCAATGTTAGAGGAAAAGAAAACTACAAGTTGTATAATTAATGGTTGGGAGGTTGTGCATGCAACTCTTCATAGGGTAGCTCAATGACAAGAACAAAATTTGAATCACACATCTATGCTACATGGGAGAGAAAATCCATCAAAGTTGGAACTTGATCATATTATGGTGTGTAGAGATTATTCAAAACTATTATGCTAGAAACTAAAGTTAAATCTTTAGAAAATAATATCAAGTCTTTGGTAAATGAAATTTCAAGTGTAATGAGTGTAATTAGTGTAGTTGCATTTGGTGTGATGAGTTTGACCATCCTTATTGTGTCAATAGAAAGGAGATAAGGAAGAGATCTCTCACATACTCTCACATACAAAGAGAGGAGCACACACAGATGAAGGCAAGGAAGAATGATCTTGTTATTCTTCTTCTATTACATATAGACATATACAAAGATGAACCATAAATGAACTTCTTATGAAGTAAGAAATTCCTTACCTTCTTTGAAACGTTCTTGAATGAATACCCTTTTTAAACAAGCGAAGACATTAGTTGACAACACTAAACTACAAATGAAGAAAAGTTTGAACATAGATGAGAAAATCTAAACAATTGAGAGCAACCAATGCCATACTTTGCTAATTGAGAAATATTTGAATCAATATGAGACATTCATATCATGTTAATGCTGCCAAATTTTGGTTCTAATCTTTTATTATAAATGTCTACTTCCAAACCAAAAGGAGATTGAAATATTTTCAGAGCTAGGAAATCAGAGGAATCATAATGTCAAGTACAATTGCACTCATAAAAATCTTTGGGATAAATACCGCCACCAAAAGCATCATTATTTAAGTACATAAAATCTTGGAATGAACTAAAATCAGGAAAGCACATCATCTGCAAAGCATCTAATATTAGAGAGATTTCATATAATGATACGAAAAGTATTAGCTAAAACAAGTCTTTCCATAGATTCAAATTCAATAAAAAGATAAAAATTCACAAGAAAGATACCACAATTTGTACCCATAGAAATTCCAATACATTGTTTCAATAAGGTATCATGAACTAAAATATGCAAGTCTTTAGAAGAAAATCTAACCAAAGAAGAATGTCTATTTCATCTACTAGTTTTGTGTAAGGTTTCTTCGTACTATCTATATCTAGGGACTTCGATTTCATCCATAAATAATTAAAATGCAATGAAAATTTTTCTAACAAAAGAGCTTTACATCTATCTTTGGTGAAATCAAAAGAGAAAACTTTGCTAACTAAAGAACAAATCCTATGATTTAAATAATTCAAATATAACTTTGTATACAAAGTGGTGAAGTAAAAAAATTGAAGCCCCAAAGGAATAGATTTTTCTTCTAGAGTTCTTGAAGAGGTGAGAGACTTCACTACAGTAATAATGCCTAGTAAATTATCTAAGAAACAACTAGAGGAAGTAGCCACATCCATGTCTTTGAGTAAATCCTTCCAAATACCATGAATAGTAGGTGAAATGGCTTTAAAATAATTTCTCCACAATTTCGAAACATATGTGAGAGAATTATTACAAGAACCAAATATAAGTTTGGATTTTATGGAGTTTTTATGGAGTTTCCAAAATGTATATAAAAAAGGTAAATTTTGATATAATTTGCAACCATAAGAGTGAGTTGCAAGGAGAAGTATCGTGAATATGTTTGCATGCTCGAAAAGGCTTTTTATGGGCTTAAACAAGCCCCTCGTGTTCAACATGCAAGGATTGTAGCTTATTAAACCACCATTGGATTTTCTTTGTGTGATGTAAATCACTCACTGTATGCAAGGAAGGGTGATGTTGACATCATGATTGTATATATACACCTTCATAAGTTCAGTGTTATCCAAACTCAATGCCCAAAAATAGCACAACACACCAAGATCTTTAATGCAAAATCTTGCATAAGGAGTTTCTCTACCTTCTTAATGCTTTCTTCATTATCAGTATCCACAATTCAGTCATCAATATTTTTTTATTTTAATTTGATTTATTTTTCTTAATTTGTTCATATTTTATTTTGTTTATATCTTTTAAACTTTTTGGATTATGTGTTTCATATGATTGTTTGAGTTTTATGTGTGTGTGATAGTTGGTTTGTTTGTTCTTATTGTTGTGAGGTATTTTATTATTTAGATATTTTGTTCTTAAGTCTTTCTTTTTCTTTATTTGGTAGGCTTTTTTAATTTATTTATTTTGATATATAAAAAAAAGTGGATCTTTTGAGACCAAGAATTCTTTGTGTAGTTTCAAGAACAATTTCTTGTGGTAGAGGAAATTAAGTAATGATTCTAGCAAAGGATCACATGTGTGAGTAGATGGTTGGATATGTTACACTTATGTGTTCCTCAAGTAGCTTTGATGTCAACCTTTTCCCTATATATGGGCACTTTTTACTCTAGTGCTGGCTAGAGGATTTTTCCCCATGTTACCACATACTTGATACTCTCATATGTGGTGGTACTTTGTACTTAGGGATATTATTCAGCTCTTACTTTAGTTCAGTTCATCGTCAATAGAGAGAGCTATTCAAGCCATCGTCTTCTTCCTGTGTCTTGCTATGTTTCTGCTCCTTGTGTGTGCTTCTCGTGTGGCTCTTGCACTTCTACACACACCCAACAATGGTATCAGAGCAGGTTCATCTCCTTTTCAAGTTTCCGTTTTTCGCGTCATGGCGCACATGCACTTTAACAGTGCAAATCGACTTCGGAGCATAGAACTATGAATTTCAATAGCCAAGAAACATTTCCACTAGATGCGCTGGGGTTTTACCCCCATTTTGAAGCCATTCGTGTAGTACGAATCACCATCAGAGTGATGGTTTGTGAGCTAAAATTTCAGCACTCATTTCAGCTTTCGTCGAAGTGAAGATTTTGTCACATTCTTGTTCCTTAGTGAAATGGCGGGCAGCAATGACTTGTTTGGCATGCTTCAAGCTGAAGATAAGCTTGATGGGACCAGCTATCCGATGTGTTCTTACATGATGAAGCATGTTGTTGTTGCTAAACAACTTTGGAACATAATGGCAGATGTAGATCGAAGACCTGCAGGTTCTCCTACTTCATAGTCTACTGTCACAGATGGAGCTTCTTCTTTGAGTACAGTGGTTTCTCCTTCTCCACCTACACAGGAGCAGCTTAGATGGATGGAAAAGATGCTCGACCTCATGCTTTGATTGCACTTTTTGTGAAGCGTCATATAGTTCCACACATTCAGTCATGTTCTACATCACGACAGACATGGGACACTTTTGCTTCTTTGTATGTTGTGCATAATGAAGCACATGTTGCATACTTGAGGAAGCAACTTGAGGATGTATGCATGTTTGAAAATGAGTCGGTGGATGTGTATGTGACACGCATCAAGGACTTGAAAGAGCAATTGGCAAACATAGATGAGATCATTCCAGATGCATCACTCATTTCTACATTGTTGAAAGGATTACCGGAATCTTTTAAAAGCTTTGCTACTACACTTTGTTTGGTTGCAAAAGGAAATCCTAATATGTATGCATTTGATGAGGTTGTGTCTCTTCTTTTGCAAGAAGATCAATCTAGAGTGAATAGGAGTGGTTTGATTGAGGGAACACAAGCACTTGCTATCTCACAAAAGGGGAAAAGCAAGTATGGTTCAGCTTTGGGTTCATCAAAACCAAAGCCTCAATCTTCCTCTTCCACTCATTCCTCTAATGATAGTGATTTGCAAAAGAAGAAGAGATGCAAATATTGCCAGAAGGCTGGTCATACTATTGATGAGTGTAGAAGGCTTGCTAAAAGCAATGAAAAGAAGAAGGAATCCGGCATGTCTATTGCTGAAAATTTAGCAAATGTAAAGAACGATGAAGCTAACATGGCTCAAGATTTTTGGGCATGTGTTGTTACATTTCATTACGATGCTTCTTTTCATTCTAAATGTATGGTTGTCAGTGAGGCTGATTCCGATTGGTTCTTTGATAGTGGTGCTTCAAAGCACATAACATCATGCAAAAGATTTTTTGCCTCTTTGAAAGATGCGCCTAAAGAAGGACATGTGGTGTGTGCAAACAATGCCTCTTATCCTATCATTGGAGTAGAAAAAATTGAGCTTACGGCTGCAAATGGAGGTGTGATTCTCTTGAAAAATGCATTGTATGTGCCCGATATTAAGAAGAACTTAATTTCAGTTCCGTTGATTGCCAAAGCTGGACTTCATGTACACTTTGTTGATGATAAGAGTATGGTTCATGATTTCAGCAATGGCGATGTTATCGTGATGTCTGGTAATTATGTAATGGTTTGTATCGCATGGATACATACAAGAGGGTTGGCTCGAATGCCTTGGTTGTTCATACTTCTTCCATGGCTGAAATGGAGCTTTGGCATGCTCGTTTTGCTCACTGGAACTTCAATAGTTTTCTTTACTTGCAAAAGAAGGACATGGTTATTGGTTTGCCTACACTTGAGTCCATTGACAAGCATGCATGTGAAGGTTCCATTCTTGGAAAAATGCATCGTGCTTCTTTTCCAAAAGATAGTCACACACACACTACAAGAAAATTGCAGCTTGTTCATAGTGATGTATGTGGTCCCGTCAAGACTCCATCTTTTGGGAACCATGTATATTTTGTTACCTTGATTGATGATGCTACTTGCCATACATAGGTGTATCCTATGAAAGCAAAGAACGAGGTATTTTCTTGCTTCAAAGCAATTTTAGCTATGGCTAAGAATTTTTCTTCACAAAAGCTTTTGACTCTATGCACGGATCGTGGTGGTGAATACATGTCACATGAGTTTAATGCTTTTCTTCATGAAAGAGGTATTTCACACCAATGTATGGTGCCATATACACCTCATCAAAATGGTGTTGCGGAGTGTAAAAATAGAACTCTACTTGAAATGGCACGATGTATGGTTAAAGGAAAGCATCTTCCAGATAAGATTTGGATGGAAGCGGTCATGTGTGCAAATTATGTGTTGAATCGCCGCCCTACAAAAGCATTGAGAGTCATCACTCCTTATGAGGCTTGGAATGGTCATAAGCCTATGGTTAGTCATATGCGTGTGTTTGGTTGTTTGGCATATGCTCTTGTGCCATCACAACAACGTCACAAACTTGATGACAAGGCAACAAAATGTATATTTTTTGGCTATAGTGCTGAGTGTAAGGGATATCGGTTATACCATCCATTAACGAACACAATTATTGTGAGTCGAGATGTGGTATTTACTGAAAATTTAGTTTTCCCTCTACTTGAATGCAAAAAACTACCAACAATTAGCTCACAAGATGTGTTCGATACACTCATGCCTTTGTTTCAAAATGGTGCACGTGACTATGGCCATGTAGACCAGCCAACGGAGGCTCAAACGACTGAAAAATACCAGCCAAATAGGGCTAAAAATGTAGAGAATTTCCAGCCAAACATGGCTGAAACATTTCAGCCAAAAATTGTCAAAACTGCTAGAAATTTCCAGCCACATATGGCTGTACATTTGCATCAAAATATGACTGAAAATGAGCATGAAATTCAGCCCACACATGATATGCATATTCAAGATGTTTTACATAATGAATGCTTGTCCATCAAGAGTGCACAAACTATGCCAAAGTGGTTGAAACAAACTTTGCAGGACAACAAATTGAGTGCACCTTTACTTGGTAGAACAAGATCAAGCTCTCACCATGCATCAAGTAATTTTGTGGATTATTCTCTTATTGCTACAACATGTAATGAAGATCCACTTTCTTTTGAAGATGCATTTGAAGATCCACAATGGATGAGTGCTATCAATCAGAAATGGATCCCATACATAGGAATGGTACTTGGGAGTTATGTGAATCGCCAAAAGGAAAGAATGCCATTGGTACAAAGTGGGTTTATAAGATTAAGAGAAAATCTGATGGTAGCATTGATTGCCACAAATCTAGATTGGTTGCCAAATGATATGCGCAACAATATGGCATTGATTATGAGAAAAAATTTGCACCTACTTCACGCATGACTACCATGCATACCGTGGTTGCATTGGATACCCATCGAGGTTGGAAAGTGCATCAATTGGACATAAAAACAACCTTCTTGAATGGTGATTTGCAAGAAGAGGTGTATGTGAAGCAACCTCTTGGATTTTCTATGAAAGGCAAAGAGCATATGGTTTGTGGCTTGCATAAAGCTATGTATGGTTGTCAAGCAAGCTCCACGTGCATGGTATGACAAAATCCATAAGCACTTGATTGCTCTTGGCTTCACATGTAGTCAAATTGAAAGCACACTCTATGTACGCAAAAATGGGGCTGATCTTACAATGCTTGTTCTTTATGTCGATGACATACTCTTGACTGGGTCATGTGATGCAAAACTTGACATTCTTATGGCTGATTTGCAACATACTTTTGATGTCACTTATCTTGGTCTTTTGAGCTACTATCTTGGCATCCAGTTTGTATCCGTTGAGGTGGGAATTGTTATGCATCAAGGAAAGTATGTTGAAAAACTACTTCAGCGTTTTGACTCTAAGGATTACAAGTCAGTTTCCACACCAGTTGAGATAGGATTCAGGTTCTCAGTTGAGGATTTCAGTAATGCATTTGACACTTCTCTTTATCAGCAAGCTATGGGATGTCTTATATATGCATGTAACACAAGGCCACATATACAGTATGCAGTTTCCCAGTTGAGTCGATTCATGCATAGCCGTGGCACTAAGCATTGGCAAGTGGTGAAACGTGTGTTTAGACATCTTCGAGGCACTTTGAGCTTAGGTCTCTTTTATGGCAGAGATGTTCAGCCATGCTTGCATGCTTTTATAGATAGTGATTGGGCTGGTTGTTATGATACTCGCATGTCCACTAGTGGTAATTGATATTTCCTTGGAGACTCATGCATATCTTGGTTGAGTAAGAAGCAACCTCCAGTGGAGTGTATATGGTTGAGACGCATATTGATGGATCTTTGCATGGAGATTGATGTTGCTTTACATATTCTCACTGATAGTCAGAGTGCTTTGGCTGTTGCACGAAACCTAGTGTTTCATGCACAAACCAAACATATTGAGGTGCACTAACACTATGTGAGAGAGTGCCTTCATGCAGGAGATATTGATTTGGTATATGTGCCTACACAAGATGATGTGGCAGAAATATTCACCAAAGCTCTTCCATGGGAAAATTTTGAAGCTTTTCGCAAAGCTTTAGGATTGTTGCCTTGTGGGGGATGATTTGTCACACCCTGTATGTGTTCACATCATTTGCTCTAGGGGGTCTTTTACACTTATGTGTTCCTTGAGTAGCTTTGATGTGAACCTTTTCCCTATACATGGGCACTTTTTACTCTAGTGCTTGCTAGAGGTTTTTCCCCATGTTACCACATACTTGATACTCTTATATGTGGTAGTACTTTGTACTTAGGGATATTATTCAGCTCTTACTTCAGTTCAGTTCATCGTCAATAGAGAGAGCTATTCCAGCCATCGTCTTCTGTGTGTGTCTTGCTGCGTTTCTGCTCCTTGTGTGTGCTTCTCATATGTCTCTCACACTTCTACACATACCCCACAAGATACACTCTAGAGATGATTTGATGTTGTACAAAACCTGTTCTACACTTGTCAATGTGAATTTAAGGAACCTTAGTAGAGACCATTAGCTTCTCCAATATGCATCTAGAAACACTATGTGCTTCACAACATCATTCCAAAATGTTTATGCCAAAATAGATAACTTGCATGTACAAGGATTGTGAAGAAACCTTCTATTTTGGGATTGTAAGTGCTCAGTGTTTTGCTCAGAGCTCACAACCTAGTACGAATTGACTAGAGAGCTTTGCACACATCTATCAAGTGTATAGCTAACTAACAAAAATTATTTCATGAATTTAGAGGCACTATACACTGAGCAATGAGTTTAACAACTAAGGCATGTCATCCCAACATTTCAAAAGCAAGGTTATGTGTAGACATAGTCTACTTCATCAATACATATCTCACAATCTTCAGAACAAAATCTAATGAAACTCTCTATGTATATACTAGACACTTTACTCCAACTGTACCAAATTAAACTACATCAAATGATCGAGTAAACACAAAGAAATTGCTTCTTCAAAATCACTAAAATAATGAAGAAGTGACACATAAAGTAGAGAGAAATGATCATGAAGAAATGTTTCAATTAGTAAGTAATAATGCACATATGATACATTTGAAATGTGGAGGACTAATCATACACAATTTGAGCTCAAGGTATGCCCATGTTGTAAGCTCAATAGCTCTCAATGATAGCTCATATCCCTACAACTAAAAACTAATGTTTTTATACACATACAAAGCTTTTTAGTTTTGAATTTTCCCACTCCTAAAAGTATTCCTACACTTTATGGGTGATTTGAAATGATTTCTTCACCAAGAAAGTTGGGGCTTAGATTCTCCTAAATCAATGAGATTCCATTTGCATTCTCTTTTAAAATTATTAAAGCTACTTAAGTGAAAATACCTAGCATGTGTTCACAAATTCTTTCTCATGTGAGTTGAAGAATGCAAGGGTGTAGTCTTAAATGTTTGTTCAATCACTTAGGCTTTCCAACTGTACCAATAGCTCCCCTTCAAGCCAAAGATGCTTGAATCTTTAGTCCATCAGAATGTTTTGCAAACCAATCATAGATTTGAACCTACTCAAAATCCTTCCATCCAATGACTTTGTCATCATATCTCCACATTGTTGACATATAGATACATATGAGAGTTGCATCCTAGGTTGCATTATTCTTTATTCGACAATTCGTTTATTCATGAATTATTATGGAATTTTACGGCAAACTCTTATTGTTCGACCGAATTATTCAATGACACAGCTTATTCAGACATGCCCGAATAGTTTTTGCATAGTAATTCGACAGTTTTCAATCGAAAACGCTTTCGATCTAAAAAAAATTTCCATAAAAAAATTTGATCGAATAATATTTTATAAAACAGTAGAACTAGACTCATTTTTTCATAAAAGCTACTTTGTTCTTTACAAACTTAAAGTGTCATAGAGAGAACATGGTATAAATTTTTGCTATATTAAAGAGTTGAAACTATTGTGATTGTTTGACTCAACATTGATTCTTACTTCACAATAGTATATGTATGTGAATTTAAAATCTATTATGATTGATTCTTACTGATTTTTCATAAAAACTACTTTGTTCTTTACGAACTTAAAGTGTCATAGAGAGAACACGGTATAATTTTTTGCTATAAATATTAAATAATTTAAGCTATTGTGATTGTTTGACTCAATGTTGATTCTTACTTCGCAATAATATGTGTAAATGTATGCGCATATGATTAGGAATTTAAAATCTATTGTGATTGTCTGATATAACATTGATTCTTACTTCACCAGGATATGTGTAAATGTATGTGCATATGATCAGGAATTTAAAATCTATTGTGACAGATTAAATTTATTATTGAAAGATGTAGGTAGATTATGTTTGACTCAACATGGATTCTTACTTCATAATACTATATAGATGTGTGTGTATGAGTATGTGTATGCATATGAGTGTATAATTGTGAATGAAAAATCTATTGTGATTGTTTGACTCGATTGATTCTTACTTCACAATAGTTTGTGTTAATGTTTGTGCATATATCTTGAAATTTAAAATCTATTGAGATCGTTTGATACAACATTGATGGTCACTTCACAATATTATGTGTAAGCGTATGTTCATATGATTCGGAATTTAAAATCTATTCTGGTACATTAAAATTATTATTGAAAGATATAGATAGTTTATGTTTGAATCAACATTGAGATTTACTTCATAATAGTATAGGTATGTATGTGTATGAGTATGTGTATGCATTTGAATGTATAATTGTGAATGAAAACTCTATTATGATTGTCTGACTCAATATTGATAGTGGTATATGGGTATATTTTGCAAGTTATGAAAATAAATGTAAATCTCAAGGTATCACACAAAAAAGATTCAAAATCATGAGTAGTTCACAACACTTTTGAAGTAGCCCAAGTGTAGAGCAAGAACGAGTAGATGCATCCATGACAATAAAGGATCATCAGGATATTTGTACTCAAGCCTCTCAAACTGTTTTTGAGAATAAGCAAGATACACGTACTCCATTTTCTCCAACTACATCATAAAAGAGTGGAGTTCGTGAATGTAGTAAAACCAGTGGATCTAATACTTTGTTACCATGCTTTGTCTGTAATAAATCACAAAATACTATACATGTAGCTTTTGTAAAGCAAGACTGTCCCGAGTTTCATCTTAAATGGACTCAAGCATTCTTAGCATGTGGGATTCCTTTCAATGTTATTCATAATCCCATTGTCAAAGATGCTTTTATGTCAACTGCACGAAAAGGTTTCACCATGCCAGATTATAAAACAAATGTGAATACACTATGTAGATAAAGTGAAAAAGAAAAACTCAATGATACCACAACATTTACTCCACTTAATGCAAATGAATCTATGTCATTTAATCGAGATATTTCAAATGAATACATATCGTTTTCAATATGGTCTTAATCCATCTGTCATGGATATCTTTAAACCATATCTAGTTAGATATGAGAATTCTCTAAGCGGTTTATGTGTGTGACCTCTTTTTGGTACATCTTTGTTAGAAGCTAATTCTAAAACATATTGAACTTTTAAATCCCATTCATATCAATGGGATAGCTATTGAAATCTATATATTTCAAGAGTTGTAACAGGGGTATCGAAACTATAAATATCTCCTGACTCTTATGAGAATGTGGAGGACTAGTGGATATGCATTCGGGTGTAATCCACCAGTACTTTCGAATACACTCATTTCTAGTAGATATTTCTAAATTAGGTAGCTTCGGAATTTTTTTTTTGGTTGGTAAATATGTCACTCTACCAAAGTCACATAATCCGATGTAAGCATGTTGATCTTCAAAATGCAACAAGATGTTGCCTGGATGGAGATCATTATGGGATATATTACAAGTGTGTAAAAATGGTATTGTTTGTAATAGGCCATTGATCAGCTTCCAAATGTTTGTTTTCACGGTTGTTATGTCTTCTTCTGTGTCCTTCACACCTTTGCTTTGTGGTACATCTAGGTATTCTTTCTAGCCACATGTCCAATGTACCACCATTCGAAAATTTGAAAATGAGGCACAGACTTTTGCTATGGTCTCTAGCTAAACCAAGTGGACTAATAATTCCACTATGCGTAAAAGATAACACTGTGGCTTTATTGATGGCTTCATTTTCTCGTGTTTGTATGTTAGCACCATGTAATTTGAATAGATTGGCTACAAATACTTCATTGTTTAATCTCGGGTGGGATATCTTGACTCTATGGATCATTCCATATTGTCCTTCCCCCATGAGCTGCATCTTCAAAAAGAATAGAGGAATATGGAAGCAAGCAAAGGTTGTTTGATATAATATGCCTCCCACTTGACAAGCAACTAACCTGGTTGATAAGAATAAAATAGACACGCATCCCCATTCACATGTACCATCATTGAACAATCATAACCATATTCCGTGTAAAATAAAACATGCATGGAAATGGAAAATTGGAACTTAATGTGACTGTGAATGATATGTACAAATCAGTTGGTGAGAATGTGGAGTTAATGATGTCTTATGAAGCCATGGAGATTCTTTAATGATTGATTTTCCTATTTAACTAAATATCTATGATACTGCTTACGAGTGTGTGTAGTACTAACATCATAATCAAGTATTTTCTCTGGAATTAAAATTTTAGCATCCTCTTCAAGTAAAGGAGGATCATCTAAAATATAGTGAATGGTAAAGTTCCTTTAAAGAATTTCAATAAAGCAATTATAAAATAATTATGTATATTCGAATGAGAGGATATATCTTATTTAAAAGTGTTCTCATTTATTTTTTGAATAATACAAAAAATTCCATAATAATGTGGTGCAAGTTTAACCTTTAGGATGTTGGGAAATGTTTTTCAAATGTCTTTTAATTATTGATGACGATACCAAGTCATTTTTGTTAAATTGTTTAGCCACTAATTTCCTATTAGAATTACACATGTAACATTCTTGACTCTTCTTAATGTGCTCATGAACGTCATGTAGTTTAGAAATATGATCTTGTGCAAAAGAATCAACCATAGGGGTATCAGTTTGATTGATAGTCATGGGATTGTGAAGCTTTTTTCCATAAGAAATCCATGTAGTGGTATGCATTGTGTTATTATATGCCAGTTGGAGTAAAGGAATTTTGTCATCCCAATTACTTGGATTATCTAAACATAACAATGTAATAAATCTAAAATAGTACAATTCGTAGCTTCACTTTGTCTGTTACTTCTTGATTTGATAGAATAACTTATGGAAAACCATGATGCACAAAAATAGATTTAATAAACAACTTAGCAGCTTGAGGTGTAGATAGAGTCCTTTTACAAGAAATGAAATATGCTTGTTTATTAAGCCTCTAAAAATTTGTCCAAACCATATCAGCATGAGATGAATTTTTAGGAAGACCAGTAATAAAATCCATAGAAATTTGTTCCCATGGTCCATTAGGTATGGGAAGTGGCATTAATAATCCAAATGCTTTACCATGATTTCATTTCACATGTTGACACATAATGCAATGGAAAACATATTGTGCAATATCCTTGTCCATATTTTACCAGAGTCTAAAATTTTTATTGAATGAAGCCCATTTGATGTGTCTTTCAAAAATCAATTGTTGATTTAATAAATGTTTAATAGCTTGTTGGTCTATTATGATTAGAATTTGCATAATAGCTTTGAGTTCCTTATCATATGTACTATATTTTTATTCACAAGGTTTAAGTTTCCTACTTTCAAATGCAATAGGATGATCATTTTGCATTAATACAGCACCTAAAACTAAACCACTAGCACCTCTAACTATATGGAAAGGTTGTGCAAAATCTAGCACTTGCAAAACAAGTGCCTGAGAAAGTGCATGTTTGAGTTTTTCAAAATATTGTTGTTGTGCTAATCCATATGCAAATTTTAACTTTTTCTTAACTAATAACATGAGTGGAAGTGTTAAATAAGAAAAACCTTTTAAAAAATTTCTATAAAAACTAGCTAATCCTAGAAAAGAGCATACATCATTTACAGATTGAGGTACATGCCATTCTTCAATTACTTTGATTTTCTTTGCATCGACATGAACACCTTGACTAGAAACAATATGTCCTAAATACTCTAACCTTTTTTTGAAAAAACTCTTTTTGCTTTTTAGGATTGGCATAAAGTTTCTTTCTACATAACAAATTACGGTTATTGCTAAATGCTTTGCATGATCATTTTCATTCTCACTCTAGACAAGTATATCATCAAAGAACACAAGAAAAAGAGCTTGGTAATCAAGGAAAATATTATTCATCATACGTGCAAATGTAGCAGATGCATCAATTGGAAAGTGCATCAATTGGACATAAAAACAGCCTTCTTGAATGGTGATTTGCAAGAAGAGGTGTATGTGAAGCAACCTCTTGGATTTTCTATGAAAGGCAAAGAGCATATGGTTTGTGGCTTGCATAAAGCCTTGTATGGTCTCAAGCAAGCTCCACGTGCATGGTATGACAAAATCCATAAGCACTTGATTGCTCTTGGCTTCAGATGTAGTCAAATTGAAAGCACACTCTATGTACGCAAAAATGGGGCTGATCTTACA
This sequence comes from Ceratopteris richardii, assembly GCA_020310875.1. Classification (NCBI taxonomy): domain Eukaryota; kingdom Viridiplantae; phylum Streptophyta; class Polypodiopsida; order Polypodiales; family Pteridaceae; genus Ceratopteris; species Ceratopteris richardii. The sequence continues at coordinate 75,045,915 of CM035413.1, forward strand.
ATGCTTGTTCTTTATGTCGATGACATACTCTTGACTGGGTCATGTGATGCAAAACTTGACATTCTTATGGCTGATTTGCAACATACTTTTGATGTCACTTATCTTGGTCTTTTGAGCTACTATCTTGGTATCCATTTTGTATCCGTTGAGGTGGGAATTGTTATGCATCAAGGAAATTATGTTGAAAAACTACTTCAGCGTTTTGCCTCTAAGGATTACAAGTCAATTTCCACACCAGTTGAGATAGGATTCAAGTTCTCAGTTGAGGATTCTAGTAATGCATTTGACACTTCTCTTTATCAGCGAGGTATGGGATGTCATATATATGCATGTAACACAAGGCCAGATATACAGTATGCAGTTTCCCAGTTGAGTCGATTCATGCATAGCCCTGGCACTAAGCATTGGCAAGCGGTGAAACGTGTGTTTAGATATCTTCGAGGAACTTTGAGCTTAGATCTCTTTTATGGCAGAGATGTTCAGCCATGCTTGCATGCTTTTATAGATAGTGATTGGGCTGGTTGTTATGATACTCGCGTGTCCACTAGTGGTAATTGATATTTCCTTGGAGACTCATGCATATCTTGGTTGAGTAAGAAGCAACCTACAGTGGTGACATCGAGTTGCGAAGCTGAGTACATGGCAGTTTTCACAGCTCCAGTGAAGTGTATATGGTTGAGACGCATATTGATGGATCTTTGCATGGAGATTGATGCTTCTTTACATATTCTCACTGATAGTCAGAGTGCTTTGGCTGTTGCACGAAACCCAGTGTTTCATGCACAAACCAAACATATTGAGGTGCACTAACAGTATGTGAGAGAGTGCCTTCATGTAGGAGATATTGATTTGGTATATGTGCCTACACAAGATAATGTGGTAGAGATATTCACCAAAGCTCTTCCATGGGAAAATTTTGAAGCTTTTCGCAAAGCTTTAGGATTGTTGCCTTGTGGGGGCTGATTTGTCACACCCTACATGTGTTCACATCATTTGCTCCAGGGGGTTTGTTACACTTATGTGTTCCTTGAGTAGCTTTGATGTGAACCTTTTCCCTATACATGGGCACTTTTTACTCTAGTGCTTGCTAGAGGTTTTTCCCCATGTTACCACATACTTGATACTCTTATATGTGGTAGTACTTTGTACTTAGGGATATTATTCAGCTCTTACTTCAGTTCAGTTCATCGTCAATAGAGAGAGCTATTCCATCCATCGTCTTCTCTATGTGTCTTGCTGCGTTTCTGCTCCTTGTGTGTGCTTCTCATATGTCTCTCACACTTCTACACACACCCCACAAGATACACTCTAGAGATGATTTGATGTTGTACAAAACCTGTTCTACACTTGCCAATGTGAATTTAAGGAACCTTAGTAGAGACCATTAGCTTCTCCAATATGCATCTAGAAACACTATGTGCTTCACAACATCATTCCAAAATGTTTATGCCAAAATAGATAACTTGCATGTACAAGGATTGTGAAGAAACCTTCTATTTTGGGATTGTAAGTGCTCAGTGTTTTGCTCAGAGCTCACAACCTGGTACGAATTGACTAGAGAGCTTTGCACACATCTATCAAGTGTATAGCTAACTAACAAAAATTATTTCATGAATTTAGAGGCACTATACACTGAGCAATGAGTTTAACAACTAAGGCATGTCATCCCAACATTTCAAAAGCAAGGTTATGTGTAGACATAGTCTACTTCATCAATACATATCTCACAATCTTCAGAACAAAATCTAATGAAACTCTCTATGTATATACTAGACACTTTACTCCAACTGTACCAAATTAAACTACATCAAATGCTCGAGTAAACACAAAGAAATTGCTTCTTCAAAATCACTAAAATAATGAAGAAGTGACACATAAAGTAGAGAGAAATGATCATGAAGAAATGTTTCAATTAGTAAGTAATAATGCACATATGATACATTTGAAATGTGGAGGACTAATCATACACAATTTGAGCTCAAGGTATGCCCATGTTGTAAGCTCAATAGCTCTCAATGATAGCTCATATCCCTACAACTAAAAACTAATGTTTTTATACACATACAAAGCTTTTTAGTTTTGAATTTTCCCACTCCTAAAAGTATTCCTACACTTTATGGGTGATTTGAAATGATTTCTTCACCAAGAAAGTTGGGGCTTGGATTCTCCTAAATCAATGAGATTCCATTTGCATTCTCTTTTAAAATTATTAAAGCTACTTAAGTGAAAATACCTAGCATGTGTTCACAAATTCTTTCTCATGTGAGTTGAAGAATGCAAGGGTGTAGTCTTAAATGTTTGTTCAATCACTTAGGCTTTCCAACTGTACCAATAGCTCCCCTTCAAGCCAAAGATGGTTGAATCTTTAGTCCATTAGAATGTTTTGCAAACCAATCATAGATTTGAACCTACTCAAAATCCTTCCATCCAATGACTTTGTCATCATATCTCCACGTTGTTGACATATAGATACATATGAGAGTTGCATCCTAGGTTGCATTATTCTTTATTCGACAATTCGTTTATTCATGAATTATTATGGAATTTTACGGCAAACTCTTATTGTTCGACCGAATTATTCAATGACACAGCTTATTCAGACATGCCCGAATAGTTTTTGCATGGTAATTCGACAGTTTTCAATCGAAAACGCTTTCGATCTAAAAAAAATTTCCATAAAAAAATTTGATCGAATAATATTTTATAAAACAGTAGAACTAGACTCATTTTTTCATAAAAGCTACTTTGTTCTTTACAAACTTAAAGTGTCATAGAGAGAACATGGTATAAATTTTTGCTATATTAAAGTGTTGAAACTATTGTGATTGTTTGACTCAACATTGATTCCTACTTCACAATAGTATATGTATGTGAATTTAAAATCTATTATGATTGATTCTTACTGATTTTTCATAAAAACTACTTTGTTCTTTACGGACTTAAAGTGTCATAGAGAGACCACGGTATAATTTTTTGCTATAAATATTAAATAATTTAAACTATTGTGATTGTTTGACTCAATGTTGATTCTTACTTCGCAATAGTATGTGTAAATGTATGCGCATATGATTAGGAATTTAAAATCTATTGTGATTGTCTGATATAACATTGATTCTTACTTCACCAGGATATGTGTAAATGTATGTGCATATGATCAGGAATTTAAAATCTATTGTGACAGATTAAATTTATTATTGAAAGATGTAGGTAGATTATGTTTGACTCAACATCGATTCTTACTTCATAATACTATATAGATGTGTGTGTATGAGTATGTGTATGCATATGAGTGTATAATTGTGAATGAAAAATCTATTGTGATTGTTTGACTCGATTGATTCTTACTTCACAATAGTTTGTGTTAATGTTTGTGCATATATCTTGAAATTTAAAATCTATTGAGATCGTTTGATACAACATTGATGCTCACTTCAAAATATTATGTGTAAGCGTATGTTCATATGATTCGGAATTTAAAATCTATTCTGGTACATTAAAATTATTATTGAAAGATATAGATAGTTTATGTTTGAATCAACATTGAGATTTACTTCATAATAGTATAGGTATGTATGTGTATGAGTATGTGTATGCATTTGAATGTATAATTGTGAATGAAAACTCTATTATGATTGTCTAACTCAATATTGATAGTGGTATATGGGTATATTTTGCAAGTTATGAAAATAAATGTAAATCTCAAGGTATCACATAAAAAAGATTCAAAATCATGAGTAGTTCACAACACTTTCGAAGTAGCCCAAGTGTAGAGCAAGAACGAGTAGATGCATCCATGACAATAAAGGATCATCAGGATATTTGTACTCAAGCCTCTCAAACTGTTTTTGAGAATAAGCAAGATACACGTACTCCATTTTCTCCAACTACATCATAAAAGAGTGGAGTTCGTGAATGTAGTAAAACCAGTGGATCTAATACTTTGTTACCATGCTTTGTCTGTAATAAATCACAAAATACTATACATGTAGCTTTTGTAAAGCAAGACTGTCCCGAGTTTCATCTTAAATGGACTCAAGCATTCTTAGCATGTGGGATTCCTTTCAATGTTATTCATAATCCCATTGTCAAAGATGCTTTTATGTCAACTGCATGAAAAGGTTTCACCATGCCAGATTATAAAAAAAATGTGAATAGAGTATGTAGATAAAGTGAAAAAAAAAACTCAATGATACCACAACATTTACTCCACTTAATGCAAATGAATTTATGTCATTTAATCGAGATAGTTCAAATGAATACATATCGTTTTCAATATGGTCTTAATCCATCTGTCATGGATATCTTTAAACCATATCTAGTTAGATATGAGAATTCTCTAAGCGGTTTATGTGTGTGACCTCTTTTTGGTACATCTTTGTTAGAAGCTAATTCTAAAACATATTGAACTTTTAAATCCCATTCGTATCAATGGGATAGCTATTGAAATCTATATATTTCAAGAGTTGTAACAGGGGTATCGAAACTATAAATATCTCCTTACTCTTATGAGAATGTGGAGGACTAGTGGATATGCATTCATAATCCACTAGTACTTTCGAATCCACTCATTTCTAGTAGATATTTCTAAACTAGGTAGCTTCGGAAGTTTTTTTTTGGTTGGTAAATATGTCACTCTACCAAAGTCACATAATCCGACGTAAGCATGTTGATCTTCAAAATGCAACAAGATGTTGCCTGGATGGAGATCATTATGGGATATATTACAAGTGTGTAAAAATGGTATTGTTTGTAATAGGCCATTGATCAGCTTCCAAATGTTTGTTTTCACGGTTGTTATGTCTTCTTCTGTGTCCTTCACACCTTTGCTTTGTGGTACATCTAGGTATTCTTTCTTCATTCTTTCTAGCCACATGTCCAATGTACCACCATTCGAAAATTTGAAAATGAGGCACAGACTTTTGATATGGTCTCTAGCTAAACCAAGTGGACTAATAATTCCACTATGCGTAAAAGATAACATTGTGGCTTTATTGATGGCTTCATTTTCTCGTGTTAGTATGTTAGCACCATGTAATTTGAATAGCTTGGCTACAAATACTTCATTGTTTAATCTCGGGTGGGATATCTTGACTCTATGGATCATTCCATATTGTCCTTCCCCCATGAGCTGCATCTTCAAAAAGAATAGAGGAATATGGAAGCAAGCAAAGGTTGTTTGATATAATATGCCTCCCACTTGACAAGCAACTAACCTGGTTGATAAGAATAAAATAGACACGCATCCCCATTCACATGTACCATCATTGAACAATCATAACCATATTCCGTGTAAAATAAAACATGCATGGAAATGGAAAATTGGAACTTAATGTGACTGTGAATGATATGTACAAATCAGTTGGTGAGAATGTGGAGTTAATGATGTCTTATGAAGCCATGGAGATTCTTTAATGATTGATTTTCATATTTAACTAAATATCTATGATACTGCTTACGAGTGTGTGTAGTACTAACATCATAATCAAGTATTTTCTCTGGAATTAAAATTTTAGCATCCTCTTCAAGTAAAGGAGGATCATCTAAAATATAGTGAATGGTAAAGTTCCTTTAAAGAATTTCAATAAAGCAATTATAAAATAATTATGTATATTCGAATGAGAGGATATATCTTATTTAAAAGTGTTCTCATTTATTTTTTGAATAATACAAAAAATTCCATAATAATGTGGTGCAAGTTTAACCTTTAGGATGTTGGGAAATGTTTTTCAAATGTCTTTTAATTATTGATGACCATACCAAGTCATTTTTGTTAAATTGTTTAGCCACTAATTTCCTATTAGCATTACACATGTAACATTCTTGACTCTTCTTAATGTGCTTATGAACGTCATGTAGTTTAGAAATATGATCTTGTGCAAAAGAATCAACCATAGGGTATCAGTTTGATTGATAGTCATGGGATTGTGATACTTTTTTCCATAAGAAATCCATGTAGTGGTATGCATTGTGTTATTATATGCCAGTTGGAGTAAAGGAATTTTGTCATCCCAATTACTTGGATTATCTAAACATAACAATGTAATAAATCTAAAATAGTACAATTCGTAGCTTCACTTTGTCTGTTACTTCTCGATTTGATAGAATAACTTTTGGAAAACCATGATGCACAAAAATAGATTTAATAAACAACTTAGCAGCTTGAGGTGTAGATAGAGTCCTTTTACAAGGAATGAAATATGCTTGTTTATTAAGCCTCTAAAAATTTGTCCAAACCATATCAGTATGAGATGAGTTTTTAGGAAGACCAGTAATAAAATCCATAGAAATTTGTTCCCATGGTCCATTAGGTATGGGAAGTGGCATTAATAATCCAAATGCTTTACCATGATTTCATTTCACATGTTGACACATAATGCAATGGAAAACATATTGTGCAATATCCTTGTCCATATTTTACCAGAGTCTAAAATTTTTATTGAATGAAGCCCATTTGATGTGTCTTTCAAAAATCAATTGTTGATTTAATAAATGTTTAATAGCTTGTTGGTCTATTATGATTAGAATTTGCATAATAGCTTTGAGTTCCTTATCATATGTACTATATTTTTATTCACAAGGTTTAAGTTTCCTACTTTCAAATGCAATAGGATGATCATTTTGCATTAATACAGCACCTAAAACTAAACCACTAGCACCTCTAACTATATGGAAAGGTTGTGCAAAATCTAGCAATTGCAAAACAAGTGCATGAGAAAGTGCATGTTTGAGTTTTTCAAAAGATTGTTGTTGTGCTAATCCATATGCAAATTTTAACTTTTTCTTAACTAATAACATGAGTGGAAGTGTTAAATAAGAAAAACCTTTTAAAAAATTTCTATAAAAACTAGCTAATCCTAGAAAAGAGCATACATCATTTACAGATTGAGGTACATGCCATTCTTCAATTACTTTGATTTTCTTTGCATCGACATGAACACCTTGACTAGAAACAATATGTCCTAAATACTCTAACCTTTTTTTGAAAAAACTCTTTTTGCTTTTTAGGATTGGCATAAAGTTTCTTTCTACATAACAAATTACGGTTATTGCTAAATGCTTTGCATGATCATTTTCATTCTCGCTCTAGACAAGTATATCATCAAAGAACACAAGAAAAAAAGCTTGGTAATCAAGGAAAATATTATTCATCATACGTGCAAATGTAGCAGATGCATCAATTGGAGAGTGCATCAATTGGACATAAAAACAGCCTTCTTGAATGGTGATTTGCAAGAAGAGGTGTATGTGAAGCAACCTCTTGGATTTTGTATGAAAGGTAAAGAGCATATGGTTTGTGGCTTGCATAAAGCATTGTATGGTCTCAAGCAAGCTCCACGTGCATGGTATGACAAAATCCATAAGCACTTGATTGCTCTTGGCTTCACATGTAGTCAAATTGAAAGCACACTCTATGTACGCAAAAATGGGGCTGATCTTACAATGCTTGTTCTTTATGTCGATGACATACTCTTGACTGGGTCATGTGATGCAAAACTTGACATTCTTATGGCTGATTTGCAACATACTTTTGATGTCACTTATCTTGGTCTTTTGAGCTACTATCTTGGCATCCAGTTTGTATCCGTTGAGGTGGGAATTGTTATGCATCAAGGAAATTATGTTGAAAAACTACTTCAGCATTTTGCCTCTAAGGATTACAAGTCAGTTTCCACACCAGTTGAGATAGGATTCAAGTTCTCAGTTGAGGATTCCAGTAATGCATTTGACACTTCTCTTTATCAGCAAGCTATGGGATGTCTTATATATGCATGTAACACAAGGCCAGATATACAGTATGCAGTTTCCCAGTTGAGTCGATTCATGCATAGCCCTGGCACTAAGCATTGGCAAGCGGTGAAACGTGTGTTTAGATATCTTCGAGGAACTTTGAGCTTAGGTCTCTTTTATGGCAGAGATGTTCAGCCATGCTTGCATGCTTTTATAGATAGTGATTGGGCTGGTTGTTATGATACTCGCGTGTCCACTAGTGGTAATTGATATTTCCTTGGAGACTCATGCATATCTTGGTTGAGTAAGAAGCAACCTACAGTGGTGACATCGAGTTGGGAAGCTGAGTACATGGAAGTTTTCACAGCTCCAGTGAAGTGTATATAGTTGAGACGCATATTGATGGATCTTTGCATGGAGATTGATGCTTCTTCACATATTCTCACTGATAGTCAGAGTGCTTTGGCTGTTGCACGAAACCCAGTGTTTCATGCACAAACCAAACATATTGAGGTGCACTAACAGTATGTGAGAGAGTGCCTTCATGCAGGAGATATTGATTTGGTATATGTGCCTACACAAGATAATGTGGCAGAAATATTCACCAAAGCTCTTCCATTGGGAATTTTGAAGCTTTTCGCAAAGCTTTAGGATTGTTGCCTTGTGGGGGTTGATTTGTCACACCCTATATGTGTTCACATCATTTGCTCCAGGGGGTTTGTTACACTTATGTGTTCCTTGAGTAGCTTTGATGTGAACCTTTTCCCTATACATGGGCACTTTTTACTCTAGTGCTTGCTAGAGGTTTTTCCCCATGTTACCACATACTTGATACTCTTATATGTGGTAGTACTTTGTACTTAGGGATATTATTTAGCTCTTACTTCAGTTCAGTTCATCGTCAATAGAGGGAGCTATTCCAGCCATCGTCTTCTCTGTGTGTCTTGCTGCGTTTCTGCTCCTTGTGTGTGCTTCTCATATCTCTCTCACACTTCTACACACACCCCACAAGATACACTCTAGAGATGATTTGATGTTGTACAAAACCTATTCTACACTTGCCAATGTGAATTTAAGGAACCTTAGTAGAGACCATTAGCTAGTTAGATATGAGAATTCTCTAAGCGGTTTATGTGTGTGACCTCTTTTTGGTACATCTTTGTTAGAAGCTAATTCTAAAACATATTGAACTTTTAAATCCCATTCGTATCAATGGGATAGCTATTGAAATCTATATATTTCAAGAGTTGTAACAGGAGTATCGAAACTATAAATATCTCCTGACTCTTATGAGAATGTGGAGGACTAGTGGATATGCATTCGGGTGTAATCCACCAGTACTTTCGAATCCACTCATTTCTAGTAGATATTTCTAAATTAGGTAGCTTCGGATTTTTTTTTTTGGTTGGTAAATATGTCACTCTACCAAAGTCACATAATCCGATGTAAGCATGTTGATTTTCAAAATGCAACAAGATGTTGCCTGGAGGGAGATCATTATGGGATATATTATAAGTGTGTAAAAATGGTATTGTTTGTAATAGGCCATTGATCAGCTTCCAAATGTTTGTTTTCACGGTTGTTATGTCTTCTTCTGTGTCCTTCACACCTTTGCTTTGTGGTACGTCTAGGTATTCCTTCTTCATTCTTTCTAGCCACATGTCCAATGTACCACCATTTGAAAATTTGAAAATGAGGCACAGACTTTTGCTATGGTCTCTAGCTAAACCAAGTGGACTAATAATTCCACTATGCATAAAAGATAACACTGTGGCTTTATTGATGGCTTCATTTTCTCGTGTTTGTATGTTAGCACCATGTAATTTGAATAGCTTGGCTACAAATACTTCAGTGTTGATTCTCGGGTGGGATATCTTGACTCTATGGATCATTCCATATTGTCCTTCCCCCACAAGCTGCATCTTCAAAAAGAATAGAGGAATATGGAAGCAAGCAAAGGTTGTTTGATATAATATGCCTCCCACTTGACAAGCAACTAACCTGGTTGATAAGAATAAAATAGACACGCATCCCCATTCACATGTACCATCATTGAACAATCATAACCATATTCCGTGTAAAATAAAACATGCATGGAAATGGAAAATTGGAACTTAATGTGACTGTGAATGATATGTACAAATCAATTGGTGAGAATGTGGAGTTAATGATGTCTTATGAAGCCATGGAGATTCTTTAATGATTGATTTTCATATTTAACTAAATATCTATGATACTGCTTACGAGTGTGTGTAGTACTAACATCATAATCAAGTATTTTCTCTGGAATTAAAATTTTAGCATCCTCTTCAAGTAAAGGAGGATCATCTAAAATATAGTGAATGGTAAAGTTCCTTTAAAGAATTTCAATAAAGCAATTATAAAATAATTATGTATATTTGAATGAGAGGATATATCTTATTTAAAAGTGTTCTCATTTATTTTTTGAATAATACAAAAAATTATATAATAATGTGGTGCAAGTTTAACCTTTAGGATGTTGGGAAATGTTTCTCAAATGTCTTTTAATTATTGATGACCATACCAAGTCATTTTTGTTAAATTGTTTAGCCACTAATTTCCTATTAGCATTACACATGTAACATTCTTGACTCTTCTTAATGTGCTCATGAACCTCATGTAGTTTAGAAATATGATCTTGCGCAAAAGAATCAACCATAGGGGTATCAGTTTGATTGATAGTCATGGGATTGTGAAGCTTTTTTCCATAAGAAATCCATGTAGTGGTATGCATTGTGTTATTATATGCCAGTTGGAGTAAAGGAATCTTGTCATCCCAATTACTTGGATTATCTAAACATAACAATGTAATAAATCTAAAATAGTACAATTCGTAGCTTCACTTTGTCTGTTACTTCTCGATTTGATAGAATAACTTTTGGAAAACCATGATGCACAAAAATAGATTTAATAAACAACTTAGCAGCTTGAGGTGTAGATAGAGTCTTTTACAGGGAATGAAATATGCTTGTTTATTAAGCCTCTAAAAATTTGTCCAAACCATATCAGTATGAGATGAATTTTTAGGAAGACCAGTAATAAAATCCATAGAAATTTGTTCCCATGGTCCATTAGGTATGGGAAGTGGCATTAATAATCCAAATGCTTTACCATGATTTCATTTCACATGTTGACACATAATGCAATGGAAAACATATTGTGCAATATCCTTGTCCATATTTTACCAGAGCCTAAAATTTTTATTGAATGAAGCCCATTTTATGTGTCTTTCAAAAATCAATTGTTGATTTAATAAATGTTTAATAGCTTGTTGGTCTATTATGATTAGAATTTGCATAATAGCTTTGAGTTCCTTATCATATGTACTATATTTTTATTCACAAGGTTTAAGTTTCCTACTTTCAAATGCAATAGGATGATCATTTTGCATTAATACAGCACCTAAAACTAAACCACTAGCACCTCTAACTATATGGAAAGGTTGTGCAAAATCTAGCAATTGCAAAACAAGTGCATGAGAAAGTGCATGTTTGAGTTTTTCAAAAGATTGTTGTTGTGCTAATCCATATGCAAATTTTAACTTTTTCTTAACTAATAACATGAGTGGAAGTGTTAAATAAGACAAACCTTTTAAAAAAATTCTATAAAAACTAGCTAATCTTAGAAAAGAGCATACATCATTTACAGATTGAGGTACATGCCATTCTTCAATTACTTTGATTTTCTTTGGATCGACATGAACACCTTGACTAGAAACAATATGTCCTAAATACTCTAACCTTTTTTTGAAAAAACTCTTATTTCTTTTTAGGATTGGCATAAAGTTTCTTTCTACATAACAAATTACGGTTATTGCTAAATGCTTTGCATGATCATTTTCATTCTCACTCTAGACAAGTATATCATCAAAGAAAACAAGAAAAAAAGCTTGGTAATCAAGGAAAATATTATTCATCATACGTGCAAATGTAGCAGATGCATTGGTGAGTCCTAAACACATTACCATGAATTCCAATGACCTACTTGAGTTCTAAAGGTAGTCTTATGAATATCATTTTTTTTTAATTCATATCTAATGATACACAAATTTAAGATCAGTTTTGCTAAAGATACATGTTCCTTGAAATCTATCTAGCAAATCATCTATCCTAGGAGTAGGATATTGTTTTTAATTGTGATGTTAGTGAGTGCTCTATAGTCAATGTACATCCTATAAATCTTGTTCTTCTCCTTAACTAAGAGAACAAGTGCTCTAAAGGGAGAAGAACTAGGCCTTGTAAGTCCTTTGTGGAGTAGATCCTTAACTTTATTAGCTATTTCTTTTTTATGTAACGGTCCATGCCTGCAAGGTGCTTTATGGGGAGGAGAACTAACAAGAATCAATTCTATACTATGGTTAAGAGATCCCCTAGAGGATTAGAGACTAGAAGGAAAATCATTCACAATGAGTCCTAGGTCTTCATTTGCAACTTGTGAAGGAAATGCACGAGACATTATGGGAGGTCATAAAGGATTTTTTTGGAACATATGAAAACATTAGAAATACCTATTATTGGCCTAAGATGTATGTTGACATCAGTAGCTATGTTTCTACATGTTCTACTTATCAACTTCATTCATCATTCAAACACATAGATCCTTTGCATCCTACTTATCCACCTTATATTCACTACAAGTGGGTAGTAGATCTTCTAACTATGCCTAAAGATATTGACAAAATGCATTACATTGTACTTGCAAGAGAGGACTTAACTAATCATGTAGAGGGATATGCACTTTGATCTAAGACCACATACAATGTCTAAAAATTATTGCTTGAAGATGTCATAATTTGATTTGGGTGCATAGAGAAATTCATTGCCCATCGTGGAGAATTAGATGCGAGAGAAGCTAAAGAATTCTTTGAACAACATGTGATTAATTTGTCTCTCACTATTGCATATACTCTAGAGGCCAATGGTAGAATAGAGAGTGGGCATCCACCTATTGTGAAAGCCATATCTAAAGCATGTAATGATGACATTAAACAACGGCCTAGATTCTTACCTTTTGCACTTTGAGGAGATAGAATGACATGCACACATACCACTAAGTATATGTCTACTAACCTCATGTACTATAAAAAAGGTTTGTTTCCAGAAACTCATCAATTGCGTCCTTAGCCAATTGAAGCAGGACATTTGAATCTTAATTTGATGTAGGCAAAAAGTTCAATCAATGGTGGTTTGGGCCGTATATTGTATCAAAAGTCAACAACAATAGTACATGTGCTCTTTGTGAATTAAATGGTGTTGCTTTAAAATCTTTGATTGCAGGTAAAAGGATAAAGCTATTCAAGAAACATGATAATGACGAGTACATTTTAGATGAGGATAGTGAAGAAGATGACAACAACAAGGCTGATTCATAAACAGGAGTATCCATGGAAAAGAAAGTAGATAAAAAAAGAAAAAATAAATAGTAAATTAAAAGAAAATAAATAAAACATATCATTTTTTTTCAAGTTCATGTTGCTTTTTTTTCAAGTTTATTCCACCTTTTTCCCATTCATGCTTGTTTCCAACTTTACTTCATGCATGTTTCTTTTTTAATATTTGCATTGCATTGTATATCCACATTACTTGCATTAAAAGGGGAAAATGATGATTTCTCTACTTGTTGTGTAACATTGTATCTAAGTAATAATGTATCTACTAAGAAATCGGCTATAATTTAGGACTATGGAGAGATAGGGCATGTAGATTTGGAGGTCTATTTTGGTAACATGACTTTCATATATAAACATGCATATGGATATTGTATCAAAAGCATAATTGTTGAAGTCCTAGCTCCTGCTACTGCATGTTACTACATCCTTATACCACCTCACAACACTTGTATTAGAGTTTAAATGACTGTTCTCCATCATCCAAAATGGTTGTACCTTGTATCGGGATTTAATTTTTCCTTGTCATCAAAACAAAAAAGAGATAAGCTACTACATGTTATCATTTATACTTCTTCCACCCCAAAAAAGTGAGCATAACCATAAGGTCACCTAATCATCATGAAAAACAAAAAGAGAGAGAGCGAGAGAGAGAGAGATAGCAAACGAAAGGAAGCTAAGGAGGCATACAAGAATAAAGCACCAGCTATATAGGTAGATTTATGCATTAGTGGAGTTTAATTAGATTTCATTGTTTGTAAGTAGAGAAAGAGCATGTTCATAGTTATGTTAGGAAAGAAGTTGATCTAAAATAAGTTAAAGATGAAAGATGTCTCTTGAAAATCCTAAATCTTTGTTTATAATTGTATTTAAGGTAGAGTGCTTTATGAAAACCGTACAAATTTTTCTTCAAGATGAGAGGAACTCATGCCTAAAATGACTCAATACATTCACTTCCACTTCATATTGATGCTCGTTTGTTTTCTTTCTTTACATGTTGTCAATGTTGCTTGTTCATTTGCATATATGTTGCATATTTGTTCATGCATATTCATGCTGCTTGTTTGAATTATTTCTTTCATGCAAATTTTGCTTCATGTCACATTGCCTACTCATTTTCTCCATTTAATCAGTTTTTTCTTCCATGTTTCTTATTTTGCCTATATAAGAATCTGATGCTTGGAAACTTTTGTTGTTCAGAGAGACTAGAGTGGTGCTTCTAAAGGAATCTGAGGTTTAGTGGGGGTGAATGTTGTCGAGATTTTTCCCCTCTTTCATTCATGAAGGCCTATAGGAAACACAATCAGTGAAGGTAGCCAAAATTTGCTGAGAAGTCCAAGCTGCGTGAAGGATGTCAAACGCACATCAGATGCTAATTTTGGAAGAAATCAAGACAATCTAGGGTAGCAGTCAAAGCTGGTCAAATTTTGGAAATTAGGGCAAAATATTCAATGTGACCGAGCCATATGAAAATTCATATACTTGTAAAGACTATCAAAGTTAGTATAAACCCTGAATTTGACATGTAAATGGATTTTCTAGCACATTGATATGTCATGTGCATTTTGTAGAAATGTATTTTTTTCCACTTAGACCCTACAAAATCTTGTATAGATTTTTTCTTAGCCATATGGTTTGGCGTGTATAAATATCATACATGGATACATATTTTTATAAATTTTCAAGAGCTATTAGAGCTTCCTAGACACCTTAATGCCACCTTGCAAACTTCTAAATGTAGTCAAACTTGTATAAGGGAGATTCAAATGGAATTTTTTTTCTGCATATTCCTAAAGCATAGCATTCAGAACATAGCCCTCCAAATTTTCATCTTCATCAAAGGATATTTGGAGGGTCAAAGAGCACAAAATCCAGTTTTCAAGGGCACTGCAATTTCCTAGAATAAGCAAATTGAAGGCCCGAAGGCCTACCACATGGAAAATAATGATTGAACCATGTTGTATGGTCAAGATGAGCTCACATTCAAGGGTGGAGATGCAATAAACCTTCAAGAAAGCAAGATCCACGAGTCCATTTCATCATATAAGATTCTTTTTCGTCACATGATACTTCTATTGGTGTGAATCTCCTTTGGGAAGGATGCCACATGGCATCACATGGGATAATACACCATGTATTGGTAGAAGATTAAGAAGAGTTTCTTTTATGTGAGACTCATTTAGGAGAACAAGCTCGGGCATGGATGGGAAGACAGAACTGGAGAACATCTATGTGTGATGCTCACGAAGTCGTGCAGATCAAAAGGAGAACCATGGGTCCATGATCGGGACAAAAAGGTTAGACAATATTGGTATCAGAGCGGGTGGTGTCTTGAATTGGGAGACTTCAAGTAGATGTGGAGGCAAGACTTGAATCGTCGCCACTCCATTCAATAGGAAGACAGCCTAACCAAGACACCAAGCTTCATTGGACGTCAAATTTTTGTGCACTTTTTGTATAACAGTAATGACAATGGTAGAGAGCTCCTCACAAGGCGTAAGGAGGACATCAAAGCTTTAGACAACTAAAGTTATCTCCTCACAAGGCCTATGATGCAAAACGGGATACCATGAGAGGAAGAGGAAAAAAATATGTCCTCCTCATCCATGTACAATGATCAAGAGGAGTTTTATTGACACACTCATTGCAAGGGATTTCCCGAGAAGGAGAGATACTACCTCAAGCACGTATGAGATTTTTTGGTTATTTTTAGGAGTGAATTATAGTAACACTCCAGTTTTGGTAAAAGAAAGGATGGGCTATAGGAAAAGTTCTTTGTGGGAAACTTGTTCCCGAACCTATTACTCAAGTGTTGTTAGTATAACGGTGAGCAGTGTCCAAACAGTTGGTGACCACGATGGGATGGTGTTCTAGCTAAGGAAGTGCTAACAAAAGTTTCATGTCGTTGTGGAGCAGAAAGGAGTATCACGCAACAAATTACCATCATGAACATTTAGAGGAATTTGTTCAATAGATTGTAAAAGGTTTAAAGGATATTCCTCTTTTGGAGGCAGTGAACATGCCAGAGGAATTGATATACTAGGTAGAACAAGGAGTCATCCCCCCTCGATTATCACAGGATTGCGTAGCTACGTGGAAGGAGGAGAAGCTAGTGAAAATAGCGGGGCATAGGGAAGGTGAAAAACTCGACCAGCAAAACCTTCCATAGGAATACCTTGAGGAAGATCGTTCCAGCGGCAGAAGTCATTCCCACCGCCTAGCCTTGAATCTAGCTCTCATTCTGGTGCCGCAACCCGAATTGTGGGATCCGATGGCACAGTGATATCAGCTGCCAAGATTGAATTACACAGACTTTCATGGTAAAGCAGGGGAAGATCCTGATGTGCATATACGAACGTTCGAAAACTAGTACAATTGCAACGAGAGACATTTGCAGAATGACGATCATAAATTATAGGTATTTCAGGCCACCTTGCATGGAAATGCAATTAATTGGCTCATTGAGTTCCCGTCCGATCATTTTATTACATATGATGCATTGAAAGAAGCATTCGTAGCACGATTTTGGATGGCCAAAAGTATTTCAGAATTATATACCACTCTGCAATATATGGTCCAGAAGAGTTCGGTAGACCTCTACACAAAAGAACTTTGATCTATTATGAGGCAGTGTTCGGATGACAGTTGTCCCTCGGAAGAATTACTTCTCCAGTTTTTGTGGACAGCTTGCAACCATTAATAAAGGAAAAGATTTATGTCTTTACACTCGATCAGAGCCGTACACTGGACTAGGTTATTGAATTAGCCACTCATATGGACAAAAAAATGGGATTGGCAAACATGGGGATGGTCAGAAGTGAAATCGAAGGGAAACAGCCCCTGAACTCGGTTCAACAGTTGTACTGTTTGCGTTGTCAAAACCCAGCACATATCATAGTAGATTGTGCTCTAAATCAATTATATTGTCCAATCTACAACATGCATAATCACAATTTGGATAATTGCAGATTCAATTCAAAGAGCAGTTGGTAGCTTCTGCACAAGTTGAGACCCAGAAGTGGAAAGGGGATGTAAGAGATTTTAAACACTCTGTTTAGCCCGGACCGTGGCAGGATAGACAACATATACACAATACAGGAGCCTCAGAGTACTCTGAAAGAATGCAGACCCTAGAAGATATTACAGATAGAATTTTAATGATTTCGGTAGAGGACGACGATTCCATCAGCGTGGTCCAAACAATTCTAGTAACTGCCCCATTGAGTGTCAGTTCTGTTTACAGTTTGGACATCGTAGGTGGGAATGAGAAGAAGCCAAAAAATACGATCAAAGGAAGCAAGAGGTGAAACTAAAAGCCCCAAGGGCTAACATGGTCTCCATAGAATACACTAAACTAGACATTGCAGTTGTTACACACTCGCAGAATGAATATTCCACCCTACCGGATCCCTATATAGCGATTCTGAAAGAACAAAAGCAACATTCAAAAACATTTGTACGATGGGCTCAAGATTATCTACCCCATTTTGTTAATCCAAAAACAATTCCTTTTGCAGTAGATGATCGAATTCAACAGTCTCGGGGATGTCAAGCAACGGAGCCTTCAGGAAATCTTGTTGCGGAGTCTTCTAGCAATTTTTCGCAAGTTGTGGACTTTGGAATTACGGATTTTCAAGAAGGGATGAACAGTCAAAACAAGAATGGAATGCAGGTCAACTCGAACTCATACTCATATTCATCATCAACTAATTACAATATATCTTCTAATTACTAGCTCACAAGTTCAACAACAACCACAAAATGAGCTCTCTAGCTCTATTTATAGTTTCTGCCTAGTTTTGACCCGTTTCACATCTGTTGATCGACATAGTTAAAAAATCGGTTCTACACCTAATTTGAGGTACCTAACGACTTCCAAAAATTATGAAAATTGGTATGAGCTTCCTACTTAGACTCCTCAAGCTTGATGACTCGTTGGCTTGCACAAAATGGAATCGCACATGCGATAGTTAGATGTATCTACAATATATTACATTCTCTTAGTGATAAAAATCACTCTTGGGTTATGAAGTAATCTATGTGCTTCCTCTATGTCTATGAAGGGATCCTGTGATTGGTCCTTTTCCTTGAACACTCCTCTCCTCCTCATTTCTATTGTCCTTGATAGAACCTGATGGTGCATGGGTAATATAGTTATGTAGAAGGTTTGTCACTTGGGTATGTTCTATGATTCGAATTCCCCTAATAAGGTTGCATTCTAGCTTCTCCCAATCGATGGGCCTGGTTCTTCTGGAGGTGGCATCTGATAATGCTTGAAATACATTATGTGTTTGCATGAAAACAAATGAAGCAAATGAGTGGGTCAACTAATAAATACTTCTGAGTGGTACTCTCAGAAGCCAGTAGTGAACATGTCTTCAAATGTCTGCTTGTAGCAGGCGGGCATATTTTTCAGTCTACAATGCGATGCATAGCATACTTTGAGTGAAGGTGTCATGCTCGTGTCATATAATAAATCCAAGTTGCCATGTTCAAATCCTGGTGTGTTCACCATTGGAGCCTTGACACACCAAAATGTCTTGAAGACCATCTACATCATATCAAAAATTTTCTTGGTCATTTGCATGACAACATCAGTCATTCGATGCAGGCAGGGTAACCAATGATGAATACTAGCCATCATATATTCCACGGTAGAAGTGTTATTCCGGGGAGGTGCGAGATAGGGGTAGTTGAGCGAGTCTTTACATTGGTGATTGTTCTGAACTTTTATAGCGAAGGCCTTCTAGGTGCGGCTTCTAGGAACCATTCCATAGCACGGGTTGTATTTTAAGTGGGTGGGTGCATGCATCCACGTGTGCATCATTTCTAGGCATTATTGAAGTAAGTCCACCTTCAATGTTGGTTGATAGATATGAAACCTTTTCACTTTCATGGTACATCATCCAGCTCGAATTGAGTGGCATGCATTGGGCGCTTCTTAGTGATGCTCTCAATCTCCAAATTGTATTCCTTGAGCAAGAGGAAGTAAGGTTTATACTAAAGCTCACTAGTCATAATATGTCATCATGATGCTATAGTAGCAAAATACAGAGACTTCAAAATAAACTCTTCAATGTTGGCCATCGCATGTAATTGTGCATCAACTCACGCTTAATGTGTTTTGCCGAGCTCTTCAACCATTTTTAACCATGTCGGAGGAGGTAAGTCGTATGTATTGTGGCCTTCTGCTAACGAGCGGCCTCC
This sequence comes from Ceratopteris richardii, assembly GCA_020310875.1. NCBI lineage: Eukaryota > Viridiplantae > Streptophyta > Polypodiopsida > Polypodiales > Pteridaceae > Ceratopteris > Ceratopteris richardii. The sequence goes on from CM035413.1 coordinate 75,065,257, forward strand.
AAACATGGGCAATGGTACATACTCTTCTTCAAATGTTTCATCAACTAGTATGGGTATTGTCTCATTGGGTTCGGGCAAGTCTGGTAGAGAGTCCAGTCAAGGGAGTTCCGTCATGTTGGATACTTGGGTCTGCAATTCTTGTACTTTTATGTGTAGCATGTTCAATTTGTCAAGGAGGGTTGGTGGGGTGACTTCCTACACAATGGTAGGCCTTAATGAATCCTTTAACAACATTTCTTATTTGTCTCCCTAAGTGTTCAAAATTCTTCTTGTAATCGGTCGTAATCTTCTAGCACCCGTGCATGGTCTTCCAAGAGAATTTGCATTTTCTCTAGAGGAACAACTTAAAAATGAGAGGAGCTGATAGGGGTCTCTGGATTATCCAAGTGAGCCTCAAAGTGCTCGTGGATTTGTTGTTGGAGTCATTGATTTTCTTCCTTGGTTGCATTGAGATGCCTTTCAAGGAGTGCCATGTTGTGTGATAATTAAGCATTGCGCATTAAATAGACATCTAACTACGATTCGACTTCTTTGATGTGTTCCTCTACTTGTGCCTTGAGAGTGTGTTGTTGTTCTTGATGCTCTGCTTCCAAGGTTTGATAATTCATATTAAGTTATTGATTCTGTAAGGTTAGTGCATCCAACTATTTCTGCAAATCCTGTGTAATCTGTTTGACGGTCGAACGTTGCTGCCCTAACGAAGAATACTGTACATTAATCTATTGAAGGCACTATATCATCTGCTAGATGGCAGCATCAATAGCGGAAGATGATGATGATGATGCAAATGTGGGAAATGACACATGTGGGGTGGTTTGTAATGCAATGGATGTGGGAGTTGGGGTGGGGATTGTGGATGTCGTAGCAAGTTATGCAAGAGATCTGCGGATAGGTGTCATGTGAAAGGTGCTATGTGCTGTGGGTGATACATGCAAATGTGTGTCTAGTGAGGCAGTGGGTGAAATGTCCATGTCGCTGGTGGTACTCTCAATGATAAAAATGTGAAAGAGTGAAGTGGGTGCCATTGTGCGAGCTGGGGGGTGCAATTGTGTGGTGAGAGGTTAGCGGGGTGGTGTTCTTGGTGGCCATAAGAAGGGAGCTTGTGGATGGAGTTCCTAGGAGGGCCTTACAAAGGTAAAAGGTGAGGTTCATGGATACGAAAAGGATGTTAAAGAGGAGTAGGATGAGGGTGGTGGTGTAGGCACTATAGAGGAGTAAAATGGGTTGGTGGTGTATAAGGGGAAATGAGGGGGTGGGGAAATGACATCTGGCATATGAATAAGTAGAATGGAGATAGAGGTAATGGAAGGAGTAGTCATAATTCGACTGCATATCGAGGGCCAAATGGAAAGAGGGTATGGAATAGGAATATCGGGGCTCTCTACAATGTCAGGTCAGGGTTGGGTGGGTGTTGGGGGAGAAGGGATGGTTGCACTAATGGTATATACAGGGGTAGCATCTTCACGGCTGTTAGGTCAATAGTAGAAGAACCCCAGGTGGTGTAGATATCATAGGATCTATCAGTACACGAATATAGTGCCCGACCATTTGAGGATTCTAACTCACTGAGGGTCAAACTAGGGAAGGGGTTTCTGTAGCAAGTAACATAAGGCTTTTGGTACACCTAGTGACTGGACCAATTCATGCATAGCTAAGATGAAAGTCTCTTTGAATCCACTGTTGACCTATTCTTGTTGCAAAATGGCTTGGATCTATTCCTCACTCACCCTAGACCTGCCCAATCCTTATTCATGGTGTTATGTAGCCATCTAATGGCTATCATGTAGTTGCTTCTGCTACCTCCTCTTCATATGTATTGGTTTCCTCTTGAGCTTTGGTGTGTGTCTCCGACTGATGTGCTTCTTCCTCACTCTCTTCAATGTCATGATCTCCCTCATTGGTCACCATGCAGTTTTCCTCTTCACCTTCAGAGTGAACGTTCTCTCCCTCTGATGGTGTTGTGGGGTAAGGAGGTTGTTCAAATTCTTGAGAAATAAATCATGTCTAAAAATTGGAAATCACTCTATAACACCTTTGGGATCTTGAAATCAAATGTCGTGTTGATATCCGCTATACCCAAATTAGTGACCAAAAATGTAAAAGAGTCTGAGAAAAAGGTAGAGGTCACCACGAGAGCTGCAAGAGTAGTGGTGGCCATGGTCGTTATTGTGGTACCAACAACAATCGTTGCGTGTGAAACCTAACGCATTGTAGTAGTGTGATCCAAGCAAACTCAGAGTGGTGGAATACTTGGTTGCGGTTGAGTTGGAGGTCATTGTGGCAAGGTCTCGGGTGTGGGCTGTGGTGAAGGTGATTCTAGAAGTTGTAAACAAGGGATTGTGCCATGCATGCGCTTTACTCTTCTAGCATTGGGACGTTACATGGTTTTCTTTGGGCCTTTGTATTGTTGTAACTACATTGCTGGAAGGGCTTTTTCAATAGCGATATCATAAGCCAAACACATATAGATAATGCGTGTGAGGACACATCAACCATGGACAACCTTTTTCTTCTCCCAATGATGTCCTACCAATAAAAGCTGGTCCTAGATATAAGTGGCTATGTCAATCATTTGAGACCTAGTAGCAGTGGTACAATCCAAACCATAAACATTTGTGGGTAGTTGTAAAGCACTCTTGTGGTAGAAAATAAAAATGTTGGAGGCATATCCTCAAAGGAGTTGTGAGTTGAAAAGTAATAGCTGAGATTCTTACCCATTTGTCCACATCACTTTGCTTCATAACCTCTAGGATAAGGGGCTCCTTCTGCATGGGCATATGATTACCATGAATCTTAAGAGTGGTCTTGATTAAGTCCAAAGAAAGGGTGAACTTCTTGAAGGGGGGTCATTAACTAAGGAAGGTAGTACAAAGACTGGATCCAACTCCATTCACTTTTGTTCTTTTATGGAAGCCACCACATAATAACACCGATAAAAGTCGGGTTTAGGGGTGGTGCACTGAAGTAGTTTGTAAATCCTGCTCTCTGCCAGATAGGCCTAGTTCTTCACTATTTTGGAGGGCTTCAAACTCTGGTGAGAAGAAATGATATCACCACCACACATTTGCTGCATATGTCAGGTTGGCTTCATAGATAAATTTTGCTTTGCCTAGTGGTCTGGCGAGCCCTTGGAAGTAATGCGCTTTAGTACTCATTTTTTTGTTTTTCCATAGGATGGGTCTTCAATAGGAATGGGTCCTGTAAAACCTTGGAATTCTAGTCGTATTGATGTTAACATGCTTTCAAATGGAAGAGCTGAAAAGTCGACTAGAGGTCATCTAGGCACTGCGTTGGATGAACTTTTCGGTTGCATGATGAAAGCTTATGAATGAACCTAAGCTTGAGTGAAGAGAAAAACACATTGGTCGTGGAAAATAATTAAGATCCCAAGATAATGAGACCTCCATTCCTTTCCACCACCAACATGCTTCCCCTATAGTGTGCATGGTTTTAATGATGTGTGAGGTGAATGTGAGAAGTGCATGATTTGATTGGGAGTGATAGTGTGTGAGGTGCGTGGCTTTACAATTGAAAACTAGTGAGCACTACCTACAAAGTTAGTGTAGGTTACAAGGATGGTAGTGAGATGGGTTTGTCGAGGTGGAGATGGGTGGAGTGGTTAGTAAGTGTTTAGCTTTACCATGTCGAGAGTTGAATGGGCTTGGTTGAGAGTTTTTATGATTAATGAAGTCTTGGGAATCCATTTTTCTACAACATGGGGGGAGGGGGGTACAAGAGATGAAGTGGAATCTACAAAAGAGGGTGTGTAGGGTGTCCGATTACTCGCATAAAAGATTTTCTTTGGGCTGACTAAAGTTGAAGCATAAATTACACATTTCTTAGGTATCCAAAGTTGGCGAGACTTGGATGGAGCTGTCACCAAGGTCTTGGGCACCCAAATCTATCAAATACATTGCGACAATGTAAATTGAGAGGGATGCCAAAGATCTGGAGTGTTGGAATCACTGGATACTCGAGCTTTGCATATCCACCTTGGACATGGGAATGCCTTAGTAGATTGTCTAAAGGGCCACTCTGATGTGCTGCTTCTTTGAGTACATGGGTGATGTGGCCGTGCTACTCCTCGAGGGTGAGATGTTGTATCCACACTCTATTTCAAAAAGCAAGGGAGATCCTCTACTAACATGCCCAGTCCCTTATGGAATGAGGCATTCTGTACCATAGATCTAGGTGGACCCTATGTTAGCGAGGATGATCCGACGGAGGTTCTAGAAGCCTCCTCTATGTAACTACCTGATTGGGGGGCTCATGGGGCTATGTAGGTCTTGCCTAGAGTCTACGATAGTTCATGCCCAGTTGAAGGTTGAGACTTATGTTGCCATATTTGTCAGGTTCCTCTCTGCTTGCTCAACCACATCTCCTAGATGGGTGGTATTTCCTAGTTCTGTTTGGGTAGGGCTAATTAATCCACACAAAGTTGGATTGAGGCCATGCACAGCTCGAGGGTCTTCTATTAATTCCAATACTTCTCTGCACCTACCTCTAAGTGGTAGCTCATGACACTGTCCTACAAGTTCCAATTGGAGCAAACTTCTACAAAGATTTAAGTTCATCGAGTAGTGGTATAACCATTCCTAGCCTAGGATCATGGGTCCTATTGGGTCATCATGGCAAACCAAAAGTTTCACTGTCAAGGTCACATCCTCAATGGAGATTGGTAACTCAACCTCACCTATTCAAGGGGTTTCTAATCCACCTAATCCTATGAGATAGGATTCAATAGGGGTCACTTCATATTCCATACAAAGGGAGAGCCTAATTGCATTCATTGTTGCACCAGAGTCAATTAAAGCCTTAAATTGCTTACCCATAGGGTCATGATCCAGAGTGATGTTAACAAATGGTCTCCTATCAACAATACTAGCAACATCCCTTCCTCTAATTTGGCACATGGCTACTGTATATCGTGGGGCATCCTCCAGAGGTGCTCTAACTAGGCCTTTCCTTCTTAGCCGCATGCGCCTAATGCGTTCTAATGCCTCTGCTTGAGCTTCATCTCTGATTCTTTCCTCCTCTTCCTTTTGCTTTTTTGCAAGGGTTAGCCATTTAAGCATGTCCTTTGTCGAGGGTTCCTGATAGAGCTTAACTCTGCATCCACTGATATAATTAGGCATTACCTCTCCTTCTAGAGTTTCTAGCTGAACAACACCACTAGTGGATATCCTATTGATGAACATGGGTCCATATCCTTGTTTCTCTAACTTACAGGCATGTATTTTAAAGGTGTAAACTAGCAGCAAATCTCCTACTCGGTACACCTTATCTTTGATATGAGCATCAAAGTAAGTTTTCTGTCTCTTCTTACCGGAATAAATTCCTGATGCTACATGCAGTCTCTTTTATCCTACCTATTCTCAATCAAGTATTATGGACGAAAGTTCGTGACCCATCCACACATGCTCCTGAGAAATTTTGAGTGTGGGCATCAGAAAGTCGAAAGGCAACACAACATTGTGACCAAATACCATCTAGAATGGTGTAGCATTGAGCATTGTCTTAGAGGGTTTTGGATAGGCCCATAAGGTGTGTAATTCCTGATCCCAATCTGAACATTTGTTATTCACAATTTTGGTAAGGATATTGCTCAAAATCGTATTAGCACTCTCCACCTGTTTGTTAGCTTGCGAATGATACGATGCCGATTTCTTTTTTTCTTTTAATATAGAGGAAGTTCGGCATTAGCCTACTCTCCCCGACTTGAATTAAATAAAGAAAAGTACAAGAGCCACAAAGCAGGGGAAGCTTTTATAGAGCTTAGATGGCATTACAAAGAAGGTTAATCACCCTCTCATCACCCTCATGAGGGGCCCACTTGGGTTTAAGCTTGATGTTGATCAAAAGGAGTACTTGATGATGCCTGAAGGAGGGGGGATTTCTTATAGTTAACAATCTTTTTGCCAAGGAGGAACAACGATTTCTCAATTGACCACTCTTTGGGGGAGTCACCAAAGTTGAAAGCACATCTTTCCCTCCAGATTTTCCATAGGACCTCCCCTCTGATCGCTTCTCCAAGCAGGGCTTGCTGCCAACTGAGATGTTTCTGAAGTCTAATTTTCTTTCCAACCATCTTCGAAAGTCTTTTGGAGTTGGGGCAGGTAAAGAAGATGTGTGAAACATCTTTGATAGACCAGTAGCAGCATTTGCACCAGGGAGGAATCCCACAAAATTTGCTAGCCTTAAGGTTGGTCCAGATTCCATGATGAAGAATTTGCCATAAGTGGATAGACTTTTTGATTTCTATGAGGGGGTGCCAGATAGCCATGAACTTCATGTCGCACCAAAGCCGCGTCCATGACAGGCATCACTTCTTGTTGAGGTTAACCTGATGGTCAATCGTTTCTTTGATGTTTGGGATTTTTGATAGGCTATTCCCATTGTGCCATTTGAGACCATGCGAGCTCGACGTGTCGTGTCCCATGAGAAGGCGAACATTGTGTTGGTCCCAGGCGAGACATCTACTTTGCAAAGTGCTCCATTCTTTGTATGAAATGTTAACGCAAGGGTCAATATCCTCAAAGTTGATCCAACGGTTGGTGTCTTGTTTCGAGAGATGTTTCCATTTTTTGAAGCCTTTGTTCCATACCTTCTTGGAATTTTGAATGTTCCAAGATTCCACACGCCAAATGCCATGGATCGGAAACCAGATAGAGTCGTTTTGTCTTATACAGGCTACCCACTTCCAATCTTCACTAATTCTTGTGTAGCTTTTGACTTTGTTCCAACTCTTCCATAGGGAGCACATGAGGTTAGAGCCTTTCCAATTTGGGAAACCCATGAGAGCCAACTCATTCTTGTTTCTCAAGATCAACTTGGCCCACAAGGCCTCCCCATTGCACCAAGCCTTGATCATCGATTTGGCCGCCAGTTTGTCAGCCATGCACCCAATGTCCAGGATACCAAGACCCCCACTACGGTGCCAATTTCTTGTGTATTACCATGAAGTCTTGTAATAAATATTCGATAACATCATTCAGGAAATGAGTACCCCTATCACTTACAAGCTCAATAAGAAGTCCATATCTTGTGAAGACACTCTCAAACAAGAACTTTGCACTAGTGTGTGCATTATTTTTCTTTGTGGCCTTGGACTCTACCCATTTAGTAAGATAATCAGTGGAAACTATGATATACTCGGCATGGGAGTTCTTTGCATCGGGGTTAATAGATCCAACAAAATCCATTTCGCATTTTGAGAATGCATGCATGCCCATCATGGGTCTTAGGGGCATCTTGTCCCTACGTATAGGGTACTGAGTTCTTTGACATATGTCACATGGTTTTACATAGGTATGGGCATCCATATGGAGAGTGGGCCAGCATAATCTTGAAAATAGTATGGCCTTAATAACACGGTCCGGTCGAAAATGGCCTCCTTCTGCACCCTGGTGTGTAGCTTTCAAAGCTTGAGATATTCACTCTCGTCCATGCATATCCTCAGATAACCGTCTTTTCCTTGCTTTTATAGATTATCACCAATGAGCTTGTAGTCTAGAGCCTCTTGCTCAAGGCTTTCTTCATGTGCCAAATTCATGTCTTCTAGAAAAGTCTTCATCCTCAGATAAGTGAATAAAGGTTCACTCCAGTCTGGTGTTAGGGTCATTTGGTATAGAGTGGCATGTTCTATCACTGTTCTATTACAACACTTTGGGCATTCATCGCAAAGTCATCAGACATCTTTCTCCATTAACGGCCAATACACACCTAACCTTTTCAAGTTCAGTAATCATCTGTGGAAATTCCATTTTCCAAAACTATGTGACCAAGTATCTTACCGTGTCTTACCCAAAAAACACAGTTCTCAAGATTTAAATAGACTTGATGTTCCCTACACTTATCAAAGATGCATTCAAGCTCAGGGATATGATGTGGTCTAAGCACTGAGTGAGCACATAGATCATCTACATACACTTCTAGATTCTTTCTGAGAAATTCTTTGAACACGTGGCACATCAACCTTTGAAAAGTTGTAGATGCATTTGTCCACCCAAAAAGGCATCACATGAAATGCAAAGATACCCCATTCAATGGAAAAGGCCGTTTTATGTTGATCTTCCTGGGCAATGGTGACTTGGTTGTAGCTTGAGAATCCTTCAAGGAATCTATACACTTCCTTGCCTATGACTCTTTCCAACAGGTGTTCTGTAATAGGCAGAGGGTAGATATCCCTAATGGTAGCAACATTGACATTCTTTAAGTTAATAAACACTCTCAGCTTACCGTTCTTCTTAGACACAACTACAATTGGTGACACCCATTTGGTGTGTTCTATCTCATAGATGAATCTGAACTCAATAAGTCTATCTATTTGTTCCTTGATCTTCAATGCGTAGTTGTCATTATACGTATAGGGCTTTTACTTGGTGGGTTTAGCCTTGGCATTCATGGGTATCCTATGGGAACATATATCAGGATCTACCCCTTTCATGTCCTTGTAACTCCATGCACACACATCTCTATAACTTTCTAGTAGAGCAATAAAACTTTCTTCCTCTTTGTCAGTCAAATCATGTCCTATGTACGTACATCGTTCTTCTCCGCCCTCAATTGCTACTACAACTTTCCTTGTGGTCTCCTTATTATCATAAGATTCTCCTGAATTTTTGTCTCTCTTTGGCATCCTTATCATGATTTTTCATTCTTCCATTGCATATTTTCTAAAATTTTCTCGCACTTCCATCAATGGTTCTTCTTCCTCTACCTCCACATTTTTTTTTCCTTTCTTGTCTTTTGATTTCATTGATTAGGGCTTGAATTATCCTTTTCTTTATTAGGGGTGGTGAGGTCTGGGGACATGGCTTCTACCGAACCTAAAGATTCCTCTTTAGATGAACATTCAGGTCTATCCAAGTCTATTCCCATTCTTCCTCTTTCACTTGCTTACTCTTTTGCGAGATCTCACCTTCAAGTTTATCCCCCTCCCCTTCACATTCTTGCCCTACAAGGTTTACAGTGAAGATGGATATATCATAACCCTCTTCATCACAATGGAGGGTGCATTTTTCTTCATTAATTTCGATATCCATAGTCGCAAGAATCTCTACGCAACCATAGGGTTCAAATTTGTCATCTAGGAACACTACTCGCACATATGCTGTGTCCTCAATAGGTCTAGAGGTGTGTTCTATTCCTGACATTATTGCTGTCACTCGCTCCTCCTCCTTTTGCCATTTTACACATCCATAGGTGTGTATCCTCATTCAACCATGATGGATCTGTTGCTAAGGAATGTACCAATTCCTTCTCCTCTTTGTTCCTATGTACAATATTCCATTGCAAGGGTGGTACATCCCTTTTTGAATAGTTTGTGAGATTCTCTTTCATGGTCACTCCTAGGTGTTGTAAGTACAAAGAGTTGGTCCACCAATCTTGTAATACTTATAATTTCGCATGAAAGTTTTACCTAAAAGCATCTCATAAGCTTGATTCTTCCCCAAATCACATATCACAAAGGTGCGATTGAATTCTACTCCGCAACTCGATAGGGTAGTGCCTTCTAGTATTCTTAAGGGTCTTTCTATATGCTTGTCTACCATCTGCAACTTCATCCTAGTAGGTCTAAGGGCTAGTTTACCCCAATGCTTCCACAAAGAAGTGGTGCGATAGCTACTCCTGCACCTGTGTATAAGATGGCTTTGGTAGTGTAACCTTTGTAAGTAATAGGAAAATACATGTTACCTTCCTCTCCTTCACTCACATCTCCCACTTTGTATATGGTTATTTTAGGTATCTTTCCTCGTACACTTGGTCTAGGGGAAGTTGCAGCTATCTCTAGGAATTGATTTTCTACATGTTTCCATAGTTTTGGTTTGATTTTCAATGGCTCTTCCAAAGTCAAATGGCATTGAACTCTGGTGTTCCTAATGGCTTCTATGTTCCTAGGAAGAACTGAGTCCTCTTTCTAGGTTTAGTATACACATTTTCAAGTATTTTGGGTTAGTAATTTTCAAAAAATTAGAGTTTTATAGTCTCGAGGTCTTTGTATGCACATCCTTGAAAAATTGGAATGACATCCAATCAGTGTTAAGGTGATTACTCCTTCAACAGTTGATATAAATTAGGTCCTCTATTTATTTTGGCAAGAAAAATCTATGTATGAAATTCCCTTAAGAGTAACTCTTTGAATTGTAATTGTGTTGGTTGCTCTCAGTGTTTGGTCATAACTTCCATCCACTTTTAGAAGGTTTTTGTGAGCTAGTAAATGTCCAAGTTATCCATTTTGCATCAACTTGTTCTTGTTGATGTTCCAAAGTACCTATTGGGTTTTATTGCACTAACCACAAGCCTACAAGGTCTACTTTACATATTCAAAGAGATAGGGCTAGTCCTATGCTAGTTTGTTGGACAAACTTCACCACTTGAAAACTCAACTTTCCAAGCCTCTCCAAGCTTCTCCAACTTCTTTAATGATACACGATACATGATAAACAATACTTAGGATTAAACCAATACACAATATGTGATACATGATATGAAGGAAGACCATTTAGAACGGTCTGCACAAGTGAGCTATTTGGTATAACCTCATCAACAAAAATTAACCATTCCTTCAAGTCTTTGATCTTTGTTAGAAAATTGTCCATAGAATCACCTTCATTCATGTGATCACTCTCCAACTGTTTTGGAGGTAAGCAACACGAGCCTCATTCCTAGCTTGGTACAATGCGGTAAGTGTATCCCAAGCATCCTTAGCTGTTCTACAAGAGCAAATGTGAGGAAAAATGGCACATTTGACAAACAAAGCTATCAATGCATGTGTTTTGGCATCTTTGCCATCCCAACGAATTTGCTCTACAGTAGGTACGTGCAGCAGAAACCGCAGCACAAACATGAATCGGTAGAATATCACCATCTTCGACACCATCTCCATCAGCTCCAACACCTATATTTGCAGTACGTGTATTTGTAGGTGTAAGAGGACGTCTTTCAATACCCTGCACAATGTTCCACAATCCTTTTGGAACCAATACATGTCGCATCATATAAGTCATAATGGGTAGTTTGTACCATCCAACTTATCCTCAACAACCAACATACGGAATACATCACTGCTTTTAGCCATGGCTGGTGACTAAAATACCTTGATGCAGAAAATTGACTATATCTCAAAAAGTTGAACGGAACTACCAAGACAAATTCTGCTAAACCTGTAGCAGACTTTGAGACACTTATATCGGCAAACCAAAACTGGTATATACCTTTGGCACAAAAAGACAAAATAACCTGCACAAGCACTCTGATAGTGTGTTCGGAGGCCAAAACATGCGATTCTGAGAGTGCAACCGGAGAGGTGTAGAAGACGTCCTAGATGAAGTGGCGACCTGCGCTGATATGAATTGTTGGAGTTAGATGTCTACGGAAGCACACAAACAACACAAGGAAGAAGAAGAAGCTTGGAGCACAACACAAAATACTGAGTGAATTACTAGAGAATCTACAAAGATAAGTAGCGCATTAGGGAAATAGGCATATATACAAGCTGGGGGAAAAAAACCTCCTAAAAAGGTATAAAAGTGTCCCAGAAGTCCTAGAGTGTTCACACACATCACTACCTAAATATATCAACAGCAGCTACAATATTCGTCGTGGATGTAGTCACAATCATATACATATCTAAACACTTTGTAGTGGGTATCTCCTAGACTGATTAGAAACTAGAATTTCATATAGTATAGAATGATGTTGCCTCATCTGAGCAATAACCTCAACTTCTCTTGTTACTATTTTCCAGTTGTGTGTCAAACCATATCATTCGCTAGACTCTTCAGCCCTTTGTAATACCTTGCTCCTATGTTCTAGGCTTAAGATTTTTAAGAAATGAATGACAAGGTGACGATTCAATACATTTCTATTAGCTTCTGGCAATTACCTAAATTCTGTCATAAACTCTCCATGTAGATGTGCTAGAGATACACTAGAATTTGTGGAATTCATCCATCTTAAAAGTCCTTCTCTGGTATGTTGGCTGAAGTCTTCGAGAAAGAACATTTTATGGAATTATTTTTGCAAGTCGTCCCATTTTTTAGTTGAAGGAACATGTATGCATTTAGAATTGACTTAGAGACTACCCTTTTGAAGTACTAAAACAGTATGTCTTCGGGTAACCCTTGGATCTGGCTTGTTCTTCAAATGCATCCAAGTACTCAATTATAAACATTCTAATGAATTTCCCTTTCTCTCAAAAATGTTCTTGCACAGTACATGCATCTTGTTTCTCTATTATCGTGTCCCTAAAAATCTCCTCCAATATGCTTGTTGGTGGCTTCTAGAGTGTACTAAATTTAATATGATGGATTCTATAAGTTCCTTAAAGTATCTCAAACTCTTACTATATTGATTAACGATGAGAAAAATCTGTTTCAAAAATTCTCAAGTCTTTTCAAATAGATGCCTATATTTTGAAGGAATCGAACTTCTTTTCTTAGTCTTAAACTAGAGTTCCTTTCCCTAGGGTTAAGATTTCTCTTAGTTTTTTATGATTTTAATTTTGTTAATGTGTTTGTTCTTTGGATTTTTCCTTAATGTATTTAAAATTTGTGTATAAAGATTGCAAAACGGTAGCAAAGGTAAAAGTAGAGAATCAGAAAGTAAAAGGAGTAGTGAACCTATGCATTAATTCGCTCACAATGGAATTTCTTAATGGAAGTGATATGGTTTCACATGCAAACAACAAACAATACTTTTTATTTGTGCATGCATGAATTGATGGAACTTGGAATAATATTAATCTCATCTTTTTTTATTTGATGAAGAGGTTAAAGAGTGGAATGTGAAAAAATATTTTGACATTTTTCAATAGGTAAATCCTACATACATGAAACTAGATGATCATTCAAAATGAATACACTTCTTATTGTTGGGGCAAAGAAGTAGAGGCTCCTCATAAAAGCTCCTTTTCCCATGGAGGTGCTCCATTTCCTAGGGAACAGAACCAGCTATGGCAACATCTCGGATCTTTTCTTAGTATCTGACCATCCTCCTATTTCCACACTCTTGCACACCACAAAAGCAAAGATAAAAACTCAATAAAAGATAAACCAAGTCCAAAGACCTAAGCAAACATATCCCATGTTTCACATCGAGCTCACCAAATGTCAGGTTGATTCACATGTCGGGTTCACCAGCCATCAAGGCATAAAAAAAGACCAACCGGTGGATCGAGTCTAACTTTTCTATGGGTCTCTGCATGGCTACACGTTGTGGTCGTGATCTAAGTTTCAATCTTGCAAACCAAATAAAAATTATGAGTCATAGAACAAGAAAAGGATGTGCAACTTCCATATTCAAAAGTGATCATGCCATACGCTTGACAATAGTTGGCATGTTGATATTTTTCTTTTGCATACTTAGGTGTTGGTGGTGCTGACTTCAGTGAGATGGAGGTGGTGGGAGTTGGAGGCATCCTAGAAGCTTATTCACAGAATTCGAAGTATACGCCCGGTTGGTCCTATAATCTTTGCTCCTCTGATTGAAAAAGCCTCTTCAATAACAAAAACAAGCAATGAATACAAATCATTGTGAATATGTTGTGCTTCTTATAAAAAAGGATGGTGTTATCATAGATCTTCAAGTAAGAATTAACACACTTGTCCATGCATCAAGCTTTCCCATGTCAGTGCTTATTGTTGGCGTTGGTGGTGGGTGCTAAAAAGGAAAGTTTCTTTTTTGACGTGAACAGGGCAGACTTCGGTTTTCAGAAAACAAGAAGGAAGGAGGAGGGCAATGTGGAGCCGGAACGACACGTGGGAAGGAGGCTGCTGTGCATGTGGAAAATTTCCAGAGGAGAGGAAGAAGAGGGCGTGTTCGTGGTATCTCTTAGTTTCCAGAGGTGGGCGAGAGCTGGGGAGCCATGGGCTTCATTGTCTATTGGTAGAGGTGCTAGTTGATCGAAGGATGTAGCTGTAAGGCGGTTTTTTTTTAAAGAGAGAACGAGGCAGCCAGTTGCGTGATGAGGAAACAAAGTGATACTTCAAAGATCCATGATTTCTGTAGCACGTGATTTGACAACAGTTAATGGAGATGATGGGCAGACACTCGAAGCTGGGAAGGCTCGCGATGAAAGGAGTGGACAAGTAGTTGTTGCATGAAAGAAGTTTTAGGAAGATTTAACGAGAAGGAATGCGTCTAGTCGCAGGAGGCCATACATGGAAGTTAGGAGGGGCCATCAATTCAGACAAACACAATGGATGAGAAAGAAGATTTGAGGCTTATCCGCTAGAAATCAGAGGGAGGATGATTTTGTTTTGGGAACTTCTCTTGTCAGACAAAATAGATCTCTAAGAAATTACACGAGAGTGCAAGTTTGAAGAAGGTTAGAATGATCTTTGAATGTATCCTTCTGCAATTGACGAGACAGACTTCACCGCAGTAATAGTTTGGATTGGAATTGCAAAGATAAGTGCTCTTTCAAAAAGAACAATTCTCTACACACGATTCAACAAAAGAACTAGTGGTTATGGAGTGAAGTTTTTTTAACCAGCAGTTTGCATATTTAGACTTCCTCTAAGTCATGTGTTCCTATACAGAGAGCTAGAAGAATATTATTTTGCTCCATATTTATTGCGCAACAGTTCATGCATCGAAACTCTATGTTTAAATCATTCGTTTGAATTTGCTGCCATATCTGAATGTGATCTGTACCGAATTGGTAGTTTACTTGGCCTCTGTTTTTGCATAATCTATTAAGTACTTATACAATATGCGATTTCTCATGGATTAAGTTGAGTGTTAAACAGTTATCATCTGTACAAATTTGTCCCATGAGAATGCAAGAAATTCGTCATCAATCTAGAATATCTAGAATTTGTTTTTGTAAGCATAAAGAATAGGGATGGCTTATGCATTGAATGCGCATGACTTCTATATTGTTGTTGCTGTTTGCGTGCAAAAAACGGGATCGATGTGTTTCTTTCACATATGTTTTACGCATATTATATATGCAGAGTACATACATAATGTTGTAATGGTAGCAAAAGGCTGAGTATTTCTGAGTTATGTTCGCAGTTCACAGAAAAAATGGAATTTGGTTGTTGTTTAGTTCACGCTCAAATAGAATAGCTTATACACTTTCTTTTCTGATGATTAAGTAAATCCTTAATAGTTAACATCTCCAGCTTTCAAACGATGAAAAAGAAAATAAGACTACACTAGTGGATTCGGAATGTGTGAAATTAATAGACTTAGTCCGTATTTTATTTACTTATATTACCGTGTATGCAAGCTTTGGGCTACAAACGTACATGAATCTTTAGGTTCTATTGAAGGTTTCATGGAGAGGATGAATTTAAAGTTTATCCTTTTATGTTGTTTTAGAGGTTTCTTTTATGTTAAGGTGATCAAAATTTTTGGTCCACATATCGAGGACGAGAACTGATTAGAAAGAATTAACATAAATTAAATGTGCAACTGTTGGAGCTCTTGAATGATAAGGATTATGGATTGCATTAATAACACAAACTCTACTGTCTAATCCTTGGAAAAAGACAAATTCCAAACAAACCTATCGAAAACACAGTCTACCACAAAACTTTATCTGAGAACTTCAATGACATAAAGACATGTGAGTTTGCTGTGTCTGTCTTTGTAAAAGGGATGTAAATTTATTTATATGTACACTTGATCGTTTAAGTAGGCGCATATGCTACAGATTATTATGCTAGATATAACTCTTGTTTCATGATGTGTTTTCCCATATATCATTGACTTTATGTGATGTCAATTCACGCCTCCTTTATATTAGAATCTCCAGCACTCACGAGTTATGAAATAGTTTCAAACATGTTTTCTCTCAATCAAGGTGCATTTACCCTCGAATCTACAAATAAGAATAAAAATTATAGCAGTTCATGGAAATAAATTTGGGAATCTTGAACACCTGCAATGTTATCCTTTTGAAAAGAATCCCTACCATGAAAATTCAATCTTAAGTAACTAGAACTTAAATTGAAAAACATTTCCTAAAGATTGAGAAAACCTTCTAACTAAACAACGAGCGATATCTTTCGCCCTCCTTTCAAAGAAACTCCATGACATGCCTGGTGAACGCGACGTGAAAAGAGGGGGTGAGTGAAATATATACCTTGCAACTTAATCAATCGAGTGGATGACTAAAACTTGAGGAATCTAGCACATCGAACATGGATGACCTTTTCACTCAGTTCATACGCTTTCAGCAGGAGGATATGCGTCAAAAATTCATCCAGTTGCTCCATGGACGACTAGTAAAGCGGTGTGGATTTTTCAATGGTAGAAATATATCTAGGTTCTGTAAAGAGTATGAACTCAAGGCCAAATACCTAAGTGTCAGATTGACTCAGATGAAAGAAAAAGAATTATGCAAAAACTTTATCTATGTGTCGGGATACGATATGCGAGACCAAACAATGTAAATAAATCAAACAACATGGTCTCGATACAAAGCAATACTCCTCTGGTAGTTTATGCTAGAAGACCTTGATAAAGTGGCTCGCAGATCTTTCCTGAGGTGGGTTCATATGCCCAAAGATCAACCGATCTTAGAAATTAAAAAAGAGTTTGAAAAACAATTCGAAGATATATCCGAATATGATCAGCGATGCATAATGCATGCAAGGGTGTTCTTATTCCTACAGAAAATAGATGTTAGACCCCAAGAGAAACTTATTCATTTCTACAAGATCTGAATTCCAAGACGACACTCACAGAGGATTGGACACTCGTTTATGATATTGTAATAAGATATGTTAAGAAGCAGGAAATGATATGTTAAGAAGCAGCAAATGTTTGAGAAATTTCAAAATGATTGGAGAGTTGATCTTCATGAAGATAAAGATGAAACTCAAACTCCAAGTATCTTACCACTTGTGAATAACATTCAAGGCCATCAAGTTATAGAGACCCCACTTGGGCATGAAGCAAACATGCATAAGTTTGATACACATGTCAATGATAAGTGCTATCAAGAAAACTCTAAAGGTACGATTGATATGACCTCTAATATTACAAGGTGCCAAGAGCCTTTAGGCTTCTCTACAATGATTACATCTTCAAGTGCTATATACGAACAAACTTTGATGATGGATGGAGCAAAGGGGCATGTGGAAGCCGATCGAAACCAAATCAAACAAAAACCAAATATAAACCAAATCAAAAATCAACAAAAGCCAACAACAAATCATGATGAGGCTTCACTTGTGCTCCTAAACCCCTCACATCCATTGGAGAATAAAAAACTAAGTTTAGAAATAATCCAAGATATAAATAAAGATTTAGAAGAATCTACAAGGCTTAAAGGTGACCAAATGGTGATAAAGGATGAAGTACAATAAGAAAATCTAATATATCTATCTAAAGATCAAGCTCTAGATGCATCATCAAGCAATGATGCTAAACAAGATTTGGGGTATGATTCGATGCTAGTTGATAGTGATATTCAGGTATATGACTCAAATACAATAAATGATCCAATAACTAAATGGTGTGAAGAGACTCCAAGTGAGCATGATGCTAATCGGGAGGACATATAAATCAAGAGTTCTCTAGATAGTGATATGTATGCCCATGGTGATAAGCATGATGCTAAGTCTATGGGAATTCCAAATAAAGATCAAGATTATGCAAAACTCTTAAGTGATGCCATATTAAATGAGCATTCAAAAATAGATGAAAGTTTATATCCACAAGAGTAACAATGAGTTATTGATTCATATTTATGAATGCAACCCTAATTGATGTGATTAAAGATGGCTTGTTTTTAAAGATAGCTTCTTTGGAGAGCATTTATTTGTGAAAATGTATTGGAAAGGAATTTCTTGAACTTAGAAGAAATTCAAAGGTGACTTTTGTAAATATAAGTATGTAAATACTTAATAACTATGTTTTGATTTTCTGAGATGGATAAAAGTAAATATAAAACTAAATAAATACATAGATATATAAATGTATAAATAAATAAAGAAATAAATAAATACATAAATAAAATAAATAAATAAATATAAATAAAATATAAAAACATAAAAAATAAATACAAGTAAATATATGAATAAATAAATAAAAAGATAAATAAATAAATAAAATAAATATATAAATATATAAATATAGAAGTATATAAATAAATAAATACGAAAATAAATAAATAAATTTATAAATAAGTAGAGGAAGTAAGTGCATTTAGTATTCAAGTAGATGAAATGTTTTCAAATAATCTTTTTAAATATGATACTATTGATGTGTTTTTTGAGTTTATGAGTACAGGTGAAGATTTGGAGCCGGCTGAAAATCGAGAATTTGGATGGACTGTAAGAAGAGCAACGGGTTTTTAAATCATCTATACATATCGTATTAAAAATAGATATTCGTGAAGTGTTATCGTGGATTGCATATGTACATATGAATATTTTGATTTGATATTTCTTATCACCTGTTCAGTGTTTGAATGCAAGAGAAGATCAAAGGGAGGTGATAGAAATGGGAAGTGAAGTGAAGTTAAAAAAGCCTTGTCTCTTTTCTTAGCTCTCCTATTAACCAAAAATTTTTTTTGCATCCATTTTTGAGTTGCATTGCACATAAAGTATGCACATTTTAAGTTGAAAAGAGCACATGCTCTTAAATCTCGTAGATGCATAATTATTTTGCACATGAGATATATTTGTAAATATTATAAATAAAAGCATGTTAAGCCTTGAGTGAAAGTGAGAGGAGTTGCGAGAGGACAAAAATGATTGCATTTGAGAGTGGAAGTCATGAGTGGAGAGGATCCTTAAGTAGATATCTTGAGAAGCATTTCCGTGTTTGCACCATGATTGTGAATTGTTGCATCTAGAGTACACATGCTTGGAAATGTATGTGCACGGAGTTTTCTATCCCTTAATTGCATATCCAATTGCACATTAATTGAATTCTAATGAAATGGATTGGAATTTGAGTGGAGAAACCTCGCCATCACATGTCCATTATCTTATCTTTGATTGCACCATGATGTTTTTGATGCATGAAGAGTACGCATGAATAGGGCCCATTACATGGCCGTGCATAGGCACATGTGTGTTAAATACCCATGCACTTGATTTTCTTTGGAATTCACAACTTCTTGCAGACATGAAGATTGGTGTGGTGTGTCCGGAGGCCCCACAAGTTTAGAAGGGATGGATGTGATCATGATCTAAGTTTCAAGCTTGCAAAACAAATAAAAATTATGATTCATAGAACAAGAAAAGGATGTGCAGCTTCCATATTCAAGAGTGATCACGCCATACACTTGACAATAATTGGCATTTCGATATTTTTCTTTTGCATACCTAGGTGTTGGTGGTGCTGATTTCAATGAGATGGAGGTTGTGGGAGTTGCAGGCATCCTAGAAACTTATTCACATACTTCAAAGTATACACCTGGTTGGTCCTACAATCTTTGGCCCTGTGATTGAAAAAGACTCTTCAATAGAAAAACAAGCAGTGGATAGAAATGATCGTGAATATGTTGTGCATTATAAAAACCAATTGTGTTATCATAGATCTTCAAGTAAGAATTAACGCACTTGTGCATGCATCAAACTTTCCCATGTCGGTGCTTATTGTTGAAGTTGGTGGTGGATGCTAAAAAGGAAAGTTTCTTTTTTGACGTGAACATGGTAGTCTTGGGTTTTCAAAAAAAGAGAAGAAAAGAAGGGAGCAATCTGGAGCTGGAAGGATGCGTGGGAAGGAGACTATTGTGCATGTGGGAAATTCCTAGAGGAGAGGAAGACGAAGGCGTGTTCGTGGTTTCTCTTAGTTTCCAAAGGTGGGCGAGAGCTGGGGAGGCATGGGCTTTGTCATGTGCTGGGAGAGGTGCTAGTTGATCGAAGGATGTAGCTCTGAGGCGGGTTTGTTTTTAAGAGAGAAGGAGGCTACCAGTTGTGTGATGAGGTAACGAAGTGATACTTCAAAGACCCATACATTTTAGATTTCTGTAACACATGATTTGACAACAGTCAATGGAGATGATGGGCAGACACTCGAAGCTGGGAAGTTTTACGATAAAAGGAGTGGACAAGTAGTTGTTGCATGAAAGCAGTTTTAGGAAGATTTAAGGAGAAGGAATGTGTGTAGTCGCAAGAGGCCATACATGGAAGTTAGGAGGGGTCATCAATTCAGACAAACCCAATGGAAGAGGAAGAAGATTTGAGGCTTATCGGCTAGAAAACAGAGGGAGGATGATTATGTTTTGTGAACTTCTCTTGTCAGACAAAATAGATCTTTAAGAAATTACACGAGAGTGCAAGTTTGAAGAATGCTAGAATGATCTTTGAATGTATCCTTCTGCAATTGACGAGACAAACTTCAACGCAGTAATAGTTTGGATTGGAATTGAAAAGATAAGTGCTCTTTCAAAAAGAAAAAATCTCTATACGTGATTCAACAAAAGAACTAGTGGTTATGGGGCGAAGTTCTTTTTTAGCCATTAGTTTGCATATTTAGACTTCCTCTAAGTCATGTGTTCCTATACAGAGAGCTAGAAGAATGTTATTTTGCTGCCATATTTATTGTGCAACAGTTCATGCATTGAAACTCTATGTTTAAATCATTCGTTTGAATTTGCTACCATATTTGAATTTGATCTATAGCGAATTGGTAGTTTAATTGGCCTCTGTTTTTGCACACTCTATTAAGTACTTATATACAATATGCGATTTCTCATGGATTAAGCTGAGTGTTGAACAGTTATTATCTGCACATATTAGTTCAAATTTGTCCCATGAGAATGCAAGACGTTCTTCATCAATCTAGAAGATCTGGAATTTGTTTTTGTAAGCATAAAGAATAAGGATGGCTTATGCATTGAATGCGCATCACTTCTATATTGTTATTGCTGTTTGTGCACAGGAAAGAGGATCGATGTGTTTCTTTCACATATGTTCTACGCAAATTATATAATCAGGTAGTTTATGCTAGAGAACCTTGATAAAGTGACTCGTAGACCTTTACTGAGGTGGGTTCATATGCCCAAAGATCAATCGATCCTAGAAATGAAAATTAAGTTCGAAAAAGAATTCAAAGATATGTTCGGGTATGGTCAATGATGTGTAATGCATGAAAGGGTGTTCTTATTCGTTCAAGCAATAGATGTTAGAGTCCGAGAGGAACTAATTTTGTTTCTACAAGATCTCGATTTGGAGTCGGGACTCATAGAGGATTGGACAGTCGTTCATGATGTTGTAATAAGATATGTTAAGAAGCAGCAAATATTTGAAAATTTTTGAAATGATTTGAGAGTTGATGTTCATGAAGATAAAGATGATACTCAAACTCCAAGTATCTTACCACTTGTGAATAAAGTTCAAGTCCATCAAGTTATAGAGACCCCACTTGGGCATGAAGCAAACATGCATAAGTTTGATACACATGCCAATGATAAGTGCTATCAAGAAAACTCTAAAGGTACGATTGATATGACCTCTAAACACTGAGTCACAACAAAGGAGAACAAAGACATGTTCTCTTTTCCTTTTTACCTAAAGACCATTATATCAAGCAATAAAGTGAGCATTTTACAATATCTAGAAAGCATCACTTGTTCTTGCTTGTAAATATTGTCACTAGACCTTGATCTCATATCCCAAGTAGTCAAGATAGATATAATAAAATTCTTGTTGCCATGAAAACTAGTTTTTCAGCCGATCAAGAATCCCACATCATGATCTTTGACAATAGATTAGTGTTGAAAGGTACAAGTAAGAGTTCGGGAAGCTCCTTCCTTACATCCATAACCGCAAGAAGCACAGATTATAGCTGATTAAAAGTTACTCAAAAATTAGAGTACATGTGTTGCAAAAATCGGAACATTTTAACAAGGCAATTAAGATCATCCCCTTTGTATGGTTAAGATCCTCATTGAATGCATGGCCATATTCACAGAATATGAAATACATTTCACAAAAGCATTCCCAAGAGAAGATAATAATCAACAAAATTATACTAAGAAACATTCACACATGATCAGAGAAATGCTCAAGATAAATCAAGTTGAACACAAAGTGGAAGCAGAACTCGACATTATATTTATATTAAAATGATGTTTTACATTTCCTGTGTAAGTACAAGAGTAATATGAATCTACAATAGAAGCTGATCATAGCTTTCCTCAGGCTCAAGGATATTGGGATCCTCTGGAACATTAGAACACATATCCTGCCTCTCTTGCTCCAAGATTGGCTCTTCAAGGTCATCCATGTCCCCCGGTTCATCTGCAAGTGGGGGAACAGGCTCCCTTGAAGCCGGTTGGAATCTCTCCGTGTCTGCAATGTGCTTCCTGCCAACCTCTTGGTCTTCATTTGGGTTTTCATTCAGCACATTGATTCTCATTCTAATAAAGCTCACTTGAGCATCATCCTTCTCCATAGCTATGCAGTGCCTGAACATCTTTAAGGAGCAAGCCAGAGTCGTTCGTGAAACAGCAGAAAACCACTTAGAGGCGTCAATCAACCATGACTAATGAAAATTGTGAAAATTGAAATTACCTGTGCCCGAAAAAAGGTATAGGACCCAGTCATCATCATTGGAGAATAGCTGAAGCAATCTCATTATGAGTTTTTGTGGCTTCTGATAGGGGTTAACCAATGTCATGTCCCTAGCTACATGACGAAGTTTCTTGGTAACGGCTGGGAACATGAGCACATTTGAGATCCCATTCTCATTGCAATGCTCCCTGACTCTCCTTTTGCTTACTTCATCATAATAGCCAACTGTAATGCATTCAGTGGAGCTCACAAACCTATGCAAAGGAGTGTGATTTACGTTTGTCTTCACCCTGCAAACAAGAACTATGAGTCACAGAGAGCATCATTAAAGCCACGGAGATAGAAAGAAGATTACTTACCACGTGAGGCACTCCACAACATGACATCTTGCCTTCAGAGCAGTTGAAACAGAGAAGGACTGGTCTCTGCTATGGAAAATTACTATCCTCCAAAGAGGAGACATAGTCAACTCTGCAAAATCAGTGACCATCTTCCGAATCTGAGGGTGTTTGAAGGGTTCATCATCATTAACTGATCCCAACATCCTAAATCCATAGGGTATGTCCGCTATGAGAAGGAAGAAATGTTTTCTAGGCACAACATAAAAAATATTATTTACATCACTACAGAATACATTGTAATATACAGGCCTAAGGGGGTCTAGGGGATTGGAGAAACATTTCAGATCAGGTTCATCATCAAAATCCATCTCCTTGGCTTTCAGCCTAGATTTCTCATGCCTTGCTCTTTGAATGTGAGCCAGGAATGCAGGGGGGCAATCATCTAGTAGCTCCGCAGACTTACTTTTCTTTGGTTTCTACAGAAAAAAGTGGAAAGACAACTAAATGAGCTCTTCAATACAGCAAACAGAACATAAGGAAGCGATGCATGGCATCGATTTCATGTGGGGGTAGATGCCAGGCATCGACTTTCTACTGAAAGTCGATGCCTGGCATCGACTTTGGGACATAAGTCGATGCCTGGCATCGACCTATGCCACGAGGTCGATGCCAGGCATCGACTTATGCTGCAGGTCGATGCCGGGCATCGACTTATGCCCCCAAGTTGATGCCAGGCATTGACTTTTGGCTGCAGGTCGATGCCAGGCATCGACTTTAGCCGTAAGTCGATGCCAGGCATCGAATTTGTACTAAAAGCCTGGCATTAAATTGGTTTGGTGAATCAAGGCATCTAACCTAATGGCAAACCAGGCACAACCTCAGAAAGAGAACCTACCCAATCACGGAAAAGGATGAAATATTCTGATAAAGCTTTGTAGAATGATGTGGTTGGATAGTCTGCTTGGACCTCTGTCCAAGAAAAGCAACCCAGCCTCTTCATCATGACCTCCTGAATCTTCATGTAAACTTTATGACTACAGTCACAGAAATTAAAAAGAGACTAGGTTAGACCAGAAACATGGGAGGAGGGAAAAAGGATCTGAGAATAACATACATACTTATTGAGCTCAGTCACCATCTCCTCCAGGCTTAAGTCCTTGGAGATTACCCTTGACAAAGTTGATATGATCAATGTATCATCCTTGATTCCTTGAAGGGCCCTCCATGGTGTCAGCTTCATGTCCTCAGGAGCCTCTTCAATTGAGAGGTCAGCTTTCCTTCCCTTTCCCTTCAGATCAACCTGTGGGTCTAGCCTCGACTTTCGTTGCTTCTGGCCCTTGACCTCCTTGTTCTCCCACATTGTGAAAATTTTATCCTGTAGATCCCAGATCTCACCTGATCTGAATGCCAGTTGAAACCATGGATCATATTTCCTCAAGGCATCAGACTTTCTATTCTCATCCAGTGCAATTCCAACCTCAATAAGGCATTGCTTTCGTAGATTGGGATGTATTCTTCCAGCTTCCTTAACAAGACAATCTTCATATTCATGGTGGAAGAACCGAATTCTCTCTATGGAGGACATTTTTTGCCTGTAGTCATTGTCATTGTTGTGATCCCAAGCAAGAAGCTTGGCTTCCTCAGTTGTAAGACCAGCATATATCTTACACTCTGCATACCTAAAGAAAAATGTGGTAGGGTGCTCCTTCACTAGCTGTCTACGGGCCTCTGCAGAGTGTGAACCTCCAATCACATAATAAGTATACTCCTCAAATAAACCCTCATTGAACTCGTCCACAGAGCTTCACTCATTCGGATCCACCATGACAAGGAATGGCACAACAGTAGCATGAGGATTTATTTTCATTTTCTTCTTAAGATTCTGCACATGCAAATTGTGTGGCTCCCTGATCTCAAGGGGCCTCCTCCCTATGACTGGATCTATTGGTGCCCTGTGGATGATATTGATTGGCAGGTCGAACAACTGCCCCTTCTTCACAACTTTTCTTTTAGCTATGTCCTCCCTCATCTTGTTCTGCTCAGTACCAAGAACACCCGAGGCAAGCTCTCCACCAGGTGCAACAATTATATCCTCAGAGCTAGAGCTTGAGTCACAAGACTCCTCTTCTGAAATTCTCTTCTTTTTCTTTTCAAGCTTTTTCTACACGCTCTGCTTACCCCTTGCCTTTACAGGGGTTGTCATCTTCTGTTGTGTTGGCATGATGTTGCCCTGGATCCATGGCATCAAGTCCTTGATAAGATTGATTGAGTCCCTGCATATCTCAGCTAGACGATCTGGAACAAAGCACTCTGGGCACAAGAAATCCATCTTGCATATAACATTTCTCAAACCTTTCGATGTCTCTACTAAGAAAAGGAGGTTGTCAGAATGCTCATCTTCATAATCCAGTTTGTACACAAGGCCATACTGAAAACCTTGTGTTGTCGTGATCTTTCCTCTCCCATATGCCCCTGCGAACACAAGAAGGACTGCATTCTTCTCTTCAACATACTGAAGGCACCACTCCAGATTTGTCATGTCCCGCAGTGGACGATCTGTCCTTAAGCCTCAGCGTCCCTCGACCTATCCTTCATAGTTGTATCATCCTCAGGAATTTTGATGCTACTCTGTCCACCAGAGGATATTCCTAGCGGGTTGCTGGCCTTCTCAGAGGATAAGGATACAATAAGTTTCTTTGGTTTTGCTTGGTGACCAATGCCTTTGTCACGTTGCTGATCACCAGAGCCCATGGTGACTCTTAGTTTCTTGAAGGGCCTCTCACTCTTGGACTCCGCATCCTTGAAGGCGCTTGGAATAATCAGCTCATACGTAAATGTGGTTTTCAAAGGCCCAAGTCGATGCCAGACATCAACTTTTAGGTTCAAGTCGATGCCAGGCATCGACTTTTAAGTGCAAGTCGATGCCAGGCATCGACTTTGTGTGCAAGTCGATGCCGGGCATCGACTTGCACTTAAAAGTCGATGTCTGGCATCGACTTGAACCTAAAAGTCGATGCCTAGCATCGACTTCCACCCAAAAGTTGATGCCTGGCATCGACTTTGCACCCTAAAGTCGATGCCTGGCATCGACTTTAAGGCAAACTTCGATGCCAGGCAAGTTGATGCCTTGCATCGACTTGAGGCTGCAAGTCGTTGCCAGGCATCGACTTGAAGCCTCAAGTCGATGCCTGGCATCGATTTGCACCTGCAAGTCGATGCCATCATCGACTTGCACACAAAGTCGATGCCTGGCATCGACTTTCAGGTGCAAGTCGATGCCAGGCATCGACCTGAGGCCTCAAGTCGATGCCTGGCATCGACTTGCAGCCTCAAGTCGATGCCAGGCATCGAGCTGTACCCTCATTGGATCTGTATTTTTAGAGCTAAGAAAAATAAAAACCTAGAAAGCAAACTCTTTACACAAACATACAAAGGGAATCTTTTAGGAATCTTTTTTTATGGTATGATTTTGTCTACCTCTTGGTACTCTTGCGAACATTCTTCTTCTCCATTATAGTTGCCTTGCTTGTATGTTGAGCTCTGTGCTCCATAGCTGTCTGTGCTCTGTTGCTCTCTGTTGCTCGTGGATTTTGAAAATGAGAATGATCTCCTCCTCTGCTATTTATAGGCAATTGGGTAACTTGAACCAGAGACTAACTGGATCTAACTGAATGAGTCCAGTTGCTAACTATATCTGTCAACCAATCTAACCAGGGAATACCACTCACACAAATAGGCTGTTTCAGAGCCACTTTAATGAAATATTCATAGAACATTGCAACTATTTATATACATTTGCATGGAAATTACACTTCAATGGCAAGAGTATGGTATGTACATGAGGATGTCTAATCTCATGTAGAAATTTTTTCTTAGAATCTCTTGCTTGGGAGAAAATCAAGTCTAAGTTGTGTTGAATATGGGAGATTAATGACATCTTTATAGTGTTATCCTCTTCACTTTAGTTCATATTCACATTTATCTTGTAACACATTGTTGAAATGGAAAATCAATGTATGAATAAACATTCAAGTAAAGAACCTTGCAACTATTTATGTACATTTGCATGGAAATTACACTTCAAGTCTAAGTTGTGTTGAATATGGGAGATTAATGACATCTTTATAGTGTTATCCTCCTCACTTTAGTTCATATTCACATTTATCTTGTAACACATTGCTGAAATGGAAAATCAATGTATGAATAAACATTCCAAGTACCTCTTTTACACATAATTCTTTTTTAATATACTTTCATCTACCTCTTTGAGATCTAGCCAAGACTACAATGAAACCTAATCCTTGAAATCTTATTTAGTACCAAAGGTAAAATTTCTTCTTGTATAGTCTTCAATGGCACTACTACAAACAATTTTAATATATAATCCAGTTGGAACTCAACTTGGATATATTTTGATTCACTCACAATGCTAAGACTCAATGACTCATATCTAGTTAGAAATCAATTGTGTTTCTCATTTCAAAAGTGAATCAAATCTTTGGTTCCCTTATTAGTGTATATTTGAGTAATTAAGTTATTTGATGTAATTTGATGTTTAATGTTATTTAATGTACTTTAATAAACTTTTGATTTCATATCTTCTTGATGTGACATTTGATGTGACATCTTCACTTGATCTCGGATTTCTACTTATTTAAAAAGGTCATTCATCTTCAGTCTTCTGTGAACTCAGTGAAGATGAGCTCAATCTTTTCAGTGGATGCTTGGGCATCAGCTTCTTCTGCTCATATTGATACAGTTTCGGATTCATTGTTCTCAGTTGATCCTTTCCACAGAAGTGATGATCCCTATGATTTAGGACGTGTTGATGGTTCCATGTTTTCTGTTGAGTCATTTAAGTTATCCAATTCACAGTGCAATGCTGCTCAACCAAATGCACCTCTTGATCTCCCATCTGATCCGACCATTGATCTCCCTTCTGACTCAAGTGCATGTGGAGCAACGAAAAAGCAAAGCAAGCTCAATCTACAATTTAAAACAAGGCCTCATGAAGTAAGTAAAAAAAGATTTAAATTTCTTACTTCAGATAGACAGATTGCATTGGATATTGTGAAGCATTGTTGTGGTTTGAAATGTTTGTACAATTTAGGAATGAAGAAACTAAAGCACCTAAGAGAAAAATTCCTCCATTCAGATAGTGAAAGGCAGGATATATACCTTGTTTCTCGCATGCAAATGATTGAGGATAACATGTCAGTAACACGTGTTGGTTTTGAATATTTCTTTAGTCAAGGGATGCGATGTTGTAAGGTTGCATTTAAAATTGCAATGGGTGTGGGAAATTTTAGAATACATAGGGTTCAACAAGGGCTTTTGAATGGGGATCTCATTTTGGATACGTTCCATGTTGGGACCAAAGGATCTGTTGGACGTCATGCAATGAATTGGATGATGAACTATTTTAGCTTGCATTGTGAGGTTATGCCTACAACTGGAAGGTTGCACTTGTCAGATAACTTTACTCGTCGAGAGGTATTTAAAATATATAGAGAAGACATGGAAAATAGAAATGAGAAGTATGTGTTGTATCGTCACTTTACTCGATTATGGAAGGAAGAGTTTAACAATGTTTCTATTCCTCGTAAAGTTAGAATGGGTGAATGTTCAGTTTGCGCCACTTTGAAAAACATGGCAAAAGGAGCTACAACACCACAGGAAAAGAATAATTTTAAAAACCTTCTTAACAACCATCGTGAGAGTCAATCTTTAGAGAGAAAGAAAGCAATTCATCATCAAAGTAAAGCACTCAGAAATCCGGAGCGTTATATGTGTTTGTTGATCGATGGTATGGATCAAAAAAAAACTTGTTTACCACATTTTTATCGCATCCCTAAGGACATTGGAGATGAAGTCCTTGTGCAAATGCATTTGGTTGGTGCTTTGGTATACAATGGAACTGTAATGTCCAAGGTTTTCTTCACATATCCGAATGTGCATAATGATCCAAACCTTACAGTTACTGTCATTCATCATGTTTTGCAATCATGGAAGGGTCTTTTGCCACCAACTCTATATTTGCAACTACATAATACTGCAAGAGAGAATAAAAATTCTATAGTCTTTTGATATTTAAGCATGCTTATTGAAAAATAGGTATTTCAGAAGGTTAAGGTAAATTTCCTTCTGGTTGGCCACACTCATGATCACATTGATCAAATGTTCAGTACTTTCTCTAAGAAGTTGGCATGTAACAATGCTTTTACTCTTCCGATTTTATCTGAGCTGATTTCAAAAGCATATACTCCAAAACCAGAAGCTCAACACCTCACACAGATTTATGACTTTAAGCACTTTTGCTCAATGAGCCTTGATAACAGTGCTAAGCTTTTGGCTCCATTGCACAATATTAGTTTCAACCATGTATTCTTGATGAGAAGGGTTGATGAAATAACCCTTTTATTTGCAAAGCAGTATTCATCTTCTCTTGGGTGGGAGCCAAAAGAGGGATGTAGATTCTTATTGCAGGTGCCTAATTTGTCTACTGTAACAGTGTATGGTGCAGAACAATCACCATATGAAGATAAAAACAATACAGAAAGATGTGGAAATGTGGTTGATCAAAGTAAAAGCTGGATGCATGCACTCATTGAAAAGAAGAGACATATTGAGTGTGCAAAAAAATATGCTGGAGATCAAGATGTGTCTTGGTGGGAGGACTTTTTCAATCATCAAGAAGAGATTATACAGTATACAATTGCAGGTCACTGGCCAGTTGATGTTCCATTCACATGGGATTTTTGTACACAAAGATCCATGAATGTGGCCCAAGCATGTAATGCAGATGCACTTCAAAGTTTTATACATCCACCAGAAAGAAATATTTATGTAGGCCCAAGGATGACAAAACAGGCAGAAGCAAGATGGCAAGGAAATTTAATAGAGATAAATGTTGGAACACTTATTGCAGTTCTTGCTGATGGTGATAAGGCTACCAGACCATTTTGGATTGCAAAGGTTTTAGAGATAACTAAAGATATTGATCAGAGAAGAATAGAGGCTTTGATGGTGCATTGGTATTACACTAAAAGTAGTAATGCATTCACAGGTAAATATAACTTAGAAATGGTGTGTGATACTAAACGAACAGGTTCAAAAAAGAAAAAGAATATTCAAAGCACATCCACTCTTAAAATGGATGATGTAGATATTCTTGTTTATGATTTTTCCTTCACAAAAACAGGTCACTTGAGGAAAGCAACCATCAACATGATAAAACAAAAGCTTCCAGATGTATGTGGTACAGGAAATCATAGGCAAACAAGAAGATTTGTGCATGATCCTACAATATTTGGTATGTACGTGGATGAAGACAGAGCTCTTGTGGATATAGAAGAAGAAGAAGAGAGCTCTCAATAGTATGAGACTGAATCAAGTGCATCAGATGATGACGGTGTAGACATAGATCGACAAAGTTGTGAGATGCATTGAAGCTCTCAGACATTTTTAGTGCTTTTGTAAATGCCTCGAAGTAGTTTGGTTAATGAAACCATGTTTTGTAGCAATTTTGACTAACAATCAGATATCCACCCATTAAAAATATGTCTAAAATGTTATTTTTGTATAAGAACTATTCAGTTCTACATTCTTTATATAGATTTTAGACATGTCAATGTCCTATCATATAGATTTTGGACATGTCAATGTCTTATCATATACATTTTGGGACATGTCAATGCCTTATATAGTGAACTTTTGACTACATTTTGAGCTCTTTTTTTATGAGAAAATGACAAAAAATGTCAAAAATCACATGTTTTCACCTCATTTTTGTAATATATGTATACTGGTATAAAGGAATCTCAAACATAAGCTACCATTTGCTTGATTTTTGACGAGAGTGTTCTCTTTTTACGACATAGTTCTCGTTTGTTACGACTCGCTGTTTCTAATATTACAAGGTACCAAGAGCCTTTAGGCTTCTCTACAATGATTACATCTTCAAGTGCTATTTACGCACAAACTTTGATGATGGAAGGAGCAAGGGGCATCTGGAAGCTTATCCAAACCAAATCAAACAAAAACCAAATATAACCAAATAAAAATCAACAAAAGCCAACAAGAAATCATGATGAGGATTCATTTGTGCTACTAAACCCCTCACATCCATTGGAGAATAAAAAGATAAATTTAAAAATAATCCAAGATATAAATAAAGATTTAGAGAAATCTACAAGGCTTAAAGGTGACCAAATGGTGATAAAAGATGAAGTACAAGAAGAAAATCTAATATATCTATCTAAAGATCAAGCTCTAGATGCATCATCAAGGGATGATGCTAAACAAGATTTGGGGTATGATTTGATGCTAGTTGATAGTGATATTCAAGTATATGTCTCAAATACAATAAATGATCCAATAACTAAATTGTGTGAAGAGACTCCAAGTGAGCATGCTGCTAATCAGGAGTACATACAAATCAAGAGTCCTCTAGATAGTGATATGTATGCTGATGATGATAACCATGATGCTAAGTCTATGGGAAGTCCAAATAAAGATCAAGATTATGCAAAACTCTTAAGTGATGCCACATTGAATGAGCATTCAAAAATATATAAAAGTTTCTATCCATGAGAGTAAGAATTAGTTACTGATTGAGCTTCAGTATAATGATATGCATGTGAATAATGTTGCACTCCATAAAAAGGGAGATATGCATAACCACGAGCAGGATAAGGATACTCTATTAATTGGTCCTCCACATACTGATATGAATTTGGAAGATGATCATGATGATTTGAGTCCATGCAGTGAAGAAATTGTGCATGAAGAGATGAAAGTAGCACTTATTGAAGTGTATGAAAAATTTCATGATAGCCTGCTACCTAAGGAGACTAAATGTGAGAATATTGATTCAGATGACTCTAAAAACTATGGAATGAATAAATATTTAATTGAACCAAGCTTAAGTACTGAAATATTCATATACAATGTGACATTCTAGCAAGAATCAGTAACTCATGAAGTGTATGAAGGATATACTCTAAGTACATTCTCTTAAGGAAATTAACAAGAATTGATAGAGATGAATGCAAAGTTCAGTGATGGCATTGAAATTAAAGAAATCGAGTTTCCTTCAAATTATATGCATAGTCCTAGAGAGTTTTCAAATTCTGAAGAGTTTGCTACTGATACTGAAGATGAAGGATTTCTTGACTATGAGGATATAGAGTTCCTTCATCTTGAAGGAGAGATAAATTGAGATCATGATAAAGATGACGATGAAGAGTTCCTGTATAGGTTGGAAGAAGAATCAGACCTTATAATCTCTGGAACTGGGGTAGAAGAGGCTGATCGCATTAAAGATTTCAAAGATGAATATCATTCATTGTCCGATTGTGATGAACACGTCCATCCAAAGTGGGATTCAAATGATTTGATCCAAGAACCCCATCCTCATAAAGATGGGAATACAATAGAGGATGATGAGAAGGATGAAATTCCTTCAAATGATTTCAAATATGAAAAAGACCAAAATGTATGTTTACAAGAATGTTTTAATGATGAAATAAATATGTTCAAATTTCAAACTCCTTATACATGTGTTTTTGATTCTATATATGATGAATTTGATAGTATCTTGAACAAAGAATACTATGGTCAAAAAATTGAAACATGGATTCTTAGATTTATGAAATGCTATGCATGCCGATCAAGCCGCCAAGACGTAGACAAGCAAATAAGGTAGCTTGTGTACATATTTACCGTATTTATGAATGCAACCCTGATTGATGCGATTCAAAGATGGATTGCTTTTAAACATAGCTTCTTTGGAGAGCATTTATCTGTGAAATTGTATTGGAAAGGAATTTCTTGAATTTACAAGAAATTCAAAAGTGACTTTTGTAAATATAAGTATGTAAATACTTAATAACTATGTTTTGATTTTCTGAGATGGATAAAAGTAAATATGAAAATAAATAAATATATAGATATATAAATGCAAAAATAAATAAAGAAATAAATAAATTCATAAATGAAATAAATAAATAAATTATAAATCAATAAATACAAGTAAATATGAATAAATAAATAAACAAACATATACATAAATAAATTATATAAATAAATAAATAAAATAAATACATAAATATATAGATAATTAAATAAATAAGTAAATATATAAATAAATACATAAATAACTAAATAAATATATAAATAAGTAGAAGAAGTAAGTGCATCTAATATTCAAGTAGATGATTTTTTTTCAAATAATCCTTTTAAATATGATACTATTGATGTGTTCTTTCAGTATATGAGTACAGGTGAAGACTTGGAGCGGATTGCAAATCGAGAATTCGGATGGACTGTAAGAAGAGCAACGGGTTTTTGAATCCTCTATACATACCAATTAAAAAAATAGATATTCGTGAAGTGTTATCATGGATTGCATGTGTACATATGAATATTTTGATTCGATATTTCTTATCACGTATTAAGTGTTTGAATGCAAGAGAAGCTCAAAGGAAGGCGATGGAAATGGGAAGTGAAGTGAAGTTCAAAAAGCCTTGTCTTTTTTCTTAGCTCTCTTGTTAACCAAAATCTTTTTTCTCATTCATTTTTAAGTTGTATTGCACATAAAGTATGCATATTTTAAGTTGAAAAGAGCACATGTTCTTAAAGCCCGTAGATACACAATCATTTGCACATGGAAGAGAAATGTAAAACGTTTCTTGTTCTACACAAATATTACAAGATTGACACGTTTGAATAAGTCAAACATCTGTAGAAGATGTATTAATTGAAGTGGAGGTTCTTTACTTTGCATGCATGGTGCCATCAATAGTAAACTGGTTAATATTTTACATGACAGCGGTAGTTCACATGATTTCATTTCACATTTATTAGTATAAGAACTTAAATTAAAAGTATTTCCAAGAGGAGGATTGGTAATAGCGAATGTCTAGAAAGGAGATAAGGTCCCCCAAGATGATGATATGGTGGAAATCTATCTGTTATGTTGAATAGATAAATTATTGCAAGCCATTTCACCCATAATGAGAAGTAGTATCGACCTTGCTACCATCTACAAATTGTAGGATCATGAAGACTCTTTGTGAGTCAAATATGTGGATCAAAACAAAAGAAGATATTGAGCAATTACTATTCTAGATAGATCTACAAAGTAGTGCATGGATTTTCTAGTATTCCCCTAAGAAATTAGGCAAGCACATCCCAAAATCCTCAAGGGTAAAAACAAAGCCGAGGCAATCCCTTGATAGGTCAAACTAGATAGAAAAGTGTTCCACTCAGACCACATGTTCACTCCCCTATGCCAAATACCAGTATATACCAAAAATCACTTGGGACACAAGACAATTATCCGACCACCCTTCCCATTAGGGCAAAGAACTAGGTGTGTTTCCTATTCTTCAAGTTATTCCTCACGCTCATGAAGTGGGTAGTAGACTAAGAAAGGACATTTATTCACATAAGAAATCACAAAGTTTACATGAAAATTTTTTAATGAAGTCAAATCACTCATTGATAATTTATCTAATTAAGGGGAATTCATCTCTAAAGCTAAATCAACCTTCATAGAAACTTTTTAGATTACTATTGATTTCCAATGCATAAAAATACCATGAATACTTAAAGATTCTTCAAATTTTAGAATGAAATTATCAATGCCCTTTTCTATATCTTTAAGGATGCATGCATCCTTAGAGGCATGAAGCCTATATTTTGTTCCTCTAGAGAAAAACATTATTCCAAACTGCTAGTAAGGAAGAATAGAACAATTAGAACCAAATGACCCATCTCGTTGTTTACAAAAGAGAAATAGAAACCATTATTGCAACATCAAGTTCTTTTGGAAATCGATAATCTATCTTCCTCTTTCATATTTCTTCCAATATCATTGTAATTAAAAGCTTTTGGACCCAAAGTTCTCATATATTTCTATGTAACCAAAGGATGGACCCAAAGCTTTCTAACATAAGAGGGAAGAGATTCTATCACTTCTTTTAATTTCAAAATAAAGCTAGATAGAATTATTAAAACTCTTCATGAAATCAAAGGGTTATGAGAAACACAAGAGGATTTTAGAAAATTGGATATGAAAATTCATAGTTGAAAACAATGGGATTTTCTAAGACTTACATCCTCATGTTTCCAAGATATATAGAAGTTTGAAGAGGACTTTTTTGTTATAATTTCTAATTTTTTTTTTTTTTAAATACTCCTCTTGCATAACTCTACTCGAGAAAATTAATCTTCTATTAAAATCACTAAACTTAAGAGATTGATCATTCAAAGGTATAAAAAAATGTTCATTACAAGATGATCATGGGAGATCCTCATCCGGAGGGTCTAACCTATAATGGAACCCAAATTTTTTTATGTCAAGAAGATTGGATGCTTGCACAAATTTTTTGATATCTACACCATAACATAGGATTTTTCTTATGGATAGATCTACTCTTATATAGGCTAGATTTTCCTTCTAAATTGAAGCCTTTAAGGAAGAAGGTATGCACAGTCTGCATCCAAAATAACTCCCTAAGCAAAGTTGATTTGTAAAACTCTTTAGAGTTTCTAAAACTACCTTCCATGTGTTCCTAACAAAAACAACAAAACGATTGAAAACCATAATTCTCTATGGATTCATAAAGAGGTTTAACTTTTCAATTTGGAATGAATTTTCCTAGCTTCTCTAACATGCTCTTGAAAACAAATAAATGCACTCCTAAAAGTTTGACCAACATATAAAAATGATCTATCATAAATATTATAGATTACATGGATGACTTGTGAACAATGAATTGGACTTAATGGATCATCTTCATGCAAATGATTTTTTCTTAAATGACTTAATTAAAGAAGATATTTTATTGAATTATTGGTGTAATGAGTATTAAATAAAGTTGTTTTGAAAGAAGACGAATTAATATGACCATTATCTAAGAAATGCAAAGAATTTAAATTAGATCTAGCTAAGAATTTGAACTTTTCTCATCCACTACTATAA
Organism: Ceratopteris richardii; assembly: GCA_020310875.1. Lineage (NCBI taxonomy): Eukaryota > Viridiplantae > Streptophyta > Polypodiopsida > Polypodiales > Pteridaceae > Ceratopteris > Ceratopteris richardii. The sequence goes on from CM035413.1 coordinate 75,101,073, forward strand.
AAACGATACGGAACAAGATTTAAAGAAGAAGTTGAAGCACGTATCTAGTCAAAATTCAAACTTGAAGTGGTTGAATATGTATTATGAGAAGCTTCTATCGTCAACATTAGATCAACACCCCCTCTAGAACAAAGATGCTAGGTTAGAGAAAGTACTAGCCACACTCCCCATTTTTCTAGCGGGGCTATTGTAAAGCAGTGGCACCCTTGAATAAGGCTGCTTGTTGGTACACTTGGCAAACCTAAGTTCTTCACCAAACATTTAGGACTACACCCTTGCATTCAACTCACATGAGAAAGTGTATATGAACACATGCTCGGTATTTTCACTTAATTACCTTTCATAATTATAAAAGAAAATGCAAAAGGAATCTCGTAGATTTAGGAAAAGCCAAGCCCCGACTCTTTTGGTGAAGAAATCATTTCAAATCAACCCTAGAGTGTAGGAACACTTTTGGGAGTAGGAAAACGCAAAATTCAAAAGCTTTGTGTGTGTATAAAAACATCATTTTCTAGTCATGAGGATATGAGCTATCATTGGAGCTATTGAGCTGCAACATTGGGCATACCTTAAGCTCAAATTATTAAGAGTAGTCCTCTACACTTCCCATGTATCATATATGCCTTATTATTTACAAATTGCTACATTTCTTCATGATCATTTCTATCTACTGTTATCTATCGCTTCTTCATTATTTTAGTGATTTTGAAAAAGAAATTTCGTTGTGTGTACTCCATTATTTGATGCTTACTATATTTAGAGTGAAGTGTCTAGTATATACATACAAATTTTCATTAGATTTTCTTCATCATATCTCAAGATATGTACTGATGAAGTAGACTATGTCTCCACATCATCGTGCTCCGGAAATATCGAGATGACCCCCTTGAGTTGTTAAACTCATTGCTCAGTTTATAGCACCTCTAAACTCATTAGATAACTTGTGTAAGTTAGATATGCACTTGAATAAGATGTGTGCAAAAGCTCTCTAGTCAACTCATACCAGGTTGTTAGCTTTGAGCAAAACACTGAGTACATACAATCCCAAAATAGAAGGTTTCTTCACCATCCTAGTACATGCAAATTATCTAATTTGGCATAAAGATTTGGGAATGATTTTGAAAATCACATATTGGTTCTAAATGCATATTTGAGAAGCTAAAGGATTCTACTAAGGTTCCTTAAATTCAATTGGTAGGTGTAGAGTAGACTTTTTGTAATACTAGCTCATCTCTTAAGTGTACCCAATCATCTCCTCAAAGTGGTATCAGAGCAACAAAAAGTCAACATGGAGGATGGATTTCATTAATCCATAGACATATTGGATCAAAGTAACTACTCAGCTTGGTCACTTAGAATGGAGTTATATCTTCAAGGAAGAAATGTAATAAAGTATTTCTATGATATAAGCGTCCGAGCGATTCCCACAGATCCGAAATCGGACACCGTTTGGTCACGTGTATAACCAAAGATTTTGAGAGCATGGGGAGAGAGTTTTGCCGAAGGAACTCTAAGCCTTCTAACTCAAGTTAAGGTGAGTTCACTTGAGTCCAGTGTACTTAACTCGAGAGGCGAGTACAAAAACCACTAGTAGACTCTAGTGGAAGGTACTAAAGTAGTGGTTGAGATCACTCCAGCCATTAGTAGAATCTTGTGGAAGATATGAAAGGAGTGGAGGAGATTGCACATGCACTTGTGGACTCTAGTTACATTTGTGGTCCTCTTTGATTCGAGCAGCTATATATACAGGCATAAGGTTGGGAGGAGAGTCATCTCTCTAGCACATGGTGGTCGTAACCCTTAGGTTGTTGCAAGAAACCTCTATGGTAACATCTTTGGAGATAAGATGATGCCAATCCTTAGGAAAACCAACTCAAGAAGAACAAGAGAGGTTAACCACGTGGTGCTCAAATGATGCTTTAGCCAAGTCATTCATTCTTAAATTAATCTTTGATTTTTTACTTTCACACATGAGGAGCTGCAAGACTTCACAAGATACTTGGAAGGCTTTTCAAGTAGTTTTCGCATCAACTACTAATGCTAGGAAGGACCAACTTTAGATGGAGTTCACCACACTCAAGGAGATGCCCAAGCAAAGTGTGACTGATTTTTTCACCAAGATGAAGGACTTAGCATATCAACTTGGAAGCATTAGAGAAGTCATAGATGAAGATCAGATAGTAGGCAAGTGATAAATGGAATAAAGGTAGTGGACAAATGGAAACCCCTCACCATAACCATGGACCGATACATGGACATGTAGGTTTTTGACTTCAACACCCTCATGGGACAATTGTTCACATGAGGCAAAGCTTATGAAGAATGGAGACAACTCAAAAGGTAATAAATTCTCTACCCTATATACATATATGAACAAATGTAAGGATGGTGAAGGAAAAAGAAAAATTTAGATGATGAAGGTAGTACCTCTCAATCAACCTTTGCAGGTAGAGGTAGAGGCTCAAAGGGAAGAGGCAGAGGAGGAAGAAAAGGTAGCAGGAGATATCAAAGCTCCTCTCCATGTGCCATCAATGGCAAGAATAACCACATTAGTGAGAATTGTTTTAGCAACCCTAGAAATCAAAGAGGAAGAGGCTATAACAAAGGTGGATATGGAAGCTCAAGCGGAAGGTTGAACAACAACAATGGTTACAACAACAACAATAAATACGAAGGAGGATATAGAGGTAGGAGCTATTAAAACAACTATGCAGATGATCAAACCTAGGAGGACTCATTATTTCTTATGAATATGACTATGAAACTAGGTAAAGTAGATGAACATGTTTTCTAAATAGACTCAGGTTGCTCAAATCATGTAGCCAGAAATAGCTCTACTCGCAGACTTGGAGGATCAAAGAAATAGGCTTGAAGTTCAAACAGGAGATGACACAAGGCATCTAGTGGAGAAGATTGAGAATGTGAAGACTCCAAATGGAAATATGAAACTATTGAGCTAGGTATTGTATGTGCCTACCAAAACAAAGAATCTCATAAGTGTTGGCAACATTGTAGAGAAAGGTTTGCAAGTCAAATTCACAAAGCATGGAGCATATGTTAAGGATCCACATCAAGAATTTAAGAGGATAGCAAGAGGAGAAAAGTCAATTATTTACATTTGAGCTCCAAGACACCAAAAATATTGCATTGTTCAATTATGGTAGTCAAACATGATCAAAATTAGAGATGTGGCACAAGAGGCTAGCTCATATAGCAAACTGGGCCTCAAAGCAAATCAATAGGGATCAAAGTGTGCTTGGCCTACCAAATATCTCCAAGCAACATATGATTTACAAATGGAGTGCTTGCCAATTTGGCAAGTCTCGGAGACAACCATTCACCAAGAAGGGATATATTCATGGAGTCCTATTGGAGTTAGCTCATACACATGTATGGCCTCCAAGCAAGGAGCCATCTATCTCTAGATCTAGGTTCTATGTTTCTTTCATTGATGATTGTAGCAGATGGACAATACTCTATTTTATGAAACATAAAGATGAAGTATTCAACTGTTTCAAAAAGTATGTAGCACTTGTTGAGAATCAAACAGGTAAAACCTTGAAGAGGCTAAGGTTAGATAGAGGGGGAGAATATTTCTCCCAGAAATTCAATGCTTATATCCAAGAGAGGGGTATCAAAAAAGAGATCACATCAAGGTATCGTCTAGAGCAAAATGGAGTGGAAAAAACGAGGAATAGAACCATAGTGGACGCTACAAGGTCAATCCTCAATGAGAAGAAGTTGCCCAATTATCGATGGATAGAGGTTGTATCCATAGCCACCTACCTAATCAATAGAGTTCCATCAAAAGCATTAGATGAAATGACACCTTACGAAGCATGGAATGGAAGAAAACCTAGTCTTGACCATTGCAAGATCTTTGGGTGCATAACACATGCACACATACCTTCAAAAATAAGAGGCAAGTTGGATCCAAAGGCAAAGAAATGTATATCCATTGGTTATGATCTTAGTCACAAAGGCTATAGATTATATAACTCAAGTATTCTTAGTTACTAGAGATGTTGTTATTTATGAAAACAAATCTTGGTTTGAAGATTATTTCAAGAGAATTAAAATTCCTTATGACCTAGAGGAAGATTTCCCAGCTCTGCTAAATATGAATGAGCATATGCATGAAGATTCAAGTGAATCTAATGATGATAAAAAAACCCCAAGATCCTTCAAATTTTATCACAAAGCTTCCTTCACCGTATCATTGAGGTATTGTTTTAATTTTTCTTTATTGTTTATGTTATTGTTTTATTAATTGTATCATGCATATTGTATGATTCGCATATGCATCTCTTACATATGCTTGATTTTTATTTATATAATTTTTTTTGTGTATTTTAATCATCAATTGTATACATGTTTGACTTAGATTCCGATGAGAACATTTAGTGTAGGTCCCAAGGTGTATAGAAACTATTGTGATTGTTTTATTCTTTAACTCTTACTATCACAATAGTCACTTAGATTCCAATGAGAATACTTAGTGTAGGTCATTAGGTGTATAGAAACTATTGTGATTGTTTGATTCTTTGACTCTTACTATCACAATCGTTGTATATAGTTATGTGATGAAACTCATATATAGTATAGTGAATGTATATGAAATATTATAAATATCTAATTCTTTGACTATTACATTCTTAATAGTTACATAGATTCACTTCAAGAGTATAATTACACTTTCTAATTAATTATAAATCTACTTATTTAACTATGCATATGTCTATCATTTGCGTACACATATTATTGATTTATTTATCCATACACTTACTGATAGTCTATTTTTTATTTTTGCAAAGATGGCTGGTAAAATAAACAAGCATAAACAAAAAATTTTAGAAGAATTTGTGTGCTCTTACATGTATCAAATGAGAGAAGATGAGATCACTATAGCCATGGACACATCTAGTTACAAATATTTCATTGCACAATTATCCAGAATAGCATTTATTAATATTAAAGATAAATTTGACAGTGTGTCAAGTGAAGCACAGGTCTTAGATGAGCGAATGTCAAAAGAGCTTACACGTATCATTGGACAAATCATCAAAGTAGTAGTCATTGGCAATGGATATCATCAGTATATACTTTATGGAATAATGGAATGTTAAATGGATTTTAAATTCTTGAGGTTTTTAATGTGATTGTGCTCTGATTTAGTAGGTGAAGAATCATGAGGGCATGAATGCACGTGGATCTGCTCAGATATTTTTGAATATATTTAGAGGCTAATATTTTGTATATTTTTGTAAAAATAGTAGATCACTTAGAAAGCGATATTTTTTAAATAAAGTAGATTTTCCATAAACACATTCTTTTGGAAGCATCGTCCTCATATATCGTTTGTTTAGAGTGTAATGAGAATACCTATAAATACATGTTCTCTAAGAGACTCTTCTATTAGAGTATGTGGGGGGTGATTATACCCAATCTTGTGTTCAATCTTGTCTTTCTCTATTCTATGTGTGTTCTTGTGAGATTTCTTCATTGTATTATCTCTATGTACATGTGTCTACAAGATCCGGTTTACATAGAGCTACTAGGCTTTAAGGAATTAACCCACCATAAGAATCTCTCTCAATTATGTTGTCTATAGTACTCAAGATAGAATTCTTTGAGCATCTCCTTTTGAAAATTACTCGAAGAAAGTTCATCATATTGAGTGACATGATTTATGATAGATATATCAACAATTTGTTTAAACGATGTTATCAAAAGATCTTTGGGAAGACCAAAAATAATATCTTGCTCTTCAAAAAAATGTAAGTAGCTTGCAATGTTGATGCCATTAAATTTTCCCATCTCTCTCAAAATAGAAGAGAATATTCTTTCGCCTTGTTTATCAACAATGAGGGATCTGAATCCTTCCTCCATCTAAAGTGAATATGCAAGTGATGCACAAGGCTCTAGATCTCTCACAAATGCATTTACTTCATGACAAAGATGTGTAGGATATTGTGAGAGATCCACTGAAACACTCAAGAATGATGATGATGAAAAATATGCAACAAAGAATCTGGATCACAACCTCCCAAAAAGATAAGAAGCAAACACCACAAAGCATTTCACACCTATTTCCAATGTGTAGATGATTACAATCCGGGTGGATTGGGTCTATTCCTTACACACATAGAGTGTATGAAGGTAGTGTGTTGGGAGGTTTATGTGATCAAAATGTGAAGGTGAAGGTGAAGTTGGGTTTGGAGAGGAGAGATGTGATGATTTGATTATGGGAATGGGAATGTATGAATGCAAGATAAAACCAAATCATGAACATGAATGATGAGAACAAAAGAAAATCATACACATGAATCAATTTAGAAGGGAAGAATGGTCTGAAAAAAGAGATTTTTATACACTTTCAAAATTTAATCCATATGCATGGGCGCTATAGAGAAGTTTCAGATGCTCGATAGGTGGATCAAGCCAACTGCCAAATATGATCAGCACACGTTGGGTGCTTGGAGCAAACTCAAGTTTTTTTATAAACCTCAAAACGATTATTAGTCATTCAATTACAAAAACATATCTTGTCATGCTTGATCAAACATTTCTTTAGTAGTGCGCATGCTAAGACAAGAAGAATTGAGTCATGTATGGTGCCATTAAAAACAATGTCTAACAAAAAATTTGTACACATTTAGTTAACTTGAACATAAATTCAGTAAATAGAAGCTGATCTGACCGAAGTTGAAGATTGATGGCAACTCTTACACATGTCACAAAACATTGTTTGAACCAATTTAAACGTTATCTTATGAATACAAAATTGTTAATATTCATCGATTCTAATCCCATTCATTACAACCTGTGTAAAATGCAAATACCTTGTTTTAAAGTTTGTGCACATATACTCAATGAATTTTGCTTCTAATTCTGTCGAAAAGTTATTTCATGAATACATCTCTTTGTTTTGTGGAGGTATAATCATCAGCACTGATGCACTTGTATAAACCTAATCACACTCTCAATTTGTCAGAGTTTCAATTTAAGTACTGAAAACAAAGCTAGACCCAATAGTTATCTTGAAGCCTTTCGTTTCCTACGAGTTAAAACGAACATTTTGTCATCATTAAACCCATTCTATAAAATGTTCATCAACGCCATTATTGTTCATCATGTATGGCTGAAGTATCATATGTTTCATAGGTTGCGTCTGCATTCAAAACTTACAACTCCATATCAGCGTTCGCAGCACAAAATTAAACTTTCGTTTCAAACCATGCGATTCAGCAGGTCAATTATTCAGATGAACAACAAAGCTCAGTGATAATCTTTCTTTCATTTATCAAATCGATCCATTTTGGTGTGACAAACTATGGGTATGTGCACATATCCATGCTCCATTCTAGCCTTATGCGTGCCTGTTTTAGTGTACTTCAAACAAAATTTGGAATCAGTCAACATAACGTTCGAGAGTCATGTTTATAGCCACAAGTCAGGTTGCTGACAAATTTTAATTTTCATGATACAAGATTGGAATTTATTTCAGAACAACTAACAAAGCAACTACAGAATGTGGCGATGGTTAGAGGATAAGCATGATAGAAGTATATGGCAGAATGAAGGAATCCATGTCATGATGTAATCGATCATGTCAAAATTGCGGAACATAGTTCGCCATTGGCGCATTGAAAACAATCTCCAGTCATGATCGTTATTCACGTTGTTTCCTTTTCTCAGAGCATGGACAGAATCAAATCAAAACATAACGTAGATGTAGATGTCGAAGACCTTCATTCTCAATTAAACTAGCAGTAAATGCAAAATTCACGTATCACTTATTTGGCTGATAATCACAGAGCAATTGAATCTACGCATGGAAACGATATTCCATCTAAAGTTTGGCTGAGTACGGATACCAAAACAAAAGAAAACGATGAGCAACAACAACTTTCAAATTCCTTTACACTTATCTATCGTGAATAGGAGAATGTTGTTGGAACCTATGACTTCAGCATTCAACGATGTCCTTTTCAGAATTGAACAGCCCCCTTTGTCAAATATATTCCACCTGGCGTCATCGTCAATCAGATCCCAAAGCATATATCATGCTTGTTGTTCAGCTGCACTTCATCTGAGTTCTCCTGTCAGATCATTATTCCTGTAAATATACCATAGAGCATGTGTGGCCTCCTCCCATGATCTTCAAGTCAGCCCGAGCCGATTCCATCATAATCCCCCCTGCTCCACGCAATCTTCTTCTCTTTTAACGAGTGCCTCGCACAGAAGAGATTCTTGTAATTCTCAGAAAATTATTGCCATCAAGGTTCATGAAATTGGCCTCCTCCCCCCTTCCATACGGAAGACATTTCCTTTTTATAATGAAAAAAAAAAAACAGTCAAAAGTGAGCGCGAACAGTTTGATCCCCTCTTTTCTCTGAATAGCATTAAGCTTTTCATCCTTTTCTTTTTCCATGAAGTGAGAACCTCCAATCCTTTTGCAGGGACTAACCTCTCCTTTTTTAGATGCGTTTTTCTCATATTTGCTATTAATATAACGTCTGCTCCACGGATTCCGACATGTGTTCATATGTTTCAAAAGATGGAGGAACAATATATCTAGAACATGCTCTTCGCATAACCTTGAGATTCAACCAATAAGTAATATTGCATAATAAATCATGTTATGTCTCTCGTTTGAAAGACCATGGGCAATTAGTTGAATCAAATTGCTCTTCATATATTTAGAACTTTGTTCATCATCTAGTTGGGAAGAGCGAAATCTCTCCAACATTCACCCCCACCAAACCTGCACATCGTCCGGATGGGTCAACCTTCAGATCGAGGGAAGTAGCATCTTGATGATCATCCTAAAAGTCAATCATATTACAATATTAATTCTTTTATAAATAAAGTTATCAAATAGATCATTTTTGTTTTAATGCAACATGTTCATGAAATTTACTTACAGTTAATCTGGTAATGAAAACATATAAACTATAAAGCTAAACTATCAACTAGTTTAGTCAACAAAACATTAATCTAGATTTTATCCATTTATAAACTTTGCAAAGACTATTTTGAAATAGAATTCATCTTCATTCATTCAAATGCAGGTTTCTTCATATACATGCATTTACATATGAGCAATCAAACATGTCAAAAAAATCTACTAACTCTACTCTTACAGACATCCGCCTTGTTTGCCCAATTTTATTCACTAGATATGTTTTCCACAACTAGATTTCTTCATCTTTTAAGCTTCATAAAAGTATGATGTAAATCTTCATGTACATAATAAGTGTTAATACCTTTTTGGGGTGAAAAAAGGTATAACTTCCATGCATGAAATATTGTTTTTCTTTTCTATTTTTCTATTTGTTTTTTACATTTCCAACTTTTTTGTTTTGAAGGGGAAAGGCTTAACCCCTTAATCTGAGCTAAGGTTATAGATGCATGTATAAGAAAGACCTAGGATTTCAGAGACAAGAATCATGCATTTATATGCTCCGACACATATACAATTACTCTCATTATCTGAAATGAACTATAAATCCTTCTACCCATAACAAATCCCACTCAATCTATAAATTTAGAAATATAAATCATGCTTCTTTTCCTAGTATGGATAAATAGGTTCCCTTCATAATTTAATAAGAATCATCCCAGATTTATGATTATATTTAATATGAATGCAAGTGATATGCACCGATCAAAACATAAATAATTTTAAAAATCATAGAAAAATACGACCTGAAATCAATTATATCTTCAATCTTCTTTCTTCTTCAACTCCATCTTCATTGTAAATTTTCCATACAGATCTTCAATGACTTGATCAAAAGCATCGTCAAGTCCTCATAAGAATTCAACAACTAGCCATATGAGTATCATAACCATACATTTTCTTCATCTTGCTTGGTGGCCTTTCAAGCTTTCCTAGAGTCTGAGGGGGTTCATGCCCAACTTGAGGTTGAGCCTTACACCGCCATACTTGTCTAGATCATGTCTGCTTACTCAGTTTCACCTCCCTGAGGGGTGGTGTTTCTTGCTTCTTTTTGTTAGTGCCAATTAAACAACTCATAGCGAGAGTTAGGCCACTCATAGTAAGAGTGAGGCCACTTATAGTTGGAGGGTCTTCCGTTAATTCCAATACCTCGGGGCACTAACCTCTAAGTGGTACCTCATGGCATTGTCCTACAAGTTCTACCTGGAGCACACTCCTACAAAGATTTAAGTTCACTGAGTAGCTATATAACCATTCCTACCCTAGGATGATGGGTTCTATCAGGTCTTTGTCATGGCAAACCAAAAGCTTAACCATCATGGTCAGCTCCTTGATTGAGATTGGTAACTCCACCACACCAATGCAAGGGGTTTCTAATCCACCTAATCCTATGAGATTGGCCTCAATAGGATTCACCTCATGTTCCTATTCTTGACAATGAGAGAACCTAACTGCATTCATTGCTGCACCAAAATCAATTAAAGCCCTAATTTGCGTACACATGGGGTCATAACCTAGAGTGATGTTAACAAACGGTCTCCTATCAACAATACTAGGGATATCCTTTACTTTGATTTGACACATGGTCACCGGATATCGTGGAGCGTTCGGTTGAGGTTCTCTACCTAGTCCTTTCCTTCTTAATCACATGCGCCTAATGCGTTTTAAATCTTTTGCTTGGGCCTCTGATATGATTCTTCCTCCTCTTCCTTTTTCTTATTGGCAAGAGTTATCTTTTTAAGCATTTGTGCAGTCAATGGTTCTTGATATAGCTTAACTCTACATCAATTGATATAATTAGGCATTACCTCTCCTTCTATAGTTGCTAGTTTAACAACACCACTAGTTGATATCCTATTGATAATCATGCTTCCATATCCTTGTTTCTCTAACTTACGAGCATGTTGTTTCAGGGTGTAAAATTACACCATATCTCCTACTCCTAATCCTTTATCCTTGATATGAGCATCAAAGTAGGCTTTTTGTCTTTTCTTAGCAGCATAAATTATTTTTGCTGCACGCAATTTAGTCTCTCCTAGTCTGTCTAAGTCCAGTATTCTCAAGGAAAGTTCATGACCTATCCACTCATGCTCCTGAGCTATCCTTGGTTAGTATGTTACACAAACTTTTATTGGTACTCTCAGCGTGTCCGTTGGCTTGTGGATGATATGGTGCAAATTTCTTGTGTATTACCATGAAATCCTATAATAAATATTCAATAACCTTGTTCAAAAAATGAGTACCCCTATCACTTACAAGCTCTGTAGGAAGCCCATATTTTGTGAAGACATTCTCAAACAAAAATTTTGCAGTCATGCATGCATCATTCTTCTTTGTGGCCTTGGCCTCTACCCATTTAGTGAGATAGTATGTGGCAACTATGATATACTTGGCATGGGAGTTCTTTGGAGGGGGGTTGATAGGTCCAATAGAATCTATTACCCATTTTGAGAATGCATGCCCTCCCATCATGGGTGGAAGGTGCATCTCATCCTTGCATATGGGATGTTGAGCCCTTTGACATATGTCACATTGTTTTACATATGTGTGGGCATCCATATGGAGAGTGGGCCACCATAGTCCTGAAAATAGTGTGGCCTTAATAACCTGGTGAGGCCCAAAATGGCCACTTGTTGCACCTTGATGGGTAGATTCCAAGAGGTTGAGATATTCACTCTCCTGCACACTTATCCTCAAATAATAGTCTCTCCCTCGTCTATATAGATTATCACCAATGATCTTATAATGTTGAGTCCCCTACTCGAGACACTTTGTTTATGTGCCAGAGTCATGTCTTCTAGGAAATTCTTCGTCCTCATATAGTTAACTAAAGATTCAGTCCAATCTAGCATTAGGGCCATGTGGTATAGAGTGACATGTTCTATTAGTGGTCTATCACAACACTTTGAACATTCATCACAAATTCATTGGACATCTTTTTCCATCAATGAGGGCCAATACACACCTAACCTTTTCAAGTTCAATAATTTTCCTTGTCTCGAGTGATGTTGCTCTAGTGAACCTACATGTGCTAGCTAGTTGCAACCAATTTTCATGCTCCTATTCTTCTACACAACAAGCAAGGATATTCTGAGGATCCTACCTATAGAGACTACCAACGAGGATTTGGTATCTCTGCACTTTGGCTACCTCCTTCTCTTGGGTTCTCACTTGAGAATTCTTAGGTCCATATGTCAATAGTGGCATTAATGGCTTTGGCCATTCAGGAAAAATCTCGACGTTAAATAGGTAAGCATCTAGTAGGTCATCCGGTTTGATACTTCTCTAGTCACTAAACATTAAATCTATCTAGCACAGGACATAAATCAAGAGGAACCTTCAACATTTGAGGAAACAAAGAAGAAATTATAATGGAGGTATGCAATGGAAGAAGAAATAAAAGCTCTTGAGGAGGATAACACTTGGGAATCGGTTCCCAAGTCTCCATCAATGAAAGTGATAGGCTCAAGGTGAATCTACAAATTGAAGAAGAACTTAGATTGCTCCATTAACAAGTATAAGGAAGAGCTTGTGGCAAAAGGCTTTGCACAAACTCATGGAATTGATTATGAGGAGACCTTCTCTCATGTGGCAAAGATGCGTACTATTAGGGTTTTGGATGTAAAAAATGCATTTCTTAGTATATGACACAATCACTTGGTTTTGAGAATCACATATATCTTGATTATGTGTGTAAAGTTAATAAAGCTTTACATAGACTCAAACAAGACCCAAGGGCTTGGAATCACATGCTTGTCTCATTCTTGATGGACAAAGGATTTCAACCTAGCAAGGCAGATCCATCACTATTCATAAAAAAGGAGTAATTTTGAAGTCATATATTTGTGTGTCTGTGTGTAGATGATATTATACTTGCAGGAAAGCATGAAGAGAATCAAAGAGCAGATGAGAGAGGAATTCAAGATAAGTGATTTGGGTTCACTTACCTACTTCTTAGGGTGGGAAGTTGTCTACAAAGATCATGGTTTATTTCTTACTCAAAGAAAGTACATTAAAGACATGTTGGCAAAATTCAAGATGCAAGATTGCAGGTACTCCAATGGAGGTTATTCATAAATTGAGCTCACATGAAGGTGAACTAATAGAAGATGTGACAGGTTATCAAAGCCTTGTGGGTAGCTTGAACTATGCCACATTGACAAGGGTTGACACATGTTATAGTGTGAGTGTGCTAAGTCAATTTATGCACACACCTAGGAAACCTTGCATGGAGGCTGCCAAGAGGATACGTAAATATCTCAAAGGGACCATGAATGGGTATTACCCTTATGTATCTGATTTAAGCTTGAAATTCTTCTCTGATGTAGGTTCGGCTCGCTCCAAGGAAGAAAGAAGGAGCACCTCATGTTATCTTACCTTTGCAGGTTCAAAACTTGTTTCATGGTCATCCAAGAAGAAACCCATAGTTGCTCTCTCTTCTACTAATGCTGGATACAGAGGTCTTGCCATACCTACTGAAGAAGCTATGTGGATGAAGACACTATTCACAGATCTTCGTTTGGAGATTGGAACTCCAAATATTTTTGGTTAGAATATGAGCTCTATTCACTTAGCTACTAATACAATTTTTCATGCAAGGACTAAACATATTGAAGTTCATTATCACTATTTAAGAGAGAAGATTGTGAGCAAGGAGATTCAAATATCATATGTGTCCACTCATCAACAATGTGTAGATATTCTAACCAAAGCATTGGAAAATTCAAAGCCATGATTGGTTTGCAGGTAATCTTGGAAGATTGAAGACCTGAAACATACTTCACTTGAGGGGTGCTATTGGAGCAAGTCTATGAAAAGCCTAAGTATTGGCTTGAGTCTCACAAAGTTATAGAAGAAGCCTTAAAGTAAAGACATTGTAAAGTTCACTTATGAACTACTTCTTGTAACTTTTGAAGTCTTTACTTGATGTAAAAGTGAAAGAATCTAAAGTGGTTGAATCCACTTGATAAAGAAAGGGAAAGAAAAGCCACAAATTCCTGATTGAAGGTAGTTGAAGAATCAAATCAATCACTAATGGATTGGAGAGTGATTGTAGGAAG